>CM029392.1:1208848-1291837 GCA_017165825.1 Hepsetus odoe
ATATATATATATATATATATATATATATATATATAAACGGACATGCAAATAAAACATAATTGGGATTCTCTAATTTAATAAGACCAATAGCGATTGTGAAGAAACGAATAAATAAAACACCTCCAGATTAAGCATATTTTATGTAATGTGCCTAAAGATCAGAACCTAATGGACACATTAAAATAAATTGTATTAAACAATGTTTATACTGGCTATAGGCTTCAGAATTTTCCCTTTTTATATGCTATGCAAGAACGCCATCATTGCTGTTTTGCCTCTTCTTAAAGTCTGATTACTTCCCATGTAATCCTAATAATTCTGTACTACGTTTTACATAACCTTAGAAACAATTTGATCTAAATATTTCTTTTTGAAATTTGCTTTAAAAACAAATATAGTGAACCTGATTCCTATGTATGAATTTATTCCAAAAACAAAAAAAATACATTATTTCAATAAACAGTTGAACATACTCATTTAACTTAAACTGTAATGGTTTCTTTATAGTAAAAATAAAGGGAACTCTTGGTGTTAAAATATTTAACCAATACTTAAAAAACTAAGCGAGCTAGTTCATTTGCACCTTTCTGCTGGTGAACACTGACAATAACAGACAAATGAATAATTTTGGCTAAAGTGTCTGCAGTGATTATGATGGTAAACATACTGTAATGAGCAAAATGAGCAAATGGAGTTTCAAACAAAATAATGAAATCCACAATTAATATAAAAAGGCATCAAAAAAAGTTGCAAATACAAATAAAGCAGAAACAATGGAGTGATTAAGTAAGAGAATGCATGACCAAATTTGTGAATAGAAAGAGAGAGCAAAGAAAGTGAAAGTACCAAAAGAGTGCAAAAATGGAATTATTATCATTTGCAACATATGCATTTATATTAGGGCGGTCAAATTCAAATGTATTTTTAGAATTTATTTGAACAAATCATTAGGGGCCTAGTTTGACACTTTGAACCTTCCCTAGTATGTGCAGGGAAGCTGCTTGTGGTGATTGAACACTGTGATGAAAAATAGGGCTGCAATCACAGTTTCTAAGGCTTCAAATCGTTACTCTCAGCTTGGAACAGTCAGTCAGTCAGTCAGTCAGTCAGTCAGTCATTTTCTGCAGCTTGTCCCAAGTGGGGTCACGGGGGAGTGCTGGAGTCCATCCCAGCTCACGCAGGGAGATGGACGGGGGACACACCCTGGACAGGTCACCAGCCCATCGCAGGGAGGAGCGTGACGGGGACGGCACCTTGCTCAAGGGTACCTAGCTTGGAACAACTGGACAAAAACCTATACCTATTGATAAATCAAGACGTAAGGTGTATAGCTTCCCTTGAGAGCCCCAGCTGTAATAATACCCTACAAGCTGAGTGCACTCTAGAAATCATGTAAAGTTTAGGCTCAGGTGAACCCTGCATCGATGAAAATACAGTTACTGAATCACTTAAAGTAACAAATACATTCTGAAATTGTCCCTTCATATACTCATACAACACACTACTTTAAAAATGTAAAAACAACAATCCTGTGAGGAATGCCAGCCAATATGACCAATTAGAGTTGATCATGGTTAATTCCACGAAAATGTGTTAAATCATGATCAGTCATTTTAATGGTTTGACAACCCTAATTGATATTTAATATTCAAGTGTGGATTTAATGAGTTTGTAAAAATCTTCACAGAAGTGCAAAATAAACGAGTTAGAATGTAGGTAGATTTTCTTGAAGTGAAAAGATCATATTAATTATCTCTGTTGAGATCAGATTGTTCTGTTCCTTTACTTGGAATGGAAATGGTTAAAACAATTGTTAAATTCTGCTATTTTCTGGTTCTTGTAAATATATACTCTTAAATGCCTTTGAGCCCTTTCAGTGCCTGATCGATCATCAATAACTATTTATTTAGTTTACAGGTAGAATATAACACACACACACACTCTCAATTTCCTGGGCTAATTTGAGGAAAAAATATGGGGGGAAAAACAAGCCCTTAAAGAAGCTGCAGTGATGATTCGGTTTGGTTCATTTAGGCACAAAAGGAATGTGTTGAAGGCTCATACCTTCCAAAAGTACCTCTGGGATTCCCTTACAAAAAAAAGTCTAGGAAAGTTTTATAAAGAAACTAGATTCCAATAGTGCTACACTAACCTACGATATCTTTATAAATATACATACACACTTGAAAGGCGCCATCGTAAAAAGATAGTCTAATGTCATGTCAGTATTATGTTGTGGCTGATGGCCCAACAGGCCCACACACACACACACACACACACATATCTATATCTACTAGTGTAGTGTCCTGCAGTACATGCAGTTGTGTAAATTAGAAATGTACTGTATATATCCTGTATAAAGTATAGATCTTTTTCATAAGGCAAACAATTACTGAGGTAAACTCATGCCCTTAGGATTAAAAATAAAAATTGGAGTAAAAGGTTTTGTTGGACTTTTGCCCCCATTACATCATCTTCAGTCCTCAAGAGAATTACTTTACAACTTCAGCATGTTCACTTGTGTCTCTACCTGCTGCCTCTATAACCAGCAGCAGACTGTCATTTCAATATAATTCCAAAAAGAACAGAATACCTGCAACTGAATTCTGTCTGTAAACATTTCTGCAAAACACATTTTGCAGAATAGCTGAAAAATCAAAAGTTTTTTTGTTTTAAATCTGGAACTGGTTCATTCACAGATGGGACTAGTTTTCCAGAGGAGAAAATGTATTTTTCTTTCACAGCACTTTTCATGGGCTCCACTATGGACAACAGAGAATCTTAGGTATGTGTAAAGAACATGTGCGATCACCTGTCCTGTTACACCTGTAGTGTTGCAGCAGATAGCAGTGGAGCATTGTTATTTATTATATTTAAATGAGTGAATGAAACACTGAATGGCGAAGCATGTAAGAAGCAAAACACACTAAAAATATTCTGTTCTTATACTTCAATTTGGCAAGAGAAAAAACTGACTATTTTTCCATCATTAATCCTAACAGCACGATTACCCTGGAGTAAATACTTATGGTCTTCATGTTTTCTTTGCTGCTTTACAATCTCTTAAAACACGAAATACTAACCGTGATCATTTTGATGAAAGTAACAGCAGTCATGTAATGTAAATATGAAAATGATCATTAACAAGGGGAACAAATTGTGGTTAAAAAAGGCGATTTCGGTAGGCTCAGAAAATTAACTGTCCATATGAAGTGTGTGAATTATTTTTTGTTTTTTTTCTGTTGTTTAGTAACAGTCTATTGCTTAATAAACCTGATCCGCCTTTTAAAACTTAAGTCATTGCAAACCAGAAAAATTGCATTTTAAAATGTTTGTACCCAAACTAAAGATGGTATACAGAGGTACGCTGTAGAGAGAGGGTGCTAATGTGTGTTATTATTTATATCTGGAAAATGTACATTTGCATTTAAAATATAAAGTTATGATAGTGTTTAACAAAGCAAAGCCAGGAGCCTCAAACAATCTGCTGTTAAGAGTGCTTTTAAAGGCGTGAGATGGAGACATATGGCCACAGTTATATTGTGTGTATGCGTGTGTGTGAAAGAGAGAGTTTGGTTAGTTATAACATTTATTTGTTCTAAAAACATTGTACCTCTAGGTTTTCTGAAATATTTTGTGCTAAAAGTATTGGACAAAAAGCAAAAGGCAAACAATCATATTGTATAAATGGCAATTTACGTTAGCTCAGGTGCCCCCAGGCAGAGTACAGGGAGGAAGTGATAAAATAAAAAGACGTGCGTGTGTGTGTGTGTGTGTGTGATTCAGGCTGGCAGTGAGTGAGTGACGGGGATATTTTGGTTCTGGCTCACATAGGGAGGTCAGTACTGTTGTGCCTTGTTTTTCTGGCCGTCCCATCGTCCCGCGGCTGTGCTTTCTGTAAGCTGGACATGGCAGCTGTCCGTTCGATGTCTATAACAGCATAAAGCTCAGTCCGGTGGGTGGGGGTGTGGGGGAGGGATATAGAAGGTGTTTTTGGGGTTTGGGGGCCACTAGAGTCTGAACCTTTTTCCATCTCCACCTCAATGTAGTTTAGCTGGCGAAATGCTTCGGCTGCTGGAACCCTCCGCAGGTCAAAGTTAAAAACGTTACTTTCTTGCGGTTTGTTTGCACTAAGTGGTACGGTGACATTTTCAGTGTTTACGTAATTGTGCTGGTGTTCACTGGGGTCAAACCCATTTAGGGTGGGGCTTTTAAGCTCCGCCCTTTGGACGCTTTCACTGGAGGGTTTGCGGAGTTCCCAAACAGGTGGAAGTGCAGGAAGGTTTTCATAGTTTAGAAGCGCCGTCCGGCGCAGGCTAACTGTACTGTGAAAGTCCAAGGCTGGACTTATGGGTTTCCCAGGGTTCAAAGGTCTAGGGCGTCTGAAAATTAGGCCATTTTGCTGCTCCTGAGACACTTCCTTGCGGTCATCGCTATCATAGCCATTGTCACAGTCAATAGACGAACTTGAGCATCCGTTTACAAATCTGACAGATTCCTTGTTGGTTTGTATGCTTGGACACACAGGATTATGTTCAGTCTCAGAAATATCATGTACATGCTTTTTTTCCTTCAGCATTTTCTGCCTCTGCACAGGGGTTGGACCTAAAACAAACTTCACACTCTCCGGCTCCATCAACAGCCTCGCCGTTTCAGTCTCACCTAGAGAGACTGGGCCTATACTCTCTGGATTGGAAAGTCGGAAATCCAAAGGGGCGTGTCCACCACTGCAACAGAGACGTTCTTCCTGTAGGCCAGGGGTGTTGACGTATGTATGCACCTGAAACCAAACATAATCATTAAACAAGTATCAACATGTTAGTCATCACTGTACAGACAGAGGCAAAATTTAAAGATTATATTACTTTATATAATGAAAAGGGATTTCATAATTTATTCAAACAGCACTGTATCAGTGTGCATGAGTGTACCATTTCCTCATTCATTAACAGTGGATGCGTTGACTCCACAGACGGCAATCTGCTGCAGGGCCGCGAGGAGGCATCGCTGATGGAGGGGAAACGATCAATCCCATTGGCTATAGCAGGCAAAGAATAACCTGGAGCTGAAAACAGAGGTAAAATGAGTTAAACAATATGAAATATGTTCAAAACACATTTTGTTTTGCAGCCAGTTAAGACTACAAACAGCAAGCTAATCGACTTCCATTGCTGTTTAACTGTTTAGATGTTTATCTGAGCTGTAAAATTCACACTAAATAGCAATTAAATTTAAATGTAAATGGGTTTTACAAAAGAAGAAACAACAAATATTAACTATTAAAATAATAATTAAAAAACAAAACCAAAAGCCTTGGAAATGTGAAAATGCAAGAAACTAGGAGCTAAACTGTGAAGTTCTTTAAAAACAAAGAAAAGCAAGCAACTTTACCTTAAACATCAAACTGAGTGTTAGTTTTTGCATGTGTGTTCTCTTACCCATAGGGCTATGAGGGATTATGGGTAATTCTGGCTCCAGGACAGGTTCCTCCACCACGTTGATGCTGTTGTTGTGCATGATGTCTTGCAGCATATTAAAGATTTCTTCTGCACGTACACACTTAAATGCAAATATTCCTGCAGGAACACAAATAAAGCATGTAATAAAGTAACTGATATGCTGAATTAGTTCTACACAGTCCAGTTAAGTTCAGTTTAATTTTAATTACAATTTGCCCATTATTTCAATACAAACATATTTTTAAAAAATCAGTAGTGAAACATACCCCATTATAGCAACAGTGTTCTTCTGAAACCCCCAAAGTCACAAGACACCAACCACAGTAAAATCAAGCTACAAGACAAGCCTACATGGATACAAGTCAGTTCTCAGCTTGTCTAATCTAAAACAAACTGACTTTACTATATGTAATATATATAATCCTCCACACTTCGTCTGTGTATGGGAAAAAATAATCACAAAAAAAGCTGATCTTCTAGTCTAGGTTTCAGAGTTAGCGCTAAGAATTAAGTTTAGGGTTGAGGTAAGGCTTTCTATGATTTTTCTACAATTATTACCATATTTCTAGCTGTTAATATTCAGGGGATGTGTTTTGTGAGACAGTAAAAAAATATATTTTTTTGGTATTTCTTTTGAGTTGCCCAGGATGGATTTTGAGTGGTTCTTTGGTGTGGTTTAGAAAAGTACAAGACCACCTGCTGCAGGTTAGACCTCTACACGTTCATGGACAGATTTCCAGTGACAGGACGTTCTCCACATAAAAGGTGCCATTCCTCACCTTGTCCGGTCTGGCAGCGTCGGCCACTTTCAAAGGAGAAGAGGTTGGAATCATAACCATAGCGACGCAGGCAGAGATATGGCCATTTCACTGCATCCCGTTTCCGCGTGTGCAGGATAAGCTCCGCCTCTGTTAGTTCCATCACACCTGAGCCCAACTCATTCCCATCATCATCAACATTAACCACCTAAACACACCCAAACACAAAAAAAAAAAATCATAAGTCCTTCACCCATTTAACATGAGTAGGCACTATTCAGAAAGCATCAATTAACTACATATCTCCAAAGGAACATGAATTAGATTTTTGACTGACTTGAAACCCCTAGTTTTACCTTTAAGGGAGTTTTAAAAACTAGTTTTTACCCTAGTTTTAACCTTTAACATCCACTGATCCCACTGTTTCTCTGGTGACCTTGCACTGCTTTATAATGAGTGTCCACACCTTGAATTTGCTCTGATGATTATCAGGGATATTTTCTTTCTGTGGACAGCTAATGCAGCTACCCATGATCCTTCAGTAAAACACAGGACTCCTGCATGGGAGAGAGAGAGAGAAAATAAGAAACATGCATCCTGCGAGTGAGTCTATTTATCTATTTTAGGAGAAATTAAAAGACTGATGTAAATTTTCTTCTAGTTTGATTTTTTTTTTGCTAACAGTGTCCATTGGTTTCCTAAAGGATTCTAAGTATGGCTGTGGGAATTTTTGCTCATTAATGAAAGGGAGATTGATTCAGGGTGAAAAGGCCCTGCTCCCAATCAATGTTCCTGTTCATCCTAAAGGCGTTCTGTTAGGGTGACGTCACAATCTGTGCAGGCAAGTGAAGCTCCTCAATGCCAACCTCATCAAACCTTGTCTTTATTGACCACAATCTGGACACTGATGCAGAGTCCTGGTACAACTGGAAAAGCACTTCAAATGACCAAATTATATGCTCAGGGTTGTGGTTTTGCTGCATGACCCACTTTCGCCTGACATTCAATTGCAGGAGAGATGTCATGCCAATTTTCTTTAAAATTCAATGTCTTAAATCAGAATTCCTAGTTACTTGCCATCTTGGCCCAGACGCCACAAAAAAGACCAAAAAGGAACCTACTATATATGTACAATAAGTACTGATACTACTGCTATTTGTGGAAAGCAATAATGTTCTCCTTGCAATCCTGCCATGCACCCAATAAAACCCTTTGTTGATGAGTGTTCTCCTGAGGCTTGACTCAAACATAAGCCAAAAGAAGAAGCATTTATATGCTCGAAAGTTAACCCTGATCCTGCCTTTCAGACTATTACACACCTTGCACTTGGAGTAATCTTAGATGATCAACCCATTCTTGGGTGGGTGACTGTGGTCTTGATTTCGTTCATCTGTACACAGTCTATCAGACTGTGGATCAGTGGAGTCCAACGCTTTTCCAGTGTGATGTGCACCACAAACCTTTTTGTGATATCCTAAGAAAGCTCTTTTGTTCATGCAATTCAATATTTCCACAATCTCAAGATCATATTTTGATTCTGTAAATAAAACTGCATGGCTATTCACATCTTACTGTCGTTTCACAGATACAAAACACATCGGATTCAAATCCTTCAAATAAACTGCTAATGATAGAGGTTCACATACTTTTTTCCCTACTCCGATATAAAAAATCTGGTCATTTTCTCAACAAATAAATTCCCAATAATTTTTGGTCTCATTTTTAAAGGGCTCTCATTATCTGTTCTTGAAACTCTGACAATGTTATTCATGCAAAAATAAAAATAAAAAGTTCAGTGTGTTAAAGCAGCTATTTAATCACAAATATCCAGAGCCCTTTTATAAACTGGCCATATACGAACCTCATCATTAACAAATTGTTGACCAGATAAGGTGCGGGTGGTACACTGATCCAGTAATAGCCTTTTATGTGTATAGGCACAGTGGATGCTTCACACATTTCTCCATATTTATTTTACATTTTGTGCCATTTAATGTTCATGTAAAGCTCTTACTTCACTCTTGCTCAAATGCTGTTCCTGAATTTTAAGTTGCTATGGATAAAAGCATCTGCTAAATGACTCAATATAAATGTAAATGTAGATCATGAATGCCACACCATCCAAAACTATGCAATCCAAAGTGTCTCTGCACTCAGAAGCCAACCTCTGATTGGCTGAAGTCTCTTTGTGTTTCAGCTCCAGGTATATCGGAGGAGTAACTCATTAAAATGAACAGGGAGTGTAAGATTATCAAAAGTCCAGCTTGGCCAGCAGAGGGAGTGCTTACCTAAATCCAGCCATCAATGATTCCGCTCAGCTGTCAAAACACACACCACTGACACACCTCATTTCACCTGCAGTTTGGGCAAGTGTTTCAAAGAGGCAGAGGAAATGCATGTAACCTATAGAGAGAAAACAGACAGAGAATGGATTTTTTAGGAAAACAAGTTAACAATGAATACATTTAACACAGCAAAGCTACAGTAGATAACGCATAACTGATCGGTGATTCATAAAAATAGTCCTTAAGAACAATTTGAAAAACACTCAAGCAATATGGTAATGTTCTGCAAGCCTCTAAATAAAATTAAGCTCCAAATTTAAGTTTCATTCTAAAGCTCGGGAATACATTTCTCATTCCTGACTTACAAAATAAAAAGCTTGTGCTGTCTAGGCAACAGTGCCATAAAAGAAAAGAGAAAAAAAAAGGGGGGGGGGCATTTCATTACAGATTGGCAGAAACATTGCAAAGTGCTCTCTCAAGGATAAGCCGCTTTATAAGAATCCTGATCAAGGTTCAATCAAATAAATGAAAGGCTTAAGGCTTGGGATGTCTTGACAACAGGACTCTTACTTAAAGGGCATAAATGGGTTTCAATACAGATATCTGGAAGTTTACACCCACCTCTGACAAGTGTGGCATGAGCAGAATAAGCTGAAAAGACTAAACCACACGAACAGCTTATTATATTGATGTTTTGTTAACTTTTTGTACTTCTTAATTTTGCTAAATATAAGATGTTAAAACAGAAGGAGCACATGCAGGTTTAAAAAAAAACGGCCAATATTCAACAGCTTATTGCACCAACATGATGGCATGATTCATTCAATCATCATAAACTTCAGAAGGTGCGCTTATGGAGAAGAAAAACATTATATATTTAATGCGCTGTTTAACTAATAAAATAATTACATGAAAAGGGCAGATTCTGAACTGTCAGTGCATTTCAGTTTAAGAATCATAAATTTCATTTTCATGAAATGTTCCGATTTATTGTGGCCAGCAAGGCACAATTTATTCTTAAATGAAGGGATTTATTCTTAAATGAAGAGTTAATAAAAGAGCATTGCATCATCCAGACAACAATTGTGACAGAGTGAAGAGGTTTTAACATCTCTCTTATAATTATAAAAATAAAACTGATAAAACTAGATACTTTCAACTCAAATTTGCTACACTTACAACAGCTCTTTTTGACTCTTTATTCTATCTGGAAAATCTTTTCTAATATATACACAGTACTGTGCAAAAGTTTTAGGCAAGTGTGAAAAAAATGCTGTAAACGAATGCTTTCAGAAATATCAGCAGTGATTATTTTTATCAATTTACAAAATGTAAAGTGAGCGAACAAAAGAAAAATCTAAATCAGATCAATATTTGGTGTTACTACCTTTTGCCTTCAAACCAGCATCAATTCTCAAGGTACACTTGCACAAAGTCAGGGATTCTGTAGGATTATAGTCGGTGTCTGATCAACCAGTTTTACCAAACAGGTGCTGATGATCATCAGTGTCACACGGAGGTTACGGTCATGTTTTGGAACAACTTACCGGCTGAGTTCCTTCAAAAAACTGTGCAAGTGTGCCTGCAAACGATGTGTTTTGAAACGGAAATGATCACACAAATATTGATTTAAATTTACTCTTTTGTTCATTCACTGCGCATTTGTTGATTGATAAATAAATGATTAACACTTCCATTTTTGAAAGCTTCTTTGTTTACAGCATTTTTTCCACACCTGCCTAAAACTTTTGCACAGTACTGTGTGTGTGTGTGTATGTATATATATAATATATAAAATATAATATATATATGAACCTGCTAGCATAGCTAAATGCTAACATAAGTGTACAAGCTGAAGGCAGTTTAATTTGAAATAATTTGGAAACGGCCAGCCACAGGCACTTTATAAAATATTCAAGGTCATTTAAAAGTCTTAGAATGTATTTTGCAGTTCTTAAATGCTTATCAGTAATACGAACAAGATTTTAAAAAAATAATATTTATCATTTTTCTTCCTTTTGCCACTACAAAAAGAAAAAAAAAAAAAGAAAAAAAAAAAAGACACAAAGTTGACAGTTCATTAGTTCAGTTCTCATGGAGGGATATTCTGGATTTTTATTATTAGTCCAGGGAAAAACAAAATGACAAAAGGTGGACATCTGAGATGGTCAAACATGGACCATTTGCTGATAAACCAGAATACCCACAATATCGTTTGTCAGAAGAGGAAAAATTGGTGTTAGTATTTCCCCGAGTCCCTGAATCTGAAGTGGCCCACAGTCGTAGCATGTAAGATGGAGCTTTTCTTTCCCCAATGAAGGTAAAGCGGGGGTGTGGGGCACCCCACTACCTGCCAAATGAGGCAACAGCACAGCACACAGTGAGACAACAAAATTACACATCTGCTTTTCACCCACACATGTGCATCAGGGGGCAGCTATTTAAAGCACCCAGGGAGCAGTGATGGGGACAGTACTTTGCTCAATGGTACTTCAGGGCAACCTACTGTTCTGGGATTCGAACCCGTGATCTTCCAATACTGAGGCCACCTTCCCCAAATGGAGGTGCAGGGGATTGGAAACCTGGACTTTATACATGCAATGCATGCTCTGTATCACTGAGCTACAGCACCTATTTCACTGCCACATAACCAGCTCAGAATTTGTCAATGCAAACAGAAACTGTCCCTCAAATTTCCACCGTTTCCCACCATGTAGATCCTGAAAGTTAACCATAGCAAGTGAAATCATGGGTGTAGTCGACTGGTAAGGTTACCATTACTTCAGGCTGCATGAAGAAAGGGTGAAATCTATTCTGCTCTTACACATGTGGAAAAGTGCAGGATGCTAGAACTCTCTGAATTCAGTAAGAGGAGAAGTTACAGAAATAACTCACTACCAAACCCACATTATCTGCCCTCCTGAGGCCTGTCGATGAATAATTCAGTGGCTGAGTGAGAGCTGCTCCAGTTTATGGCTGATTCTTTAGTAGGGACGTCTGTACACTCACAGTTACAGCTGATATACAAATATCCAAATTCATCTTAGTATTCAAGCTCACCTAGTCTACTCCCCCAGTGTCACTCACCCAAGGCAGTTTCTGAAGTCTACTACTTTCGTCCTGCGCTGGAGCCACAAATATGAGATGGATCTTGCTCACAAACAATGGAAGCTTCAATGTGAATTTTTGGCACATATACTGCACCCTCAGTTCATCACAAAACAGGCCTGAAACCATGTCAAGTTTTAAGTCAGGTAAGTGAAAGTGACTACCCTCATCATTGTGAAATGTAGCACAGCACAACAAAATTCAACCTCTGCATTTCACCCATACATACACATGCAGCAGGGGGCAGCTATTGAAAGTGCCCGGGGAGCAGTAACAGGGACAGCACCTTGCTCAAGGGTACCTCAGGGCGACCTACTGGTGAGGGAAACAAACACAGAATCTTCCGATCTGGGGCCAATTCCCTAACCACTAGGCCACCGCTGCCCCGTCAATATCATCCAACCTGAGCTGTCTGCCACCTGTCTTTCCATCAGCACCACCATTTCCAGGCTGTGTAACATAGCTGGTCTCGCTACTGCCCTGTAAACCTTTAATTTCACTCTTGCCAGTACCAGTCACAGATCACTCGTCTCTCTTCTCCACCCATTCCAACCTGCCTGAACTCTCTTCTACACTTCTCATCCATACTCGCCATTACACTGAACTGTTGATCCCAAATTTTAAACTCCTCCACCTTTGTCATCTATACACCCTCCATCCTATCCACTCCACTTCCTCCCTTTCATTCACACTCATGTATTCTGTCTTTGTTCTTCTCAGTTTCATTCCTCTGCTCTAGAGCAGATCTCCATCTCTCCAGGATCTCCTCAAGCAGCTCCCTACTCTCACTTCTAATAACAGTGTCATCTGCAACTCATATATATATTTGAACCCACTATATAACTCATTTCTCAAAAACAGCAGGAAAATGTACATTTCTAGGCACTAAAAACTGACTAAATGAAAATGAAAAGGGGACCTAGAACTTAAGTGACACAATGAAAGGGATGGCCATTTTAATACCCCTTGAGATTTTGGACTTGTAGCAAAACCAGCAATATGAAAACTCATATTTGTAACATTTTAACCATGATACAATCCACATAAATACTTAATTGAAATTAGGCCAAAAAAACCTATATTTCAACATTTTTCCAGGTACCTAGCTGTTATCTAGCTGAAAATAGCAGATGTAAAATCTCATTACATTTAAATTGCTAAACTATATGAGTAAGGCCAGAGAAATTCTGGAGTTTTATATTGGCCCAGGGGCAAACAAAATGCCATGAAATGGGTTCATTCTGAGACAGCTGAGAGAGGCCCCTTTTTTCATTTCATTTCAAGTCTGTCACATAGCTTAAATAACTAAACATAGTAGCAGGAACACTTAGTCACGTCTGTACAGCTTTGTGTAGATAACAGTACATCATATAGAGTAAGAAATTAGAGTTTAAAAGAGTGAAGATTCAGGCATGTGTAACATCAATGGTTCCATTACTTAAATGCCTTGTAGCTCTGCTTCAGACCTGAGGAAGTTCAGACAAATACCATGTCTTGTTCTACATTCACGCTATTCTGGAATAACACTGTCTGATTCTAGTACCGATTTCACTCTCAGTTTAGATTTTGGAACAATTAAAGCTAGACTCTAGTCATGGCTTATCAATTGCTTTTAGTAGGTTTAGCAGTCAGTCCCAGAAAGAAATCCGTTCCAGATGAGTCCATTTCAAAGCTTCAAAGTCAGTGCCTCACAGTGAAGCTGTACCTGCACACAGAAGGGATGCATAATATATAACGTCAATGTCTAACAGACTTCAACCTTGTGACTCTAAAAGAATTAAGACAAGGAGAGGCATCATTAATGAAAAGGGATTTGTTTCATGATCAGGGTAGGTTCAAATAATTTTTGGAATCTGATTCTTTCAAACGGTTCAGTTTCAAATGAAAATCCAGTTCAACCGATTGTCATGTGTTTTGTCAGGATGTAATAATGCTTTGCTTATTTTGGAGCAAAAGAAGGAGAAACAAGGTTTAAGAACTTCAAATATGGGTTACGTCCACAGAATGCAACATTCCCTTTGACACTGCTGCTAATAATTGGACAGATTAGATTGGATTGGATTGTTTGTAAAATTTTTAACTCCGATTTCATAACATTCACTGTTCATTGTCTGGAAATTGTTCATCTTTAAGGATATCTGCAATTGTTTTAACTCGTTCCGATTAATAGTCATTGTTCCCTGTTTCTTATCTTGTCCATCATTTTATTTTCTATATGCGTGAAAGAGTGAATTTGGGGAAATTAAGATTTTTCCTTGAATTTTGCTTCAATACAGAGGTGTGCTGAGTTTTAGTGTGTGAGAGATTCTCTTGGCAAGTTGGGGCAATAATCATCCCACATAAGAACTGAGGACGTGACTTGTCTTCAATATTCTCCTTAAACCACACAATCAGATGACTCAGCACAGACACACACCTCACCAAATCATTGAGTCTGTAAAAAGTTACTGAACTCTTGTAGCAATATATACACTCTACTGGTGCTGTAAATAAACAGAAAAGAAAATATGTTTTACAACATTTGATACTGGAACTTACTATAATATATTCATAAAATACATTGATAATATATAGTGAAGCTGGCCTGGAAAATGGCCCATTGACTAGAAAACCAAACCCACCAGTGATGTTGCAAGGCAGAGCTTTGGAGCCAAACGTGGCCCTCAGTAGACAAAATCAACAAAAAATGTCCCAGTCTAATCTCTGTAATTCACTCTTAATCTCTCCAGCCTGTCTCCTTCTTAAACCAAGTTCTTCCCTGCTTCTGCCTGGAGAGGGTCCCCCCCCCCCCCCATTCCTCCCCTGATACCTTTCAGATCGCACTTGTTCGGGGAGGACCTCAGAACAGAGTTCCTGGGGAGCATAACGATCACTCCTCATGTCTGCTGCCCAATAATTTAAAAGTACTAAATTTACAAAATTTTAACAAGTGAAAATAGTACTGACAGCAACAGCAGTGACAAAACAGGTAGACTGAAGATGCTGACAGATATGGCTCATCACTGCTACACTTTGGTATGTTGGTTAAACGTAGAGAATGTGCTTCACTGTGTGTCTCTCTACTTTACTGCACCTACTGCCTCTAAGATTGGAGGGATTGAACTAAAACAACAACAACAACAACAACAACAACAACAACAACAGTGCCCTCCCAATAAAAGCTGTTCCCAAACACTGAATTTGGCCTTTGTAACCTTCCAAGAGACAACATTCCCTGAGTGAGTGGGAGTGTTGATGATGTGATCAAGCGAAGAGCATAAAATTGGGCGAAAAAAAGAAAAGAAAAAAAAAAAAAAAAGCACACAAACATTCAGGAGTAAAGAAGAGTTCAGTTGACACCGCACAGACTATACACAGCAGGTGAAACTGCTGGACAGCTCTGGATGATGCCTGAACATTCTCTGCACATAGTTCATTACATGAAAATGCACTGAACACAAATGCACATTTACATTTGCAGCATTTAGCAGACGCTCTTATCCAGAGTGACTTCCATGTCCTAATTACAGGGACAAACCCCCTGGAGCAATTCAGGGTTAAGGGTTTTGCTCAGGGACCCAGTGGTGGGATTCGAACCTGGGACCTCTTGAGCCATAGGTCCATAGGCAAGTACCCTACCACTAGACCACATCTGCATCTAATATGGCTAACAATGACATGAAAAAAGATGGCCCACTTGCATACAGACAGAGAACACTGAAGGTAAGTTTTTAAAAAAAAAACAAAACAAAAAAAAAAAAAAAACTGCCTAAAAGAGAGAGAAAATAACTTCAAGAAGTGGTAGACACTCCTCACATAAATAATTCTTAAATCTTAACTAATCTCTTGCTTCAGTTCCAAGAAAATCCACAAGTGCCTCAGTCCAACCTTGTAATATAATGGACAGCTCAACACCATGGGCCGGAAAGGATGTGTAAATGTCAAGTGAACAAATTTGAAAAATTGCACTAAAAACATTAAAGTTTGACACCAAGAAAGGTTTCATGGACTCATGAGTCTAAATGCAAATGTCTAAAGCTCCAAGACTGAACTTTGAAGGTGTTTTCAAGAATCAAGTAATATTCTTCCTCCAGATTCCAGAAAAATGAAGTAAAAGAGGGGAAAAAAAGTGTGCATCCTGAAAAAGAATGGAAGCTGAAATAAAGGCAATAGAAACACACAAAATACTGCATGTGTATAATCTTTGTTTTCTTTAAGCTTTTCAATTTTTCTTAATTTTTTATTCTTTACTTCAGTAAAGCCTTACAGTTTAACTACTTTCATTGAAAATACCTGAAGTTATGTCACTGCTGTATCACAGTGCTCATAAATTAAAAAGTGACATATTTTCTATCATTTTATTTTAAATCATTGTTTTCTTTTACCAACACATTCTCACTGAGACAGAGAGAAAGCCAAGGGTGTGACTAGGTCTCTCTGACTTCACTCTCTCCGAAACGCGCACGCACACACACACACACACACACACACACACACTTGTGTGGCAAAAACTCTAACTGGTTGTGATGACTAAGGCTAGAGTGTTTCTCCCCCGCAAAACATTTTACATTCCACAAGGCAGAGGGTGTGTATGAACGTAAACTCTAACTCTCAAACCATGATGAGCTGTTCAGCCTCTCCATCTCTTATAAACATATTGATGTAGTTTCTGACCAAAACCACAAAAAAGCATAGAATATAGCTAAAAACAGTAGCATTTATCTACAAGTCTGAATTGTTCCCATATTTTGTCTGCTCAGTTTGTTCAGAATCAGAGTGCAGAACATGAACATATACATTTGGGGAACACTGATATCAAAAGATGTTTTCCAGAGTAGTGGCATAGATTTGATGTTATGAAGCAAACACAGATGTGATTACAGTGGGGGTGTGGGCAAAAGGAGCTGGTGGTCAAAGCATGGGGTGTCTTGACAAAACGAAAAAAGAAAAAGACAAAGTGGGATGGTGGCAAGTCATGGGTATGGGATTAGCATGAACACACACACACACACTCACACACACAGGGAAAAGTGTTATTGGTCATTTTTCCAAAACCCTTTAATCTCCACAATTCGACTGCCTTACACTTTATACAGCATTTGAACCCACTTTTCAGGTAGGCGGCCCATTTCCATGGTAACAATACACCAATTTTCATTTATAAGCCATGTTTACATCAGTTTTTTTGTGAAAACATCCATTTCCATAATTATGCCAGACTCACTTAAATTATCAAGATTTATCCTGTTATATATACTATATACTATTCTTCTTTCCTCTTTTACAGCAGATCCATTTCCATGATTAACTGCACTAATGTCCATGCAGATCTGAGATCTGCACCCATTTTCATAGTTTTCTAACATCCAATTCCATGGTTAGATTACAGTCATTTCCTGTATTACACTACATCCATAGTTTAGACAGCAGTGAAATGCTGGTCATTACATAAATCAGTTTAGCACTTACATTACTAATCACATCAAATGTGATGCTGGATAATCCAATAGCAGAACAGAATCTTAACTTTAAGGAGGATTCTTACTTTCTTTAAGTAATTCCTACATCGATAGAAGTGACAAACACTTTCTTCAGTGGTGTGCTGTTGGTTTCATAGGGGCGAGATAAAAGTGACTGTACTATAGTGAAGTGAAAGTGACTGTGATCGTGAAAACAGCACACGGTGAAACACAACCAAATACATCCTTCGAATTTAACCCAAACACCCTGTAGCAGGGGGCAGTCATATTCAGCACCCGGGCAGCAGTGATGGAAATCTCAGGGCACTTGGTCCAGGATTTGAACCCATGACCTTTCGATCCTGGGGCCTAGTCCCTAAACACATGACCACCACTGCTGTCCCAATCAAATCAAAAACACAAGAGTTTAATTTAAATGCATTAAATCAGCAAAAATGCTGTTTGAGGTGTTACATTCTAACTAAAATCTGTGAAAAAAAGGCACAAAAACATAGCATTTATTACATTTGTTCCATGTAATGCATAACATCTGCCTACTTCATTACATTCAGCACAGCACCCCCCAAGTAGATCATTGTAATTGTAGGAATGTTTGACACCCACAAGTATTTCTTTAAGTCTTGAAGCTGTAAATACCACATATATTTGCTGCTGTTTGGCTTTTAGTTTAGAAAGACCAAAACAGAACTGAAGACTTGCTTTAAACCATCAGTTCCTGCTGAATATATGACAGACTGCTCGTCTCCAATGAACATGCAATGAATGAGCTCAAGTGAGGACAGAGAGGTCACACCCACTAATTAAAACAGAGATTTATATTCATTTCAACTCATCAGAGAGCCAAACAAGCAGTGTCTGGAAACAACAGGGCAGAAACGAGAAGATAAACAGGGAGCACCCCAACCACATTCTCATCTGACAGGCAAAAGGATTAATAGTCTACAATCTATTCACGTAATGTTTGTAGCATGTCTGCCAGAGGCACGTCAGGCATTTTAACAAAAAGCTTTCATATGGTTAGTGCCTAATGCTTCAGTCCAGGCTCTAAAGGACAATGTTCAGAACATGACAGTTCATCATGGCAAATCACATTAAGTTCTGGGCTCCAGTTTGTGCTTTAAAACTAAATACATGAATAATGAACTCAAGAGATAAACTCATTATAAACTATTATTCAAATAAAGATTTTGAGGGTCATCTCCAAAATGCTGGCTTGGCATATGCATATGTGAAAAACTGGATTAATGGCTAAATATATAATACATTAAATAAACTAATGGCTTAATTAAGCTAAGCAAACTGCAAACTGGTATCAGCCACAAAAGCTCAAACCTGCAACTTCAGTGGTCAACTGTGACTTCACATTTGCTCTTCAGATAAAGGTAAAGTGAAAGTGACTGTCACTGCGTGCACACGGTGAACCGCTATATGCATCCTCTGCATTTAACACACACACTTGGTGCAGCAGGGGGCAGCTATATTCAGCACCCGGGGAGCAGTGACGGGAGACCATCACTCAAATGTACCTGCTGGTCTGGGATTTGAACTCACAACCTTCCAATCCTGGGGCCTAAACACTAGACCACCGTTGCCACTTCTGGAAGTGGAGTTATGCGACAGTGCTAGGTGCAATATAAAAGAAAGAACATGGGATTGACTACTATCTATAAAGGCATATTCCTAAATTAATAAAGAATAATTTCCAAGAGTATTTAATTATATTTCCAATCTGAAACATACTCAGCTCTGCGCTGGAAAATGTTCTGCCTTGTTTCTGTGTCAAATCTATAGTCAGTACACATTAAAACTGGTCCAGATTTCTTCTAGTTTAACATCTTAATGTCAAAAAATCAGCGTTTAGGTCTCCAGGTCAGAATCACAGAGAACCCTTTATCCAACATCTGGAAATTCATGTCCACAGACCACTCAGAAATATCACAGACCAGTTAGATTTTGACTTTTCACACTTTTCCATCGGTAAAAATGAGTCTGAGTGTTTTAAGTATGTGTGTGGAGCAGGATGTCTGGAAGTCTTATTACATACTAAAGGAAATGTATTGGATCATAACCTGCCAGAACAACACTGTGATTAATGTGAACATTTTTGAGCATTTTAATATTTTTGTTTCAAGGTAAACAAAGGATTCCGACTGTGGCAAAATCAGCGACTGTCTAATGCTCAAATCTTCTTCTTTTTCTTTCAGCTTCTCCCGTTTAGGGGTCGCCACAGCGGATCAACGGTCTCCATTTCTTCCTGTTTTTTGCATCTTCCTGCTTCAAACCGACCACCTGCATGTACTCTCTCACCACATCCATAAACCTCCACTTTGGTCTTCCTCTTCTTCTCTTTCCTGGCAGCTCCATCTTCAACATCCTCCTTCCAATATAATCCTCGTCTCTCCTCTGCACATGTCCAAACCAACGCAACCTTGCTTCTCTAACTTTGTCTCCAAGACGTCTAACCTGAGCTGTCCCTCTAATATACTCATTTCTAATCCTGTCCATCCTCGTTACACCCAACGAACATCTCAGCATCTTTAACTCTGACACCTCCAGCTCCGCCTCCTGCCTTTTCGTCAGTGCCACCGTCTCCAACCCATACAACATAGCTGGTCTCACTACTGTCCTGTAAACCTTCCCTTTTACTCTAGCTGGTACGCGTCTGTCACAAATCACTCCAGCCACTCTTCTCCACCCATTCCAACCAGCCTGCACTCTCTTCTTCACCTCTCTTCCACACTCGTCGTTACACTGAACTGTTGATCCCAAGTATTTAAACTCCTCTACCTTTGTTACCTCCACTCCCTGCATCCTAACCACGCCACAGTCCTCCCTTTCATTCACACTCATGTGTTCTGTCTTTGCCCTACTCACTTTCATTCCTCTCCTCTCAAGAGCATATCTCCATTTCTCCAGGTTCTCCTCAAGCTGCTCCCTACTCTCACTACAGATCACAATATCATCAGCAAACATCATCGTCCACGGAGACTCCTGTCTAACCTCGTCCGTCAACCTGTCCATTACTACTGCAAACAAGAATGGGCTCAGTGCTGATCCTTGATGTAATCCAACCTCTACTTTAAATGCATCCGTCACTCCCACTGCAGATCTCACCACTGTTACACTGCCATCATACATATCCTGAACTACTCTCACATACTTCTCTGTAACACCAGACTTCCTCATACAAAACCACAACTCCTCTCTAGGCACCCTGTCATATGCTTTCTCCAAATCCACAGTCACAATGCAGCTCCTTCTGACCTTCTCTGTACTTCTCCATCAACACCCTCAGAGCAAACGTTGCATCTGTGGTGCTCTTTCTCGGCATAAAACCATACTGCTGTTCACTGATCCTCACCTCTTTTCTTAACCGAGCTTCCACTACTCTTTCCCATAACTTCATGGTGTGGCTGATCAACTTTATCCCTCTATAGTTACAACAGCTCTGTGCATCACCCTTATTCTTGAAGATCGGTACCAGTACACTTCGTCTCCACTCCTCAGGCATCTTCTCACTTGCCAAGATTGTGTTAAACAATCTGGTCAGAAACTCACCTGCCATCTCCCCTAAACATCTCCATGCTTCCACTGGTATGTCATCCGGTCCAACAGCCTTTCCATTCTTCATCCTCTTCATTGCTTGTTTATTTGCTGTACTTCCTGGTTCACTCTTTTCACATCATCCAGTCTTCTTCTCCTCAAAGTATTCCTTCCATCTGCTCAACACGCTCTGTTCACCTGTGAGTACGTTTCCATTTCTATCTTTAATCGCCCTGACCTGTTGCACATTTTTCCCAGATCTGTCTCTCTGTCTAGCCAATCGGTAAAGGTCCTTTTCTCCCTCTTTACTGTCCAACCTCTCATACAATTCACCAAACACCTTATCTTTGGCCTTCACCACTGCTTTCTTCGCCCTGCGGTTCATCTCTCTTACTGTCCCATGTCTTCTTTGAATACACTCTTGGACTTCTTGGTTCCACCACCAGGTCTCCTTATCCTCTTTCTTCCTTCCGGATGTCACACCAAGTACATTTTTAGCTGTCTGCCTTATCATTTCTGCAGTAGTTTCCCAGCAATCCGGTGGCTCTTCAACACCTCCCAGTGCCCGTGTGCCTCCCAGAACTCCTGCCTGAATTCCACCTGACAGTCCTCCTCCTTCAGCTTCCACCACTTGATCCTCGACTCTGCCCTCACTTTCCTCCTCTTCTTGACCTCCAAGGTCATCCTACAGACCACCATCCTATGCTGTTTAGCTACACTCTCCCCTGTCACTACTTTGCAGTCTCTGATCTCTTTCAAACTGACCCTCCTGCAAAGAATATAATCTACCTGTGAGCATCTTCCTCCACTCTTATACGTCACCCTGTGCTCCTCCCTCTTCTTAATTAGTATTAACTACAGCCATTTCCATCCTTTTTGCAAAATCTACAACCATCTGACCTTCAGCATTCCTCTCCTTGACACCATGCCTACCCATCACCTCCTCATCACCTCTGTTCCCTTCACCAACATGACCATTAAAATCTGCCCCAATCAATGCTCAAATCAAATCTGATATTCAAGATTTCAAAAACTACATCACTTAGCCCTTACAACGTAAACATTTCAGAATAAAGCCCACCATTTGAGTGTGGTTGGGTACAAAGAATTAGCCTCCTGCCCATTTTACACTAGGATGCAATTTTGATTACTGACACTGGTTTTCAAGAGAAATGATAAGATGATAAATTGAAAATAAAATGTTAGCCATGTTGGTTATACAGCTCTACGTTTACATACATGCATTAAACTGTCTTTTACAGTAAATCAACTGTACAGTAACTACTAAAGCATTCAACAATTTTATTTAATATTGCACATAAAAGTGGTGAGTTTAGTCATATCTAGTAGACTTGTTTATATAGTTTGACACTACACTCATTTTCTGCCGCTTGTCCCAAACGGGGTCGCGGGGGAGTGCTGGTGTCCAACCCAGCGCACACAGGGCGAGGACGGGGGACGCACCCTGGACAGGTCGCCAGCCCATCGCAGGGAGGAGCGGGACAGGGACGGCACCTTGCTCAAGGATACCTCAGAGCAACCCATTGGGAAGGGGTTCGAACCCCTGATCCTCCAATCATGCGGCTGACGCCCTAACCACTAGGCCACCGCTGCCCCCAGTTTAATAATAAACAGTGAAAAATGTTGCTTCTTTTTGACAAACAGAGTTGTCAAACTAATCTGATAGTACTGCGTTCCAGCAAAATATTTCCTTATTGTTAACTTTTTGGATGCTGGAGGAGAATTAAACCCACCAAGTCAAGACATAAGCTGGGTAAACAATCGAGAGAAAAAAAAAAGACAAAAACACTGCAACTATTATCTATATAACCAATCTATTATATCTATTATTATATCTGTTATCTATTATAACCAATAAATCATTTTTAATTTTTCTTGATAAATCCATTAGTGCAACAAATGGGTGCTAAAATGTGTAGTGGAACCAAAGTAGCATTTCCTTGTTTCAAATGGGGGCAATAAACAGCACCTTGGTTTTGTTTCCTTTAAAAAGCATGAAATAAAACAAACAGATTAGCTCCTACTGCCTCTAACTCCAATTCCCATGAGCACTTGCCACGTCTGTCCTTATCATCTTCGACACTGATAAGAAATGAAGCAATTTCCTTCGGATAAAGTTTTCTGATTCGGATTTAGATCTGATAGACGAGAGATGAGAGACGAGCTGGGCCATAAGGACCCCACCCAGATTCATGTCAGGTCATCAAAATTGACAGAATTGCTGCATAAATATAACCCTAAAGTCTCTCTTATCAGACTGATAGCAGTGGATCTGTATCCACTGTAAATGTTCATCATATTGAATAAAATATGAGTGACCCTGAGCACTTCAGTCTTATAAGTCCGATGTAAAAGACTGCAGAGCGGAGGAATGCAGAAGAGTTCAGCTTAAAAAATAATAAAACGCCTCCAGTGAAACATACACCCAGTGAGAGAGAATGACCTGTACACACTCCCACGTAAAACACCATCACACACACTCTCTCCCCCACACAAACCAGCACCACTCGTGCTGGATTTTTCTGCCTGCTGTGAAAACTCAAATAAGGTCTTACAGTATGATAAAGCTAATATTGAGCTAATATTAAATGCAGTTTTAATGCTCGGCTAACCTTTATTCATGAACCAGCTCTCCAGCAGCTCTCAAGTGAAACGTACAGTGTAGAGAAGTCACATTGTCCCACCTTAAATGATATATAATATGACATTTTTCTGAATATATATATATATATATACACACACACATATATACACACACATACACACAAATATAATTATCTTCAAAAGTACATATTAAACTCAGGATTTTGAAAATAAAGCAGCTCAGGCAGGTCGTTACTGCCTTATTACAGAAAATTAGCAAACACTTCCATTTGCATGACACCGCAAGTAAAAGGAGCCATGAGTATTATTTGATCTTCTGTTAGCTTTCATTTAAATTAAACTGCTGACTGATAATAAAAGTGACACTGTGCACACAGTGAACCACAACAAAATACATCCACTTTATTAAACCCACACAGACCTTCCAGCAGTGGGTTGCCATATCCAATACCCGGGGAGCAGTGATGGGGACGGTACCTTGATCAAGGGTACCTCAGGGCAACCTAGTGGTCTGGTATTCAAAACCACGACCTTCCAATCCTGTGACCTAGTGCCTAAAACACTAGACTACTATTGCCCATTTTGTTTTTTTTATAATTGAATAATAAGAATTGGCTCATAATTTTACACATACAGTATCAGAAACAACATTAGCAAGCCTATTAGAGATTACTTAACTTGACACACATCGGGTACAAAAATCTGACATATTAACCAAGTGATCTGCACTGTTTCACTGCTAATGCTGACCTTATATGAATTGTTTTAAGGGTGACCTAACTGTTGCAGAGGTTTAAAGTGAGGGTTGGGGTTGAACAGTTTGTCTGTAAATCATTACTTTGAACATGGTCTTCACAACGCTGACATCACAGACGGCTGCACCACTAGGAAGAGTCAGCAGTTACACATGGTTATAGCTGGAGTAGGCCAGGGCACATAAGCATGAAAGACATCCAAGACATGAGTGAGCTGACCAAGTACAAAAAGCTCTTAAGTGTCCTAAATCACATCTCCAGGTCTGTGCAGCCTTAATGCAGATTTTGAGGCATTATTCTCAGCAGGCCTAGAAAACTTGTGGTGATGTTATTTCTACAGAAAGGATTTAAGAAATCCCTCAGGCAGCTGATTCGAAGGAAGAAGATTTACATTTACAGCATTTAGCAGACGCTCTTATCCAGAGTGACTTCCATGTCCTAATTACAGGGACAGTCCCCCTGGAGACACTCAAGGTTAAGGGTCTTGCTCAGGGACCGAGTGGCAGTAGTGCCAGAGGTGGGATTCAAACCTGGGACCTCTTGGTCCATAGGTCCATAGACAAGTACCCTTGAGGACAGGAAGAAATGGAGACTTGCTAATGGAGATTCGCCGTGGCGACCCGTAACGGGGCAGTCAAGAGAAGAAGTAGTGAAGTGAAAGTGACTACTTGTCAATGTGAAACAGCACATCACACAATGTGTGTATTACAGCTCGTTCCATATAAACACACTCTGTCCAAAGTTTGACGTCACCTTTGAAATCTCAATTTGACTTAATAAAATGAGGACATTTTGCATATTTTGATCACTTATTTTGATGGCATACCTGCAAGAGTGCTCCGATCATAAAGCAATTATTTGCTAAACTCTGGTTTACTGCTTGGTCAATATTAAATTACTGCAATACTTGATGTTTTGATGACTGACAATATTTCATATCAACAAAAACATTAGCAAAAATACAAGACACCATCAAAACAACAGCAAGGCAATACTTGCTGAAAAAACGACTGAGCGCGGAGCTTTTATTTCATTCGGTGTGTACAAACATAAACCTGGTCAAGTTCCAGAGAGCTATGATCCCAAAATCTGAGTGGCTGAGCCAGGTTTCAAGCCATAAAACACTCAATATACACACCCTGTGACTGCCTGTTATAACACTCCAAGTCACGGACAAGTAAAACCACAGTTAATAGAACAATCTTTGACTGCTGTGCTGCTCCCGTAGACCACAGTGAATCCGACAGATTAAGTAAGAAGTCAAATTTTCTTTAAACAGAAGGGTTGGCAGTTGTTCTAACCAGCATTAGGCTGATCAACATGTCAGCACACTAAGCAGCTCCATTAAGATCACAGACTTCAAATTGTTCTTTAAAATCCCTTTATGACTCATCGTAATATGAAGAATATGTCTCTTGAACATCTTGCACACTATTTATATCAGCCAGGTGGGAACTTTTTGGTTAAATATAAGAATAAAAATAAACGTTAAAAAAATAAATAAATACAATGACGTCTTAATGGGCCGCCATTCAATCGGCTACTTGTCAGTATGCACTTCTCTTTCACATCCTTTAGGAAATCAGTCCTGTGTTAATGTGACATTTTCGAATTATAATTAAAAGCAAATACTGAACTCTGAGTGGTCTAAACACCTGAAAGTTTTTGAAAGAGTGTCAGTAAGTGCAGCAATCACAACGAGGTGAGAAAATAAATGGACTTTGGCTTTATTCCCAAACTCAGAATTTCACAAATGCTGCCACCTGTGATACCGTTCTCAGATTAGCCTTTAATATGGTTATTTAATGAGAACTGAAATGCAAAACACTGTCATTTGTATTAAAAGCTCCCAAGACTCTGCCTCCTATCACCCGTTTAAAACAAAGTGCACAAATATTAGTAAATATCAGCACTGCACCCACCCACACAAACTTCACTTAACAGAATTTGAAAACTTTTAATGGGCTGAGTCAGAGCAGGAGGTCATGAGTGATAAGCTCTTGTCTAACTAAACTCCAGCTGAATCCTGCAGCTGTTATTAAACCCCCCGCCTCGTAGCTGCCACATGCTGGTGTCCCATCAGAGACTGCAGCTCATGGTGAAGCACACTTTGTGTTAGATTTCCTCCAGACTTTCATCACTGCTGAGTTTCTGACCTCTCTCTGAGCTGCCCTTGACTGGATATTCGGTACCTGGAAGAAACTTGGGACTCCTCGCTGATCCTGGAGTCTAAAACCTAACTAACTCTGTACTGTTAGTATACCCAAGGGGGTTGGGTAGCCGGTTGACCTTGGACCCTCAGAGGTTTTTTTCTCAACATAGTGGAGTTTTTGGTTCCTCTCCTTCGTAGTCGTCTGGCTTTAACATCTATCACTGTAACCTGTTCCATCATCGACCTTCAATGTAAAGTGCCTTGGGGCAACTCTGTTGTAAAAGGCGCTATACAAGAATAAATTGAAATTGAAATATTTATGGGGGTGGACCACTCTCTACTAGTGAGCACCACGTACAACTAGACCACTACAGTGCCAGAGTCACTGCAGTGAAATGACCAGCCATGAATGGTGCGGAGAGGGGACAATAAACTGGGAAGCGACAGGTGGGCTTAAGTCCAACAAAGTCTACCTAAACTCTTAGTAAAGGGGTTCAACATTGTAGAGAAAACCCAGCTAATCGGCATATGGCCTTTCAAACTGAACCGTTATATAGTGTGTAAATACAGTCTTTCTAAAGCACTCCTAAAAAACAGATTTAAAGGGTCTGCACAGAGGACATGTATGATGGGTGAAACTCAGTGGAGAATGAGTAGAAGCAAGGCACAGTCAAGTGAAAGTGACCATCATCATGACCACGGCACAGCACACAGTGAACCACAACAAAATGCTACTGTCTTTTATCCACACATTGTCCAGCAGGGAGCAGCCATATTCAGCACCCAGGGAGCAGTGATGGGAATGGTACCTTGATCAAGGGAGCTTGGAATTCGAACCCACAACCTTCTGGTCCCAGGGCCACCAGCCGTAAACATAAGACCATCAGTCACGACAAGCCAGGGGTTTCTAATAAAGTGGCCAGCAGAAGAGCAACACAGGTAGTTGTTTCCAAATGAACTATTCATTGAAAAGCTAGCGTTAGCATTTAGCTCAAATGAACTTTATGTGAAAGTCAACACCCGCAGCACCTACTAAAACATGTGGTCTGAGTCTGCGTCAGTTATCACTGATATAAACGCTCCTGCCATCGAATAAAGAACGATTGATAGCGCTTAACATCGCTCAGTTTTACTTTAAGAACTAAATTACAGCAAAACAAGCCCCAAAAAGTGGAAACACTTTCTGCTTTAACTAACACCATCTCACTCTCTCACTCACTCACACTCTCACTCACACACACACTCTCACTCACCACTCCTCCCACCCCACACCTCTCACACTCTCACCTCTCACTCACTCCTCTCCACTCACACACACACTCACTCTCTCTCCTCCCACACACACACACACACACACACTCCCACTCTCTCACTCACACACACACACTCACACTCTCTCACTCACTCACTCTCTCTCTCTCTCTCTCTCTCTCTCACACACACTCACACTCACACACTCCTCTCTCACTCACACACACTCTCTCACTCACTCTCTCTCTCACTCTCTCTCTCTCTCACTCTCTCACTCACTCTACACTCTCACACACTCTCCTCTCCTCCACACCTCTCCCCTCCCACCTCTCTCTCTCCACCTCTCTCACTCCTCTCACTCTCTCCTCTCTCTCACTCCTCACACACACCTCTCTCACTCTCTCACACACGCACCTCTCTCTCTCACTCACTCCTCTCACACTCTCACCTCTCTCTCTCACTCGCTCTCTCTCACACACTCTACACACACACGGCTTCACTTATGTAACCCAGCTGTAGCCCGCGTTAGCTGCGGGGCTAAATTCAGAGCTAAAGGGTAGTAATTCCGCTGCTGCTGCAGTGTGGGGTCTTCACACTCACTCGCTGCACCTTCACCTCCGCGACCCAGACGTGGCGAGGCGGCGATCACAGCAGCAGAGCAAAGTGGAGACAAGGCATCTGGAGTTAGAAAATCCCCTCCGCACAGCCGCGAAACTTTCTGCCCGGCCATCACAAAACCTGCACAGCACTTATAAAGCACGCAGCACCATCGCCCACCCTCGCCTCCCTCTCGGCGAATAAAACGCGACAAAAAGAAACGAGCTGTCCTGAAATTACGCTCCTTCACTCAATCGGTCCTGCTCTTATTTTTTTCCGTACCCATATTCCGACAAGCCCCGCCCCTCCCAATCGGGGATTGGTCCGCTTTCATTGCGTAGACCGCGAATGTGAGCAGGTAGCCAATCCAAGCAAAGATGGGGGAGGGGCGTAAACGAATACTGGTGGGTTTACAAAATTAATTAAAGCAAATGGGGCCTCGGTGTGGAGCTGAAGCAACTTCAAGTAGGTTTAAAGAGTGAAGCATCCTTATCGGTAAACGTTCAAACGAATGACTAGGTAGTCGTTCTAAACCGTGAAGTTAACCTTTAATAATGAATACACTGCAACCATGTGTTCATTCTATTTAGGATATTTTTTAAAAAGATTCCGATGTGACATGTTAGGATTTGAAAATCTATAACAGAAGTCTATAAAATGTAGCAAAACACATTTAAACTTTATTCATGGGCCCAGACTTTGGTCAATAAAAAGTCAGTTAACAGACTACATAACACTCAAATGGGATTCTTAGAAGTAAAGCACAGTGCATGTGGTCACCTTCTGGTTGTTTTAAGCTCAGTATATATATATATATATATATATATATATATATATATATATATATATATATATATATATATACTTATATATATGGCATGTTCTGGCAGTGTTTGCATCCTAACAAGATGATCTTATACATATAAAGGATTTTTCAGCAGTAATGCAGGTTATTTCTTGTAAATATTTAATACTGGAGGTAGGATGCATGAGGTTGCTGTCCTTCATTAGTTGCTCTATATCAGCCTCTTGTGGTGACAAAACTTTACAGATCAAACCCTGAAGTGTTTTTCTTTGACTGCCAGCCAAACATAGCACATGTTCATAGAGAAAAACAGTTCATTTGACATCATTTTCTAAGTTCTTTATCCATAAACAGGCTGAATTAAACCGAGTTCGTTATTTGTTGTGGTGTATTTAAAACTGATTTACACAAAGGTGTCCTGATTGGCTGCTCTGCCGGGGGGGTATTAAAAGGAACAGGCTTTTCTGTTGTGCTGGTCCCATTTGTGACACCAAAACAGCAATGAGCCATTGAGGCACAAGCTCTACAAGTCTGACAGGACATTCTTTAAGTACCTCCATGGATCAGATTGGTCTGTTTACCCATATCCCATGCATGCTCTTTTGAACGGTATGTTCTTCAAATGATAAACAATTCTGAACAATTTTTACACTGTGTCAGGACCCAGTATCTCACTGAAAGAGCATGACTTTTGCATAAGGTGTACTTGGGTCTGGTGCAATGTTTAGGTTGGTGATAGGTGTCAAAGTAACATCTACATCAATGCCAGCAGCCATGGTTTCCCAGCAGAAGTTTGCACAGAGCTTCACACTTCCATTCTAGCTTGCCCCCTTCCCATAGTGCACCCTGATGCCATCTAATTCCCAGGTAAATGACACACATGCACCCCGTCGTTCTGCATGATGTGAAACATCATGATCAGATCAGGCCACAGCAACCCTCACATACAGGGAACACCTATGGGACCCAGTCATCTAGCCATTACAATCTGCCCTCATCAAAGTCGCTAAGATGCCCATTTTTCCTTCTTTCAACACATCAATTTAAAAGACAGACTTGCTAACTCATATAATCCAGCCCTTAAAAGGTGCCTTTGTAATGAAATAATGTTGGCTGATCAAAATTAAAATGCAATATTAAACAAAAACAATTTTATTAATGCAAACCAAAGACACTTGAAATATCACTGAATCACTGAAACAGTACAAAAAAGGCATTTCTTTTTTTACACAACTAGAGAAGAGCTTTAAAAAAAGGAAGGAAAAAAAAAAAAAAAAAAAAAAGGATGTGCATAACCAAACCAAAGTCTGTTCACTATGTTGTTTAATCCCGAAATGGCAGTGGCATCACCATGGGATCCAACTTACCAAGATACAAAAACGTCCATGAGTCCATAAAACAAAGTCCCATTTTGTGCACGTGCGTTTATGTCTCCTCAGTGCTCTTTAATCTGATCTTCTTCCTCCAGTTTTCGTATCTCCTCTTTCAGGAAGTTGATGTTTTCTCTGGAAGCTTTCAGCTTCTCCTTCAGCTCTGTTATCTCGAGGCTCGTTTTCTTCTTTGCAGATTCTAGCTTCTCTCGTGTCCGCATCTCCAACTCCACAACTAGTGCGCGCGCACACACACACACACACACACGTTACATTCTACTGAAACAAAGGTAATCCTGCCAGACAAATTAGTTTTTATATATTACAATTTATAATGTTTTTCTTTTAAGGTGTGATGGAGAAAAACTGAGAAGAAGTAAACTTCAGCAAACATGTTTTTAGTGATGTGCTACATATGAGGCAGAGGGAGAATTTCAGACAGGAAAACTCAGGAACAAGAGAGTAGTGATTATAATCCCCGATAATAAATCATTCCTATACTCTAATTCAGTTCAATTCAAGTTCAGCAACTAAATGAATAAATTAATAAATGTAAGGCCTGCTTTCCAGGCCATTTAATCCATTTGTTTGGTTAAACACTAAACCTTCTTTGCTCTCTTTATTTTAAAGTAAAAGGAGTACGCACTAAAGTGCCTCTGCATGAAAGCAATGGTTCTGTATTTGTCTGTGACAATTCACTTCCTAGTCAATACTGTCCATCTATGGATAAGCTGCAAAAAATAGTTTGTTTTGACGATTTCACCAACAGCAAACGGAGGTCATTTACAAATACCAGTCTGAAAAGTACAGCAACAAAATCTTTTTGTCGAATTCAAGGGATGAAGAGGTCATTTAACTTTTTGAAAGTTTTTGGAGTAGAAATTTAAACACACACTAAAAAATTTTGCTCTCACATTTGGGTACCTTGGATGCTGTTCAGGGACAGTATTAATTAGCTATGTAAAGTGCTTTGGGGCAACTCTGTTGTGAAAGGCGCTATACAAGAATAAATTGAATTGAATTAATTCCTAAAAGGACTCTTTAAACCTTTGAGCTACAGAAGCTGGCAGCTAATATAATCTTAAGTAAATGTTACTCTGCTTGCTAGTGTAAGTGTTGAATTTTATGTCACAAATGAGAATAAAACATTGTTTTTGCTGTTGTAGCATCTGGACACACAGAATACCTGGATTAGAACCTGCTTCCGATATTAGCAGGGGAATTTTCGGCAGTGTGTGAAAGTTACGTGGTGTGTGATTTACTCACACTCTGTCTCGTGTTTATAGGCCCCCAGGGTGAGCTGCCTGGTGGTGTTCAGGAGCTGCTGCATCATAGCTGTGGGATCTTGGAAAATCTAAAATGGGGAAATCAGGGTATCAGGGTGAATGAAAGGCAGTTTAATTAACTGCTTTTGATACCACTCATCATAATTTTGTTCCTAGAAGATCTATAAAATATTAAATAATTACTTATTTTTGCCATTATAATACTTTGCTGTTTACAGTCAATTTACCTGGCTAGAGATTTGACCAGTATACCATTTATTATTCATATTTATATGGAGTTTTTTTATTCATTTATAGGAGTTCATAGGGTTATGAGCATTAGGTTCATAACATTGTTTTTTCATATAGCTCTTCCAGGGGCAACGGTGGTCTAGTGGTTAGGGAGTTGCCCCGGATTGGAAGATTGTGGGTTCGATTCCCTCACCAGTAGGTTGCCCTGAGGTACCCTTGAGCAATGTACCGTCCCCGTCACTGCCCCCCGGGTGCTTTCAATAGCTGCCCCCTGCTGCACGTGTGCGTATGGGTGAAACGAAGAGGTTGAATTTCTTTGTGCTGTGCTACGTTTCACAATGACAAGGGTTGTCACTTTCCTGTATTTCTGTTTTTCTTCTTGTGATGTTGCACAGGACCAGCATATAAGAAGCCTTTTGAACTTGTACTTATAAAAACTTTCAAAACATTATATTGTTCATATTAAATTAATACAATTGATTAAAAAACATTATTAAAAAGTGATAAACTCCAAACTTGTAAAAATTAGTGTAACAGTGAAGACATTTACAGTATTAGTCAGTCTAACATCGTTCTTACCATTTCATCGTAAAACTCTGAGACAACGGTTTTCTTGGGCATTGCACTGGAGTCCGACTGGAACAGCTTCAGCAGGTGATACAGAGTTACCTGGAACAGAAAATATTCAAACCATTGTTCTTTCCCCAGTAAAGCAAGGTAAAGGTCTAATGCGCAAATATGGCTGAGCAAAACCTTTGATTGTAATACTAATTTCATTCACTCATTTGCCACTCACCGGTCTCTCATTTGGGTCAATGAAGAAAATCTTTATAATGATTTCAAACTCTCCCCAGCCTGTCTCTGTTATCTCATATGGTGGCTTGGTTACCACTGAAACAAAATGCATCACGTTTCAGTTAAGAGATCGTATTCATTAAACTCTTGGGGAAGATTTCATTTCCAGTAAAAAAAAAAAAAAAAAAAAAAAAGTCATATATTCGTCATATATTTCTCAGCATCATGGAAAAACATTCAAGAGTCTTATTTAATAGGACAGGATAGTACAATATCAAAATTTTCTATATTTCATAACCCTTTTGTACACCCTGCTGCCGCTTAAACTCTTCAGTCCTAAAAAAACCTAAACACAACCATTAACAGCTGTGTCCTCCCAACAAAAATAAAAATATCACTGACATTACACTAATATTGAAACAATCAACCACCCACAAAGAATTATTTGAAAATAGAAGAGAACAAAAAAAAATAAAAAATGGACAGTTAACACCAACAAATGTTTAAGGCTTGTGTAATTTTCTCTTTTGTTAATAATGAGTTGATGAATGATCTGCGTTTGTCCTGATGCTTATAATGAATAAAATTTATTCTTAGGTCTTTCTAAGTAAAGAACTGAAAGTGTCGTTTCTGACCACAGTATTGTTAGAATGTTAGACATTATCTGGGTTTACATGAGACCAGCTCACTAGAAAGTATAATCTATAGTCCTCCAATTTGTCGGAATCTTAAAAAAGATTTAAAAAAAACAATGACATTATATCATACCTCTTAATGGATTTCCATAGCTCTCATGAAGTTTGAATTGTATCTTCTTGACATATGCAGACATATCCTGAGCAAGAACAGAAGTAAGTTTGCTTTGCTTTTCACTCACAGTGATTCCCACTCACTTTGTTTTCATAAGACATGACTTGAGTCGTATAAGCAACAAAAAGGCATTTTATGATAAATAATTATAGATAAATCACTTGAACTTCATTTAATTGTTCAGGGCTTCTATAATTATCATTATTTTCTATCTAGGATAGGAAAATGTTCATATAGGAATAAAGTAAACTTTTAGCATGTTTAGTTTTGGTACCTCATTTCGATAAGGTTTGACATAAACAGTCCACTGATGAGTATGGCCATCTTCCTCTCTTTTCTTTCCAAAATATCTGGCAACATTTCCAAATACAATAGGCTTCACAATTGTCACTCCCTGAAGATAAATGCAGAAAAGATTAAACATCATCACACTTTTAAAATCATACTCCTAAGTCTATAGGCACATGGATCGCTGGTGTTAGCTTTCGGTTCCTTTCACTAGACTGACCTGAAATTCAAAACAAGGCTAAGGTGGGAAATATGAGGGCTGTGTCTCAATTGTCAAATTAAACTTCTTTACTTATGCAAGATCCTTGATTTGGCCTGATTTGGGCAGCGGTGGCCTAGTGGTTAGGGCGTTAGCCGCATGATCGGAGGATCGGGGGTTCAAACCCCTTCCCAATAGGTTGCCCTGAGGTACCCTTGAACAAGGTACCGTCCCCATCACTGCTCCCCGGGCGCTTTCAATAGCTGCCCACTGCTGCACGTGTGCATGGGTTAAATGCAGAGGTCCAATTTCGTTGTGGTTCATGTGTGCTGTGCCGTGACCTTGCAATGACCAGGGTTGTCACTTTCACTTGGTTATAGATCCACATGGTGGTCAACCCTCTGCAGATCGAGGGAAATGGGGCCAGGCAGACACAGCCCTGGACTGAAGGCAGGGAAAGCAGATTCATCTGAAACGTCCACATCTCTGTTTCAGCACAATGTTAGTAAAATTTGGAATTAGCACTTGTTGAGGAGAGATTGGGCTCCCCCCATCCTTGCCTTTAACAAAGCGTGATTTTCCAGGGGTGAAGTCGGTTTACTGTACTGTAGGCAAAACCATTTTATAGAAATCCAGTTATATAATAACGTCTTACCGATATATTTATTCCACAAATCAAAGAAACAGCAGAACAGTGATTTTATTAATAAAATACATGTCCCTCAAATGATGAACCATATACACAAGTGTTCATGTCAATCTATAAAATGTAAAAACTAAGGTGAAATGAAAGTAATAGTTCCCATCAACTCTAGTTACACCATCCTCCCTCCGTTGCTGCTCTAACCGCCTCATGCTCAATCAACATGGCGATCAAGGGAACCAACCTGCACTAAATACCCCACCTTAGAAACTAGAACCTGGTTAACGCGAGATTAAGAACGTGGGAAACACTAACACTCATCAGGACACCATTAGCATAAGAGCTTAGCATGGTTAGCTTTACCTTAACACGGCCTCCTGAATCTGGACCAAACTCAGCCATCCCCTTAAACATAGTATATACAGAAAATATTTTATTCGTATTAGTTAAAAAAAAAAATCTGTAGTTTTAACCCAACTGAGCTAAAGTATGAAACGTCCATGAAGCGTAGGCTCACTTCGCCATGTTTCTCCACAGACAACCAGCTGCCCCCAGCCTTCTTTCAAAATAAAAGTCTTTTCTGCCTTCAGAAAGGAAAAATTGCTTTCTATTTAATCCTTCATGTCCAAAAATCAGGTATGATGAGCAATACATTATCTTGAAAACGGATGGGAGAAACAGCTTGTTATTTACATTTCCACAAATGTTATTTCATAATTTTCACCACTTAGTTCCATGTTTGCATGTACATGTATGTGAATCAAATTATTTTTTATTTTTATTATTTTAATTATTTATATTTATATTCTTCAGATCTATATATACATTCTTTAAAAATTAAAAAATTGTAAATAATTTTTCTCCTTTTTCACAAAACTTTTAATGATGTAATTTCTAGTCATTTCTAGTAAATTCACCTCTAACATTTCCAAATCAGGATAAAAATGTCATTTTGTCATTTGTGGTTGTTTAATGTAAACTTACACCAGTTTTTATTTCAAATTCAAAAGACATTTCTTTTAATTAGCTGATATTTAATAATAAAAGCATAAAAGAGCTTTCTTTGGGGACTATTCTGCCATCCCCTTCCTTCTGGGTAGCAGTGGCCTAGTGGTTAGGGAGTTGCCCCTGCATTGGAAGATTCAATTCCCTCACCAGTAGGTTGCCCTGAGGTACCCTTGAGCAAGGTGCCGTCCCTGTTACTGCTCCCCGGGCGCTTTCAATAGCTGTCCACTGCTGCATGGTGTTTGCATGGATTAAATGCAGAGGTTCAATTTTGTTGTGGTTCACTGTGTTCTCACTTTTCCACTTTCACTTTCTGTGTCTCTCCAGTAACCAGTTTCTCCACATAATGGAAAAAGTAAAGACTTTACATTTAATTATAAGTAACTTTTTCTTCATTAATTAACATCGTATAATCATGAGAATCAATAAAACTTATATATTATAATATTGTTATATCCTTATTATATTCCTTTCTCTATTCTGGATTTTTTTCCCTATTGTATTGTACTTGGTCAGATAGATAGATAGATAGATAGATAGATAGTTAGGAAGGTGGGTAGGTTTATGGTTGGGTGTGTGGTCGTATTTGAGGATGGATGGATGGATGGATGGATGGATGGGTGGGTGGGTGGGTTGGTGTTTGTATGGATGGGTGGATGGATGGATTGATGAGTGGGTGTGTGGATGGATGGATGGATGTGTGGTTGTTTGTATGGATGGATGGATGAGTGGGTGTGTGGTTGTTTGTATTTATGGGTGAACAGAAGAATGGATGGATGGGCAGATGGATGGATGTACAGATGGATGGATGGAAGGATGGGTTTGTGTGGATTGGATGGATGGGTGGATGGATAGACAGACAGATGGATAGACATTCCTAGGGTTCTCCATGTTCTCAGTCCAGTCTTTAATTCAACCACTTGTCCTTCATGTGGGGCGCTAAAATTGTAGCTGTAAGATTATATCTTGTTTTGAGAGGTTGTATCGTTTATATGAGAACGTTTGTCGTTATAATCTGATATAAAGCCATAATAAAGAGTTCTTGCTTAATATTGAGTCACTTTCTGTGAGCTTTTGTAGAGTCGGTCCTCTTATCACTATACTGACCCATTAACGTGGCTAATGTCAGTTTTCAATTCCGCGGATGACTTTGTTATTGTTGTTTGCTGGGGCTCTTATTTTGAAGCGCGTGCCCGCGCGCCACTCTCGTGCTGCTGTTTGGAGCGAAATGGCGGACGGTGTGGATCACATCGATATTTACGCGGATGTGGAAGAGGAGTTTAGCCAGGTAAACACGAAATTCATGCACACTTTCTCTCTCACACACTTCGCAGACCTGCAGCCTTCGTTGTTTTGGGGGGAATTCTGAGCCGTTGTTCCGAGTTGAATGTGGCGCTCGCCTCACAGCCTCGCTTCGTTTTGTTGCTAACGGCTAAAGCTAACAGGAGCGGCGCGCGCACAGTCGCAGCAACCGTCGGCCATTTAAATGGTGTAAATGACAATAAAGAGGGGGAATCCTTATTTGGCAGATAACTTCATTTTTATGTCCGTTTTGATTCTACAAATCCGAGTGTGTTGTTGAAGTGAGTCGTTAGCTCGTGGTTTGTGTGTGCGCCCCATTGTTTGTGCTGTGGGGTGTGTGGCCTTTATAGTCTGAAGAATAAAAATATAAATTAATCCGTGTTTATTGCAGAAGTGGCGGGGATGTTGTAGACTAGTCGAGGTGTCTTTATCCGTGTTCACACCGTTGTATTTTGAGGCCTAATCATACAAGAGGAGCTGCACGATCACTGCAGCCCAGCGGCAGGTCTGGACCAAATCACAGCCTAAATGCTCAATGAATCCAGTTTCATTTCCATTACGATCTTCACGGTTAGGGGTTATAAAACCAAAATAATTGGGGTGATTTATCTGATTGGGGTGGAAATGTTTGAAATATCCCCTTTTGGGTGGAAAACCAGGCAATGTTAACAGGTTGATGATGTTTCTTCCTAAAAAACCTCTAAGGGGTCATTTTAATACAGTTTGTAATACAGCATTGAAGTATTTTTTCTTCTCGTTGGAGTTTAAATTCAAAAGGAAGAAAATGAATGCCCACGAAATAGATACATTTATCATTTTTTTTATGCCTAATGTGCACCCACTGCCTTTAATTAGTAGGAAAGTTGGACACGTATGAACAAAGTACCAATATTGTCATTATATACGATGTTTTTATTTGTGTTTTGTATGTCAATATAATAAGCACACACATTGCTGCTGTTGTCTGTTCAGATCTGAACTGCAAATCTGTGTAATAACCAATAAGACTGCCATGACCTTACATGTGCAGTCTGATGTAATTTGAAAGATTTTAGCTTTTCACAGTCTGAAAAACAGATCTGAGCAAAGGTTTCTAATTGCAGTACAGCAGTGGATTGGATTCTGTACAGTAGTTTACTGTTGTTGGTGATGAAGATTCCTTGACAGGGTTTAGCGTGGATTTCTTGCTCAGTCTAGCCTGTTCAAGCACTTCTATCATTGTCTTAAAACTTATAAAGTGATATGTAAAGTATGAATTTTATATACACACGCACTCGTTGGGTATATTGAAAGTTTGATTTCTATATTTGCTATATAAGCCAATTGAGTCTAACGAGTCTAAATTATGAATGACTAATGTATTTTAAATTTGTACATGTGTGCATGCCAAACATTTTAATAGCATTTTAATTTTTTGTTTAGGAACCGGATTACCCTGTTCATGAACAGATAGACTTGTATGATGATGTAATTTCGCCATCTGCCAATAACGGAGATGCACCCGAGGACAGAGACTACCTGGACAATTTGCCAGCCCCGGGTGGCTCGGAGGGAACAAAAGGGGCTCCCTCAAATGTTGTCTACACCTACACAGGAAAAAGGATAGCGCTTTACATTGGCAACCTGACCTGGGTTAGATTTGCTTCTGAATCTTGCATACAGCTTTGCAGGTTTTAGTTTAGAATGATTGGAACTACAAATCATTTCTGTAGTTAGTTAACCTACTGACTGTCATTCAATTAATTGAATATTAATTTGTCATTTGGTTCGCTCGTTTTTGTGGCTATCATCATCTGTTCTCTCTGCACAAGAAGTGATATTTTTATTTACTTGTGCAAAACAACAAATCATATTTCAGACTTTTCAGATTTTGTTCTTTTTTTTCATAAGGGCTTTCTTGTTAATGAATTTGAATCACTATAAAACTTTTATCTTTAGTAAACATATAAAAATGTTTTTCAAATGAAGTAGAGTCCATGCTTCCTTTTGTTAATTACATTCTTTTGGGATAATAAATACACAATTTAAATAAGCAAAACTGGCAGTTTTTTATGACTAATTTTGTCAACTAAACCACTGCTGCATAGTTGTTGCTATATTGTTGATGCATATTTAGCTTGATGAAACCCCTTGCTCAGCCATGTTTTCTTCTCCTTTATTTTTAACAGTGGACCACAGATGAAGATCTAACCGAGGCCATTCGCTCTATAGGCATTAATGATGTGCTGGAGATAAAATTTTTTGAGAACAGGGCTAATGGCCAATCAAAAGGGTGAGTAATACTGTCTGGTATGGTTTCAGTTTAGAAATTGCAATTGAGAATATTCATGTGACCGATCTGAGGATTTTTGGTAATACTTTTGGCAGTCAAATTGGAGAGTTGCATTCCTTGTGCTACTGTTTTGCCAGTAAATAAATTTGCACTGTTTTATGACCACAACCAGATTCTTTTTTTGTGTGTGCATCATTGATGGTCAGTATTCAGAATTCTCTGGTATATACACACACACACAAACACCTGTAACATTTTATTCTGTATACTATGAAAAGCTAGCATATGTATAGGCTATTAAGGATATTTATAGTATGTTGCATGAGACATTGCAGACATGGTCACTGGTTAGCAGATTGATTAGTTGTGATATTTTTAGCATTATATATGGTCTGTAAATACTATTTTAGATAAGAAAAAGCAGATACCTATGTGTTTATTAAGTAGCTTTAGCATTTGAGTAGTGCCGTTTGCTGGGCACTGGAATCACCAGCTTCAGATTAATGTATCGGAGCATCTTGAAACCTCTAGCACATGATTTAGATTTGCAACAAAGCCTAAGACTGATTTCTATGTGCTCTCTGTATTTTTGGGCAGGTTTGCATTAGTGTGTGTGGGCTCAGATGCCTCCTCCAGGAAGCTGTTGGACCTGCTGTCAAAGAGAGAACTGCATGGACAGAATCCGATCGTAACTCCCTGCAACAAACAGTCACTCAGCCAGTTTGAGCTGCAGTCACGCAAGAGTGAGGAGCTTTATATGCCTGGTGACCAAAGCAATAGATCATTCATAAAGTACTATTTTAGTTAAAATCAAAATGATCCAGTTTTAACTTCTCTTAACCTCAGCCAAATGTTTGGGTATCCAAAACTTACTGCACTGTAGATGCAAGGTGAATTTAATTGAAGTTATGAAGTTTATACGCAAAAATGAAGTGGTACAGTGGTATCACATATATGATTTAAATTTCAGATTGTACTTAAGTGGTTTCTGACACTGTTATATGTGATGTATATAAAGCACAAACAAAAGTACAGACAAATTCAGGCTTCATAATGGGGATTGCTACTGACCTGCCTTAGTTTGTTCTTAGTTTGTGATAAATTTGACTTACAATGTCAAGACAACACAGATTGACAAATCTCCTTTGTTTTTTAATATGTTTTTGGCTTCTTTAACTACTCCACTGTAAATCTGAAGAGACTGAATAAATTAGAAAATTAAACTGATGTTTGCATTTAGTAATCACTTGTCTTTTAGCAGTCCTATACTCGCTATTGTTTTGGTCCTGTTCTGATTGTGTACATTCTGCTCTTTCCAGTCATTAATGTTTTTTCTTCTCTGTGCAGGTACTCAGTCAGGGCAGATGTCAGGAGAGGGTAAGGCCGGGCCTCCAGGTGTAGGAGCTCGTAGTGGCTTCCCCTTGGGAAGGGGTCGAGGGCGCTTTCCAGGTCCTGCAGGTCCTGGGGGTGACCGCTTCCCTGGACCTGTTGGACCTGGAGCGCCTCCACCACACTTTCCAGGTAATTACCGTAAAATGTCTGTCACTTTGTTAGATGCAGAAATATTTGTGTTGGAAGCTATAGAAGTTCGCTCTCCACATGCTCACAGTTTTAAGTTTTGAAGCAAGCTTTATCTAGGAGAGGAAATAATGGCAGTATAAAAATTTTTTACATGTGTTTTAAGAGTGTATTTAACAGCCAGAATCGCAGCATGCACTAGGAAGACTGTTATTAGAGCTGTGTGTGTGTGTGTGTGTGTATATGTGTGTGTATATATATATATATATATATATATTATACACTTTGTTTCATAGATTAAAGTTTCAGTAATATTGGAAAAATGTCAGGTTTTTACTCCCTAGGCAGCCCTTTTATTGTGTGTTTTGTTCTGTAGGTGGCATGCAAGGCCCTCCCCGCCCTCCACCAGGACCGCCTGGTCCCCCAGGCCCCCCTGGGCCACCTCCGCCAGGTCAGGGTCTCCCCCCACCCCTTGCTGGACCTCCTAACAGAGGAGACCGCCCACCTCCTCCTGTCATGTTCCCTGGTCAGTTTGGTCAGCCTCCAATAGGCCCACTGCCCCCTGGCCCACCTCCACCTGGCTATGGGCCACCCCCAGGTCCACCCCCACCACAGCAAGGCCCCCCTCCTCCGGGGCCTTTCCCACCTCGTCCCCCTGGACCCATTGGTCCTCCTCTTGCACTGGCCCCTCCCCCTCACATGCGTGGCCCCCCTCCTGGCCCCAGCCCCCCACGTCAACCCTGCTTTCTTTCCTCCACCGGGAAACAACAACATGCCATCAGCAGACAGCAGAGGCCCACCTCCAAATGACCCATACGGAAGGCCGCCTCCATATGATCGAGGAGATTACGGCCCTGGAAGGTAAAAAAAAAAATCCATATGATTTCCCTCTTGTTAATGTGATAGGCGCACACATTGCAAAAAGAATTTTCCCCTTTTATTTTCCCCTAAATATAATCATATACTCAATCAGAATGAAGCCAGATAACCTTTGTACAATTTTAAGGAAGCTCTCAAATGTAGAAGTCAATTGTAAGTTTAATTGTTGCAGCCCTTCAGAATAGTAACTAATAAAATTTGGTTCTCATTCATCATGAAACTAATCAGGCTTAGGATAAAATTTCAGAGTTGGTGATGGCAATTACTATTACATGTTATATTTACTGTCAAAGTTAAGCAACTGTTAAATTATCTTTACCTACCCTTTGTAATTACCTTTGTGTTTAGTATCACTCTACACACACCCTAACTCTCATAGGGATATGGATGCAGCTCGGGCCTCTCTAAGTGAGGCAGAGTTTGAGGAGATAATGAACCGGAACAGGGCGATTTCCAGCAGTGCTATTTCAAGAGCTGTTTCAGATGCCAGTGCAGGTAAATGGTTGTAACTTACAAGTTCCATGGGTCATTTAAAGACAACAAAACATTAAAGTCCTTAGAAAGTTTGAAAAAAATCTTTTGAAGTCTTTAGCCAAAAACAACCAACATTGGAAGGGTGAGGGCTATTGCATGCTTCCATTCCAAGTCATGCAAAGCCAGCCACTACATCTTTTTTGAATTGTTGCCCTCGCAGGACCTTTAATTTAATCTTTTCAGTTCTGATCAATTGATTCTTAGGGTTGCTCAAATCTATGAATGTTTTCTCTTTTAAACATAAGATTTAATCAAAAAGCATTTTGTTTTTAAAATAATATTTATTTCCCCCTCTCTCCCCATAGATGCATAAGACTGCAAAATAGTTAACATAAGCTAAAATCACAGTAGTTTTCATTACCTATTTAGTTGTATGTAGAGAAGGGGTCTCAGAAGTTGTATACTTGAACATTTAGTAAAACTTCCATTTAGTGTAATTATCTGCTCTAAAAGCTGGAAATGGTTTTTGTGAATGCAGTCATTTTTATATTTAGTTCCTGCGTAGTTTTTGGTTAAAAATGCTTTAGCATTTGAATATGTCTTGGTCTACTTTTAATGTTTTCTTCATACTTTCCACAAGCATGTCTTAACCCTTCCATGCACATGTTATATTACCGACGTCTTTACACACCTGTAGTCAGATTAACATGTGCAGTAATGTCTCAAACACATCAGCGTTTGTTCTGTGGAAAATGTTTTAATAGGCCTATCCTTGATCAAACTCTCTAAACCCATTTTGAATGCTGTCCATTTTGTAAGCCTACAGCTAGAGTACATAGTTACCGTGTTGATAAACTAATGATACTGAGTTGTCATTTACCGGGAACCTTATCAATTGCTGCGATAACTGTCGAACAAGATGACTTCTCAGCACATTCAACACACATCTCAGGCATGTTTTCTTTCTGGTTGTCAAATGCCATGTCATGATGCATGCTGCTCAAAACAATTAGTTTTATTTTTATTTTGAAAATAGCTGACTAGTAATAGCTCCTTACAAAAAACAAACTGTAGTACCAAAAATATAGTAGCCTATATCTAACTGGAACATAAACATACGTGAATGCCAATAAAACAATTCTGACAATAATCCATTCACTTGAAAGTATATTTGTAAGTATAGATGGGGTCAAAATGACTCCAGGTGTGTATGGAAGGGTTAATATACAAGCAGCTGAGTTGTGCCTTTTTGTTTGCAGCGGATTATGGCAGTGCTATTGAAACTCTGGTGACTGCCATTTCCTTAATCAAGCAGTCTAAAGTGTCTGCAGATGACCGATGCAAAGTTCTCATAAGCTCTCTGCAGGACTGCTTGCATGGCATTGAGTCTAAATCCTATGGATCTGCCTCCAGGTAAACTGCTGCATTTCAAGTGTTATTTCAATAACGATGCTTTAAATGGCCTATAAATAATAATCCTGCATATATAAAAAGACTGTACTAGTGTGTGTGTTTGTGTGTGTATGTATGTATGTCTGTGTGTGTGTGTATATATATTATTGCATGCATGTGTGGGTGTGTTTGAAGTGCAGAGAAACTTTAATATGGTGGAAATATCTGTAATGGTTTTCTGCTATAGATACTCTATAGATACTTTTTTTTATTATAAAAAAAACCCGTAATACTTTATTTAATGTATTTATGATAATTTTGATCACAAATGTTGATTGTTATATTTGTATCTGTCCTCTGTGTTTGTTATTATTAGAAGTATGGCAAAATAATATTTTGACCACTTGAGGCTTGAACTTTATTTTGAATGTTTTCTAAGAAAATGCCAACTGTTTATAGAAAAATCATCATAATTGTGACAGGCCTAACTTGGCCTACCTTGAAGAACAAAGTTAAAAGATGAAGCGAATGAAAAAGTAGAATGGAAAATAAATTGAGAGGTAAAAAATTTGCTGTCTTTCTTAGCAGACGAGAGAGATCCCGTGAAAGAGACCATAGCCGTTCTCGCGAAAAAAGCCGTCGGCATAAGTCACGCAGCCGAGACCGCCATGAGGACTATTACCGGGAGCGCAGCCGTGAGCGCGATCGCCATCGAGAAAGAGACCGTGACCGTGAGAGAGACCGTGACAGAGAGAGGGAATACCGCCACCGTTAGAACGAGGAAAAGGTACAGATATTTTGTCTGTTTGTATTTTTTCATGTATTATGCCAAAGGAAGAATGCTTCATCCAGATGATCACCACAGCATCTTGATACATAGGAAACAAGGTAGGTACCTTTTGTAAAGGTAAGACTGTTCACACACTCATGCAAACATATACACTTATTAAAGGATGAATTCCCTTTTTTTTTTTTTAAATAATGCTGGAGATTGTTTACTTTATTGCTATTGAAATATTCCCTACTAATTTGTCATTCCATCTTGAATATCATGGCCTTTGCTGATAATTTGAAAATGATATAATATGAAAGATTTAAAGATTTAACGTACTTGAGTCCCATTTCCAATGTTCATTAAATGCTATGCTCCTTGAGTGGTTTCTAAGCAAATGCTAACTGCTGTGTTCAAATGGATCATACTGATTTGGTGCTTATGGTTCACTGAGAGAAAATGCATTTCTGGTTTCTTGTCCTGAAATTGTTTTGTGTTCCGAGGTAGTTATTTTATTCTGTAAAATTACATGCTTCTGAAACCATTCTAAAACAGTCATTGGTGTATTTAATACTGAAATTTAACTGTTTTAAAGCAGCATTACTCATGAATTGTGTGTAGACAACAGGAGGTACAAATATTGTTAGCTTTGTGCAAAGATTTCCATTTTTTTGTGTCTCACTAATTTCTTAGGCTGTAATTTGTCCCAAACTCATTTTGGAAGTAGGTCTTTCCAAACCTTAAGTTACCTTGTTAAAGGCTAGATTTCTATTTAAAAAGATAACGCATCTCTCGCGTCATTCTAAAATGTTTCAAAGTGACATGGAAACATTTTTTTAAAACATTTAAATTGCCTTTTCTAAATGTCAAGGTTGTAAACTGTCCTCTATGTTTGTATTTACCCTGTTGTACCGTACTGGATAAATGTGTTTTTTCTAGTCTTTCTTAGTATTTATTATATTTGGTCTTTAGATAATAGTTGTAGTTTCTGGTATGATGGTAATTGAGTTCTGTGCTGCTGGTTTAATTGTCAGTTTAAGTCTGGTGTTAAAAATCCTGAACACATTTAGTATTTTGTTTGGACCTTAGTGGTTTTCAAACCACCTAAATGCAGCTTGTATATGCAATAGATCTTTATTAACTGATATGGGCCTGTCTGTGTCTGCCTTGTCCATTCTGTACAAGTTTTAGGAAATTCGTAATGTGCATTTAGAAGATAATCTTTGTTGCAACTGGCTTTGGTATGGCTGGTCACGTACATGCCAACTTTATGGACAAGTTGAAAAAGAAGGGTATTCTTGTCTTTGTGCATCCATCCTTTTGCAAAGCGAATTTCTCTAATTTTAATGGTGAATGTCCAGAATTTAGGGGAACAGATTTTATCAGGTTCACTTCAAGGTCCAATTCAAGTTTTCAATTGAAACTTTGCTTTATGAGAGAAATTGTCCTGGTAAATAGTCTCGTGTTTGGAGGATATTTGTTATAGATCATTTGAAGTGGTGTTAGATTTTTTTTATACGGCTTTTCCTCTCCATTCGCATTGACTAACATAATAAATCTATTACTATTATTAGTTATTATTACTATTATTATATAATCTATTATAGTCTATTACTAGAAATCTATAACATTATAACAGCTATAATAAATTAAGTGTTTAAATTGAAGGGCCTGAAATGGTGGTCATTTGTTACATCCTCTTTGTGTATGTTGTAGGAAAAAACGCAAGCAAATACTTGTTACTTTGTAGGCTTAAAACAGTTTTCCTAGTGCAGTGTTTATCTGTGAATGAGGGAATTGCTCTACATTTAAAAAAAAATAAAATAAAATAAAAGGGTATAAAGCTCAGGTTCTTTGCCTAATTTCCTTTGTCTTCTTTTTGTTTATGCAGTAAATATTTAAATGGTATTAATATTGAGTGTGATACCAGTGAGATTTAGTTTGCAGATAAAATTGTGAATATTTTACTCTCCTGTATTTGGTGCATATTGATCTGACCCTTATGAACTAAAAGTGAATATACTTTTTTGCCTCAAATTGTTTTTTTTTTTTTTTTTTTTTTTTTGTTTTTTTTTTTGTTTTTGTTTTTATTTTTTATTTTTAGCTTCATTTCAATTGCACTTTATCGTAACAGTTGTTTACTGAGTAGATATGTGCAGGATAGTTCTTAAACACAAAGATTTATCATCTTGGGGCAGATTTATTGAGTAATGGATTACTGCTGATTGGAAAAAAATTCTTTAAATATTCTGGCACATCAAAAATAGGAGCATTATTGTCCTATCCTTGGCCCAATCACAATTTTTTTTTTTTTTTTTTTGGGTGGGTGATATTTATTTTTTGCTCTTTCTTGTAACTACTGTTATGAGGTTTGTAACCACTATGCTGGTTTCATTCTAATGAGAAACTTAAGCACACAATTTATTGAAGATTATTTTTAATGCTTGCATGTGAGAAGTGACAACTAATTTCAGACTTTGGGTGTCAACCAAATTGAAGGATGTTAAATTAAAGTTTTAGGGCACAGCATTGACACTTGACACAGTTGGGTAAAAGGTCCAAGTTAATTTTGTTAGCTTTGATTTTCTTTTGCTTTGAAGTTCCTTTAGATCTGAAACAGTTTTGTAGATGCTGTTTGCTTCTGCCGTACATTCAACCTTATATGATAATCTCCTTTATTAAATCTCTTTGTAACTTGGTTATCATTAGGCAAAATTCAACTGAATCATAATGTGTGGTTTTTCTTCTTATAAGAGGGGAAAATAAAGTACCACTGCCCCTAAACGGGTTATTCCTCAGTGCAGAAATTGATCTGATATATTTAGTATGTTTGGTTCTGAATAAATGTTGGAAAAGTTGATTACTGGGTACACAACCTATTTAATTTTATTACAGGTACATGTAACAGAGATCTATGTTTAAAAGGGGTGCCATGGGCTAGCTTTTATCATATTAATAAATACATTAGAGGTTCCTGATGCCCCCCTTTAAATGCCTTTATCATCACTAAAGCTTGATAAATCTGCCCCCTAGGGTCAAGGGTTTGTCAGAGGTGAGCCAAATACTTTTTAATTAAAAAACTAAATTGACAAACTGTGTCAGACACTCTTAAGTTACTGACAGGTCATACAATTAATTTTTTAAAGGTAGTTGTTAATACTAGCAGGAAAATACATTGTTGAAATGGTTAAAAGCTTAATGGATTTTAAAGGATTACTCGGTTTTCAATTTTCACACTATTGTCAAAGTATTGTCAAGTGCCTGTGTTTTGCAGTATACTAACAAGATCTTAAATATATATATATATATATATATATATATATATATATATATATATATATATATATATAATATATAGATATATACTGTACTATGTGTAACAGCAGGCCAAATTCATTGACCAGTAACTTTTTTGCTGTTTGCTATTTATGCTATTACAAAGTACTGTTACAGAGTATGTAGCTTATTTTTCACAACATGATATAAAATCACGAGCTATCATATTGCATCCAAGATTTCTGAAGTATTTCAAGTTGGAAGTAAAGGTTAGACTGTGGGTATTATTGATCCTTCAACAAATAAAAAAATTTTGTTGTCTGTTTTTCTGATAAAAGACGATTAACTAACACTGCATATCCCGAATCGTTACTCTCCTCCTCTCCCATGTCGTGTTACAGGGTTGGACAAATTAACCTTATTGTTACCTTAACCACAAAGTTAATAAAGGGTTGCTTAATGTGAAATGGAATTGAAGAGCATACTTGTTGTTGTTGTTGTTGTTTGTTTTTTTGTTGATCTTTCCTGGGGGGGAAAAGGCTAAGAGAAAAAAGAGAAAGTTCATTGGCTTTTTAGTATGCTAGCACATTTCTATAACCACAATTTAGATTATAATTACATTATTTTGATTAAAAAAAAAAAAAAAATCCTGTGCTGTAAAGTCAAAAATGTGAGAACAATAAAAAAGAGAAAATTACATTTTAGACATATAGCTATCGGGTAATTTGTCCAGCCCTAGTTTTGCTCCTTATTCTGGTGTCAAAAGTTTGACTAACATCAGGCTTTACACTTTTTGTCACTTCATCTGGTGTCAAACATGTCATAAATGTCAAATTTGCAAAGTATAATTTTTGTTCAAATGAAAGGGCATGATCAGGACATTGAGGTTTATTCAGGTTGTCTTTGGTAAATGTTTTAACTTTTTTAGCTTTCATTCAGCCTTTGCAAAAAATTTTCTCATTATACCTTTTTGTCTCCCGTTAGTGTCTCAGAACTTTATAGTTGTGGGAGGAATTTCACAGGTATAAGGGGTTTACTTTCATGGAAACATTCACATTACCTTGCACATCTACAAAAAGCTGTAATTTAATGACCAATAAAATAATTTTAATAATGTATTAAATGTATGGAACTATGTTTAGAAAGGTTACAACAATTTAATGTACTGTATTCCTAATGATTATATTCATAACAATTATATACATAGCTAAGTTTGACATATTTTTAATGTATTAAAAGGATTGTTTTTACCTGTTAGTGTCCTCAAATCAGAGTTAAGCAGGAAGGTTTTATCATCTTCATGACTTTATTACTCGGAATAGGGAAGTACCGAGGTAGTGTTCCAGTAAGAGTTACGATTTATTGGATCACACCAAACATCAAAAAAAGTTGATTAACAAATACTTTGTGGCTATGTTTAGTTCAGATTATTCCCCTGTGTGATCTGTTGATATGTGTACATTGCATTGCATCGGAGGTTTGTAGGTAAACTGGAAACTGTTTTCTGCAGTGCAGTGCATAGAGATGGAAATCATTGATTGCCCACTGCTGCTTATTTTTTTTAATGTAGATTACCAATGACCTGCTCTGCCACATATTCAGTTGTTTCACAAGTAGTGTAAATTGTTGCTGTCGGAACAAATATTCAGGATTGTTCCTGGAGAAAGGAAAAATATTCTCACCTTCCAATGATAAAATACTCATACCATATGAAGGAAATATCTTATTTTCTATTCATATTCAACTAAGAAAGGCTTTGTTTGGACAGCGTCTGAATTTTTAAGGAATGGTAAAAGGCAAACATGGTTTTTAATGAATGTTTCCCTGAACAGACAAGTAAAATGTGTTCTGATGGCATAATTATTGCACATTCAATTAAGGTTCAATTAGGATATTGGTTATTGGGTGTCTAATTCAGCAAAATGTTCTTTGCTGTCACATAACTGATAAATTTTACAAACTTGAGCTTTAAGTGATTTTTATTTATTTATTTTTGTATCTCCAGATTAAGTTTAATACAACCAGCAGATGGCATAGTTCTGTACTTGCCCTCTCCATTAGTTGTAACTGTATGTCTCTAGAATTGTGTTAGTAGAGTGTATGCAGGTTGTGGTGTTTAGTAGTTGTTTGGTCTTATTTGTAGTTTAACTTGTTTGCTAAGACTGTGTATATATACACTGATCAGCTATGACCTTAAACCTGCTTTCCTAATATTGTGTAGATCCATTTCTGCAGCAAATCAACTCTGAACTGTTGATGCATTCACTCTACAAGACTTCTAATGGTGTACTGTGGTATTTGGATAGTAGTTGCAGGTTTTGTAAGTTGATGGATTGTACTAGTTTGTTGAATTGTATTTGATGCCAGATGAACAACTTAAACTCTGCAATGTTACAAAAAGCTATTAAAAATACATTTCAAAGAAGGGGTGTACTTGGCTTGCATGAATGTTTCGGTTGATAGTACAAGTCAAAGCAATATACCATGAATACCAGGTAGAAAAAAATATTAGAAAATTGCCCTGGGGTTACAGTGTTTGACTTCTTCATGCCTTCTTCATATCCTCATGATAACGCATCATGATTCTATCTCTTTCCCAGGTAAGTTACACAGATGTTCTTGGGAATCCTTTTAATGTAACAGAAAACTTGATGTATCAGACAAGAGAAATCTTTTCCATTTATCCATTTTCCAGTTCTGATGTGCACATGCCCATTTCAGGCATTTTGCCAGTGGACAGGGGTCAGCATGAATGCTCTGACTAGTCTGTACCTAAACAACCCCATGTGCTATAAGCTGCCATGCACTGTGTTCCTTCATAGCAAGCATTAATTTTTTTCAGCAATCTATAGCACAAGATCTGTTCTGTGGGAGCAGGCAAGATGGGTTAGCCTTCTTTCCCCATCTGCATTGTGGGTGCTAAAATTCCTGTCATTAGTTTACGGGTTGTCATCACTTGGATAAGTTTTGGTAGGTATCAACCACTGCATAAGGTTTTGAAGATGCTCTTCCTGCTTTATAGCCATCACAGTTTGGCATAGTCTCTTAGATCCCTTTGCTCGCCTGTTTTTCCTGCTTCCAACACATTTTAAAGAACTGGCTGTTCACTTGCTGTCTAATATATCCCACCTCTGGTCATGCCATTTTAATAATCAGTGTTGATCCCCCTCACTTGTCAGTGGGTTTAGTGTTATAGCTGATCGGTCTATTTTTATTTTTTTTTATATATATATATATATATAATATAATATATATATAAGGCTCTGAGTGTATGCTTGTCTGTGTATGTGTATGCGAGTGGAAAAAGAAAGGATCTGTGTGTTTCTGGGTTAGAATCCCAAACCAAACTGCCCCCTCCGTTTTGACACCTTTCAGCTGAACGGAAGAGGATGAGGAGGAGGAGCATCGCAACCAACTCTCACTCATCTATCAGCAACCCTCATCACTGAGAGGACTTGACTTGGCCCAAGCTTCGCGGCGCTCCAGTAGAGGACTGTAAAAAGAAAATATGCATTTACTTACTCTTAATTCCCAACAGCTTTTTTTTTTAATTTTTTTTTTTTTTTTTTTTTTTTATTATTTTGGTGTTTTATTTGACTATAACTGTGTAAACAACAAAAGAAAGGAAGTTGAGCTTTTCAGTGAAATAGCCTGCCAGCCCTGTCCTCATTCTAAATGCAAAACCTTTGACTGCTATTATGTGTAATTTGTCAGCTAGACATGTTTTTATATGGAAGTTTTTGTTCTGTCCCCCTCCCCCTTTAACCTTTCCTGCATAATGTTTGTAAGTGTCTCTGCCTTGATTTATTAAATAGACTTGTGTTGTAATAAAGTGTTTCCTGGGGTTGCCATGTCTTTATACTCTGAATTCCTTGGCATGTTATTACTGCAGTAGACATATTCAAAAGTGGGCCTGAGCCATGTATATACTTGTGTAGGCTTGATGCTAGAAAAAAGTATTCCTTCTGTCCAGTCGTGCCTTGATGCCTCCATCATATAATGGCAAAAAGCACAAAACACTGCTGAAAACAATTGTGCCAAAATATTGGTAGACCACTTCCTGAAAAGTAAAATGTTACCAAAATGGATCAATGTGATTCCAAAAAAAATTGTCATGAGTGTCTCCACTTTGGTCTGCCCACTAATCTTGTTCCACAAAATAACCTGTAATCCAAATTTTGTAAATATGGAATTTTCTTTTTGTTTTCATTTTTGTTTGTTTTGTTTTGGGTTTTTTTGCACCTTTTTAAAAAAAAACAAAAAAAAAAAAAAACTGCCACATTCATTTTTGAGTTTAGATGTGGTTAGCACAATTGGTTTTCCATTGTACATTCCAGAACAGGTTCTCAAAAATATTTGGATACATTCATTCCATTCATTTTTAATTGTCTTTGTATGTGAGGTATTTGGGTTCTGTTTAATGTGTGTATTGGTATTTGTATTTACACAGTGTAACTAATGTCTGAGTGTATGCTTAACATTTTAATGCATCACTCTGTTCCCCAATAAGCTTTTTTAACAAGATTTGCCCCAGAAATGTGTAAGATGTTTAACTTACAATGAATGTAATGTAACTCTTCAGATTTTTGATGGGACATTTAATTGCGAGTAGTTGGGTTTACAATAAGCACTCGCTTAGCAAGACTTTGAGTGTTGGTGTGTTATTACTAGATACAGGTGATCTAGGTTTTGCCATTTTAGCTCTTAAATTTAGAAAAATTTTAAAAAAGAATTTTTGTCTTGATCCCAAACTTAAGCTGTACCCTAGAATCATGGACAAGTGTGTAGATTTTAGTGTTTGTTTAAGACATTTAGAATAGACTTTACAAAAAAGTTGTGGTTAATGTTGAGATGATGATGATGATGATGATGATTTTTTTTTTTCTCTTTTTATCAGGAATATCACCCAAAAATCCAATGTTCATATTTATCGCAATGTTAAAATTTGATTCACTTTCATGTCTATGAAAATGTTTTTCAGGTTATACATAGCAAATATTTCTAAGACTAGAGAACATCTATTTCTTTTAAAAAATTGTTTGAAGTAATTTATTTGGCAGATGTTCTGATCAGCAGTATATGTGATCAGTTCACATTTTTATAGAGATGATTTTTGGGTGACATTTTCTCTGAGGTTTCATCAATGTTTTTCCTGTTATGAGTAGTAAAAAAGTTGGCCGTTTAAACAAGAACATGTTAATCCACATTTTAATGGAATTACTGCCCGTCAGCTGAAACAGCAAATGGATTGACCATGCACTTCATCTTTTTGCCTTCAAGGAGTAGAAGGTAAGTTGATTGTGGTGTCAAATAGAATGATGTGAACTTTAATCCTTAAGATCCTTAAGTCTTTTGTTGTTCGCAAATAACTTTTTCTTTTTAAATTAAAGTGAACACACTTATATCCTGTCCACTCAAAAGGTCTTTTTCACTATATTAGTGACGTTCTCAGGATAATGAGTTTTTCACGGTTGGGTTATGTATGCACATGAGTTCTGAGCTCAGGTAGGTTTGTTTTTCATTTTGGTGTTATTGATGAGAACCTGGTCCTGTAATCTTGTATATGAAACATGGCCCATGTTTAACAACTTGCCAGCAATTTGAATAGTGCGTTTGAGCCTTGTTTTATGAATGGCTGAATGGGGGAAAAAAAACCTGACATGACTTTTTATAGTCCGTTATTCAGTGACCAAAGTTCGTCTGGTAAAACTGTAACTAGCTGTTTTGACAATAAATTTTTCCAAAGCATTTTGATTTGTTTCCCCCTTTTTCCATGCCATGAAAGTGTAATTCATACTTCAAATGTCAGCCAGTGTTTTCTGTCTGTTCAGAGATCGATTCACTATTTACTTATTTGCACCAACTTTAAAGGAAAAGTGAAACCTTGTGATTGAATTTGTAGGCTTTATTTTAGATGTGGCATGTCCTTGCTTAAATTATTTCTCAGTGACCCCACTTTAAGAACTACAGTCAACATGTACTTTGGTTAACTGTTTAACCAGAAAATGACAACCCAATCAGCCAGGGATCCTGATCGCTCTGAAAATTGTTTTCACTCAGGAGTGCTTTGATTTTTCTGCATCTATTTCTATCCTTTAAAGCTTCTCAGGGTTAAGGGTCTTGCTCAGGGACCCAGAGGTGGGATTCAAACCTGGGACCTCTTGATCCTTGCCTTGACTCCGTAGGCAAGTACCCTACCATTAGACCACTGCCACCCAGTTCTAGGAAATCTTGGTTCCATATTTCTCCCACTTGAGAATTATGGAGGCTCATTTTTCTTGTGTGCATTGCCAGATCTGTGTCCTGACACAATCCTGTCTCACAGGTCTACTTTTATTTCCTAACAACCTCATGACTTGTTTTCATTCTGACGTAAACTAAACAAGGAGGAAGGGTTGTACTATTTGTCAAATGAGGTTAGTTTCACCAGGCAAGTGAATGAAAGTATCTCAAGAATCATTGATAGAAGAATGCTTTAAAATTTGGTAGCAAGATAAAAGAAATAGTCTGAATACTCAAGTAAAGACATGTTTCAGTCTTTTTTTTTTTTTTTTTTGGTTACACTGATAGACTTTGCACTTTTGTAATTGTGTGTAGATTGTTTGAGGGCGGGACTTGAAAGGAAATGGAAATGTCCTATATTTCTTCATCCATGTTTGGGGGAAATTTTTAAACCGCCATACCTTCCGTTATTTGTAAGTAGGTTGTCAGTGCCGCCCTAATTCAACAAAACTGAGCTTTTACCTAGTTACACACAAGCACACTTGTCATCAGGTAAAATTTAAATAGATAAAGTATCATCAATCTTTCTGCAGTTCCTCTTAGTCTTTTCATGCTTTATGCATTCATGTCTTAACTAAATGCTTTGATCAGGAAATTTCATAATGTCCAGTGGAATATTCTTTGACACAAGAACACAATGGTCTCTATTGGACACATTCTTTTACGCTTTAAAAATGTATTTATTTTTTTTAAGGATGAAAACTCACTTGTAATCACTTTTGTGGGAAAAGAAATTGCTTCCTTAATCATACCTTCAACCAGTGAACCTGTTTTTATTGATGAAGGGTTATATTACATTAGCCACACCCCACACTGATAATTGCAAGCTCTTATGACTCAAGAAGTTTGAATATGGCCTCTATTCTACTCTCTATTCCTTGATAAAGTTCCAGAAGACCTGAGAAAGATAATGTGATTTAATGTATAAATTAGGAAGAGGTTAAAAATAAATCCCCCTAACTCCAGTAGTACTACAGTGGTAGTGTGATGGGTAATTGCTGTTCCAGGACCCAGATCTTTTGCCGTAGTTGAGGGAAGGGTGATTTCAGTTATCTACCACGAAGTACTGATAGATGTAAGATCTTTGTCAATCAGTAAGTGTTGGTATCTTACCTGAGCCCCAAAGACAGACCCTTCAAATGGCAAAACTGCAGTGTAACTTAAATAAAATGTGTGTAGAAAAATGTGATCCAAAATTTCTCCATAGTTATGCCACAGACTGATCTATAACGGTAAGAACTGGGTTGTTGCTGCTAATTGTATCCAAATAAAGCATTATGTTCAAGGGGCAGTTACTTTTTCATGGGTCAAATAAGTGTTGAGTTTGGTCCTTCAATAAAATCACAAGAACATTTCAAAACTATAGTGTGGGTTGGTTTGTGTATTTATTTTTTTATAAGGGTTGGGAAGAGACACAACTTTCATAAAATGGAGGAGGTCGAATACTTTTTCATGGCATTGCATGGTTGCCTACAGTATTCATGAGGTTTTTAAAACCAGTCTTCAGTCCCTCCCAGACAGTCTGCATTTTCAACCTAAACTGAAACACAAAATTTTAGAAAACATTAAATAGCAATTTGCAACCCACTGCTAGTCAATTTGCACAAAACTGCTCAGATCAAACAGCAGATAAATTCCTGCAAATCTCTCCAGAGATCAATGCATAGGCTACATTATAAGATTGTTCCACAGCTGTGACACACTATTTTTTTCTCATGCGTTAACGCCAAGTACATTTATTGGACATGAGGGTAAATCCAAACACCTACATCCAGCTTTAAATATAGACACAGAAAATAGACTGATGTAAGGACTGGTTTAGATTTTTTTTAATATACACAAATGACTGCAAGAGTTTTTGCAATTGACTGAACTAGGCTCTGTATGCAAATTTTGTCCTATGAAAATATAGGGATGGCTTTTGCAGCATGCTAATTGGTAAGATAGAAATTTGCATTACTTGTTGGCTACATAGCCTGAAGTGTAAAACTAAAGAAGCAAATAGAAAATGTTCTGTTGGAATGTAAAGTTGACTTTCAAGCAAGTCAAAAGGATCAGTTTGAATCTTTAAAAATGGTGGAAAAAAACACAAAATAGATTTGCATGTACCTCTTTTAATTCAAATTTTGTATGTTCCTGCCTTGACATGAGAGTTCCTCTTTTACTGCTTGGTATGTATCTCTACAGGCTTTTTAAAAATGTTATTTTATTTTGATACAACCCTACAGATAAAATTCAAGTGGAAAATATGCCCTTGAATTCTAATCACTTTGTCACTGAAGTGGGTAAAGAATGTTCATACTTTCTTATTCTGTGATACAACTCCTTTATCTTTCGTCTGGGCCTTGGTTTTAACGTTTGAGGAATTGTGTGTTGACGAAGGTAGATTAAGCACAAGCATAGATTAGAGCCACCTTGTGTGGCAGTAGTTCTGCTTCGGTTTGAAAGGTCATGCTGTTCTGAGCTGCCTGATGTTTACACAAGAACATGATTGCAGTTCTGCCTCACACTGATGATTGTTAACGAGGAGGTAAAAACCACAACTATGAACTGCACTTCCCACATGTTTGAGAGAATGAAAGAAATGCCCCAGTAATGTCTAAACCATACTGGAACTACAAGACATGCAGATAAACAACAGAAGCTTATGCCGCATGATTATCATGCCCAGCACATCTAAATCATTGCACTTTTGCCTGAGACCTAGCAGTCTACTTCCAATTTTTCTGATATACTTTTGACCAAATTCTATACATTACATGTGTTTGCCAAACTATTAAAAATCCTGTGTATTATTTAGATTCCAATATGGATTCAGTGCAATATGATCCTTTTTGCTGCTGCTTGCGTGGTCTAAATTAGACTGCATATGAACATTCACTCAGAACACTTACACACTTGTGTGACCATTATGCCTGTGCCTGTGTACTTCTTGTTTGGTGTGGGCAAACAAGAAACATTTCTACTTTTAGTAGACTATTGTCATTATCACTCACTTAAGAATAAGTATAGTGGTTACTAATTAAAAGTATTAAGGATTTTCTTAAATAGGATGATTTATCTTTTGTTACCCCAAACTAAACCCATTGATGGTTTCATTGGTTTTACTTCCTAAGCAATAGAACATGCAAGCTACTGCTTTGGGTTTAATAAAGAATTTGTATATACTGGTGAGGTACAGAGCATGCATAAAGGGATGAGAAATCCAGTTGACTTCAATTTCACATCAAGAGTTATTTTGAAATGATTTCTTGTTGGGGCATGGGTGGTAGGAGCTTCAGTCACAAAGATTCTTTGAGATTCGGATTTCCTTCATCCTATCAGAGTTATATTCTAAGGGAAGTCTTTTCTAGGATGATGATTCAGCAAGACAATGGAAGTTCAGTTGCGTAAAGTGAAATTATTCTCTAACAAGGATAGTTTAAGATCCATGTAATGGAAAAGTACATTAAGTACTCTTAAAAGTAAACCTTTGTTTTTAAAAGGGGAACCTTTGCAAGTGCTCTAACAGTGTTAGCGCAATTTTTTTTTCCATTGATGGGCAGAGGATGATGGTGAAAGACAATTACAGGTGCTAACCTCTAGAGGAAATGATGAGGACATCTCTATACTCATACTGTTTTTCTTTATTAGTACATTCCACTCTGGTGCTGAGTTTTCTTAGTCTGTCAGCAAAAAAACAGACTTTTATTATTTAAACTGTTTATTTGGAACCACAATAAAAGCACCTGACTAACAGGAGCAATACACAAACTTAATAATAGCCATACGTTTTCGCATCAGGTTTCATGTGTCAGATGTCACAGGTGAAAGCCTGTGACAAACATCTTTCAAGAGCATTGCCAAAATATCATTTGCAAATGATTGCACTTTCGTGATACTTTACATTATTTACAGTGCTCCACTTTTTCCACACCCAGCCTTATTCTAAAATAGATCAAATAAATTTTTTTCCCTCAAAACTCTTCACACAAAACCGCATAATGACAAAGTGGGAAAAAAAGCTTGCTTGCAACTTTTGCAAATTTATTAAACATTAAAAAACAAAAATAAAACATACATAAGTATTCACAGCCTCAATAGTTTGTTGAAGGTCTTTTGGCAGCAATTACAGCCTCAATTTTTTTTGAGTTTGATGCTATAAGCTATTTTTGGGCAGATTCTCCTGTTATCTTGGTTGTGTGCTTTGGATTGTTGTCCTGTTGTAAGATGAACCTTCATCCCAGTCCAGAGTCAGAGGCCAGAGTTCAGTCTTTGTTTCATCAGTCTAGAGAATTTTGTTTCTCATTGTCAGAGTTCTTCAGGTGCCTTTTGGCAAACTCCAGACGGGCAGTCATGTTCCTTTTACTGAGGAGTGGCTTCTGTCTGGCCACTCAAGCGTACAGCCTTGATTGAGTGCTGCAGAAATGCTTGTCCGTCTGGAATGTTCTCTCTTCACTGAGCGATGCTGAAGCTCTGCAAGAGTGACCATAGGGTTCTTGGTCATTTCACTTTCTAATTCCCTTCTACCAAACTTCTTCCATTTTTGCATGATGGAGGCCACTGTGCTCACTGGACCTTCAACGCTGCAGTAACTTCATGGCTTGGTTTGTGCTCTGATGTGCACTGTCAGCTATGACTTTCCAAATCATGTCTATTCAACTGATTTTACAACAGGTGAACTTCAATGAAGTTTTAGAAACTTCTGAAGGAAGATCAATGGAAACAGGAGGCACCTGAGCTCACTTTTGAGTGTCATGGCAAAGGCTGTGAGTAATTATTTACATACAGTTAGATCCATATATATTTGAAAACTGACAAGTTTTGTTTTTGCACCTGTTAACTGAAACAAATTCCAATTATAGTTACATAATGAACATGGACATAATGTGTAGACTCTCAGCTTTCATTTGAGTAGCATCGTTTAAATTGGAGGAAGGGTTTAGGAGTTCCAGCTCCTTAATATGTGCCACCCACTTTATAAAGGGAACAAAAGTAATTGGACAATTGACTCAAAGGCTATTTCATGGGGAGGTGTGAGCAATTCCTTTGTTATGTCATCAAATAAGCAGATACAAGGTCTGGAGTTGATTTGAGGTGTGGTGCTTGCATGTGGAAGATTTTGCTGTGAACAGACAACATGCAGCCAAAGGAGCTCTCCATGCAGGTGAAACAAGCCATCCGCAAGCTGTGAAAACGGAAAAAAACCCATCCGAGAAATTGCTACAATTATATATCCTGAAAAAGAAAGAAAGCACTGGTGAACTCAGCAATACAATAAGACCTGGATGTCCACGGAATACAACAGTGGTGGATGATTGCAGAATCATTTCCCTGGTGAAGAGAAACCGTTTCACAACAGCCAACCAAGTGATTAGCTTTATTTTTATAGAGCTTTTTACAATTGTTGTTGTCAACACTCCAGGAGGTAGGCATATAAATATCAAAAAGTTAGCATCCTGCCATTAAGAGAAGACTGCATGAAAGTAAATACAGAGGGTGCACTGCAAGGTGCAAGCCACTCATAAGGCTCAAGAACAGAAAGGCTATATTGGACTTTGTAAAAAAAAAAAATCTAAAAAAGTCAGCACAGTTCTGGAAAAACATTCTTTAAACAGATGAAACCAAGATCAACCACTACCAGAATGATGGCAAGAAAAAAGTATGGAGAATGCATGGAATAACTCATGATCCAAAGCATACCAAATCATCTGTAAAACATGGCGGAAGCAGTGTGATGGCTTAGGCGTGCATGGCTGCCAGCGGAACACTAGTGTTTATCGATGATGTGACACAGGACAGAAGCAGCTGAATGAATTCTGAGGTTTTCAGAGACATACTGTCTGCTCAAATCCAGCTAAATGCAGTCAAATTGATTGGGTGGCGTTTCATAATACAGATGGAAAATGACCCAAAACATACAGCCAAAGTAACCCAAGAGATTATTAAAGCAAAGAAGTGGAATATTCTTGAATGGCCAAGTCAGTTGCCTGATCTAAACCCAACTGAGCAGCATTTCACTTGTTGAAGACTAAACATTGGACAGAAAGGGCCATAAATGAACAGCAACTGAAAGATGCTGCATTAAAAAAGAGGAAACCCAGCATCTGGTGATGTCCATGAGTTCAAGATGTCAGGCTGTCATTGCCAGCAAAGGGTTTTCAACCAACTATTAGAAATGAACATTTTATTTTCAGTTATTTAATTTGTCCAATTACTTTTGAGCCCCTGAAATAAAGGGATTGTGGAAAAAAAAAAGAAAAGCTTTAGTTCCTCACATTTTTATGCAATCTTTTTGTTCAACCCACTGAATTAAAGCTTAATGTCTGCACTTTAACTGCATCACTTAAAATTCATTGTGGTAATGTATAGAACCAGATGTATAGAATTAGAAAAAAAAAGTTTTCTTTTTTTCGTATGTTTTGTGCATTTTCTTTGTTTAAGGCTTATTGATTTGTGTTTCTTTTCTGAAAGTTCAATATCTTAAGTGATCTACTTGTAAACTCTTAAGTTCTCAATTTGTTTTAACTGGGGTTTATTCAAAGAAGTGGAGCAAGTGGGTTCAAATGTCTGTCATAAGTCATGATGTGGGTTTTTTTTTTATAAATATAGTTTCCATGCTTATGTTGACAGCTTGCTGGGGCCAAGTTTCACTTCAATCAGCTGATTCCACAAGCTCATTAAAAGAATTACCGTATTTACTCGTGTATAAGTCGCACTCGTGTATAAGTCGCGCCCCTGATTTGGCATTGAAATTTGGTCCAAAATTTATTTTTGAGTGATATCTTGACATTTGAGATTTTGGATTACATGTAGGCAAAAATGCTAATATGTGTACATATGCGTATCACATAACTGGATTTACGGTAAATGTACTGAATTGCTACGTATGCGGTCACCGGTTTAGGTATTCAAAATGGCGGCATGTGAATTTCCTGGATTGAAATCTGTGATATGAAAGTGATTTGTCTTCCATGGGAAATTAATCCTCTCTAGGCACCCTGTCATCTGCTTTCTCCAAGTCCACAGAGGCACAATGCAACTTCTTCTGGCCTTCTCTGTACTTCTCTATGAACACTCTCAGAGCAAACATTGCATCTGTAGTGCTCTTTCTTGGCATAAAACCATACTGCTGTTCACTGATCCTCACCTCTTTTCTTAACCTAGCTTCCACTACTCTTTCCCATAACTTCATGGTGTGGCTGATCAACTTTATCCCTCTATAGTTACTACAGTTCTGTGCATCACCCTTATTCTTGAAGACTGGTACCAGTACACTTCGTCTCCACTCCTCAGGCATCTTCTCACTTTCCAAGATTGTGTTAAACAATCTGGTCAGAAACTCAACTGCCATCTCCCCTAAACATCTCCATGCTTCCACTGGTATGTCATCCGGTCCAACAGCCTTTCCATTCTTCATCCTCTTCATCGCTGCCCTTACTTCCATCTTGCTTATTTGCTGCACTTCCTGGTTCACTATCCTCACATCTCACTATCCTCTAGTATTCTCTCTCTCTCATTTTCTTCATTTATCAGCCCCTCAAAGTACAAAGTATGTTTCCATTTCTATCTTTAATCACCCTGACCTGCTGCACATCTTCCCCAGTTCTGTCTCTCTGTCTAGCCAATCGGAATAGGTCATTTTCTCTCTCTTTTACTGTCCAACCTCTTATACAATTCACCAAACACCTTATCACTGCTTTCTTCACTCTGTGGTTCATCTCCTTGTACACCTGTCTACTTTCTTCATCTCTCTGACTGTCCCATGTCTCCTTTGCTTCCCTCTTCTTTTGTATACTTGTATACACTCCTGGACCTCTCTGTTCCACCACCAGGTTTCCTTATCCTCCTTCTTCCATCCAGATGTCACACCAAGTCTCCTTCTCCTTCTCCTTCTCCTCCTCCTCTTCCTCCTTTGGCCAACAGTAGTCCAATTTCCACCAGCACCCTGTAGACTAACAGCACTTAGGACTAGACCTAATTCATGTTCAGGAAACCAGGACCAAGTCTACATCAGCACTGATCTTGAAAATCCTTTTTATTAAGCTACATGATCCTACTTCAGTTTCTAGGTGGTTTGGCCAGTAAGACTCAATAATCTTATTTAGTTTATTAAGAACAAATTTTCTTTATGGCTTTATTCTTATCTCATATTGGAGAAAGACATATCATTATTTACTGCTCAGATTTAATCAGCTTCTCAACTTTGGTTTGCAATCAGTGTGGACTGTTTTCTAACACTATAGTGAACAGTCAATATATTATAAATAAAAGTGAAGTGGGGGGGGGGGGGGTCTTCATGTTCATATATTCCTGAGCTTTTGAGAAAATTAAAAAAAGGGGGACATTTTTTCACTTGAGGATATGGGCATCTAGTGTGGTCATCAGCCTTCAGCAGAAGAAACTAATTTTATAATGTATTGATAAACATATACGTTGTTTTTATCTTTAATGGCTAATATGAAATTGTGCTAGTCGAACTGTTTTATATGTTGTCTCATCTCTGAGGGTTTTCCCAGAGTGGCCTGAATGTCTAAAGGCAGTGGAAAAAATGAGTCTTTGTGTATGAAGAGGAATTTCTTACACAAAACAAAGGAAGTCACATCATGTCACTTCTCGTTCGCCCATCGGACTGACTCCAGCACCCCCCCCCCCCCCAAACCCCCCGTGACCCTCATTAGGACATGACTTACAGGACCTCATTACTGACATGACTGTATTCACCGCATTTCATTCATTTAAATTTGTGGTGAGAAATATTTTCCTGGCAATAAAAGCTCCATTTCCCTTTGGTTCATATGATTCCCTAAGTGTCTTTTGGTTTATACTGTTCAGATGGTTAAGATAATTTTAATATTTTTACTATATTTTATGAGGAGGAAGCTATTCTACAATATAGCTTTTATAAACACTTAAGAAAAAAAAAAGCTACATCAACTGAGAAAGCCTTGGGTTAGAGGCATTTAATGTGGAAGGTGGCTGGAGCTGAAAGTCTGTGGCACATAACCAGACATATAACAGTATAATAAATATAAAGGGTGACTAAGAGTAGAGTAGAGTAGAGTAGAGTGATCTTTTATTATCCCACAAATGGGAAATTTGGGCGTTACAGGGCTCTTAAAAAAAGACAGGTGTACAGAAAGAGAAGAAAAAATATATAAAGATACAGAGGGAGAACAGGAACAAGTACAGGAGAAAAAAGAAGAGCTATAAATAAATAATAAATATCTATATATATCTATATATATATACATATCTACAATATACACGGTAATAAGCTATGAATGAATTATACATATAAATAACAAGTAGCAAAATATAAATATAGCAAAAATATGAATATAAATGTAATAATAAATAATAAATGTAATAATAATAATATAATAATAATAATAATTATTATTAATAATAATAATAATAATAATAATAATAATAATAATATATACAATACAGTAATAATAATAATATATATTATAATATATAATAATAACAATAATAAACAAGTAGTGTAATGTTATGATGTTATGTTGTGTTGTGGAGTCTTATTGCAGCAGGTAGGAATGACCTGCGGTACATTTACATTTACATTTACGGCATTTAGCAGACACTCTTATCCAGTGCGACTTACATGTCCTAATTACAGGGACAGTCCCCCCTGGAGCAATTCTGGGTTAAGGGTCTTGCTCAGGGACCCAGTGGTGGTAGTGTTAGAGGTGGGATTCAAACCTGGGATCTCTGGAACCATAGGCAAGTATCCTACCACTAGACCACCCCACCCTCCTGCTTACACTGCGGGTGTAAGAGTCTGCTGCTGAACGAGCTGCTCAGTGCTCCTACAGTCTCGTGTAGGGGGTGGCAGGTGTTGTCCATGATGGATGTTAGTTTGGAGAACATCCTCTCCTCCCCTACCTGCTCTAATACTTATACGACTCTGTACAAACATGCCTGTACCAACTAATGAAGTGAAAGTGATTTGCCATTACGAATAGACAGCACGCAGTAAACCACAACAAAATGCTTCTCTGTATTTAACCAACACTCACCCTGCAGCAGGGGGCAGCCATATCTAGTGCCCAAAGAGCAGTGATGGGTACCTTGCTCAAGGAAACCTCAGGGCACCTACTGGTCAAGCCTATGACCTTCTGATTATGGTGCCTAGTCTTTATACACTATAACACCACTGCCACACACTACAAAATAAGACAGACCATCTTTCTTTTCCAGATTCTGACAGATCCTGGAATAGGTTTGGGCCGGATTAAGGCATACATTTGATGCAAGTGGAAGTGAGCATTACCAAAGCCACATATCACATATAGACTAAATATCAAAAGTCGATCAGATTACTATAATATTTTCTAGAGGCTGAAGCTCTTTCTGTTCAATGTTTAAAGTGAAAGTTTACAAAAAAAAAAAACTCTTTAAAACCCGACAATTGGGAAATTGGGTGTGGCCACTTTGCTTTTTCCTCATAGTTTCAGGCGCGAGCACGACTCTGGTCCAGTGCGCGTGCACGGCGCTGCTATGAATCCGATGATGCATACATCTGATTCTTTTTGCCGAACCGATTCGCTCGTTGAATCGAACATTTGACTCAATTGATTCATTTCGTCCCTCCGGTTAGACCAAGACGCGTTCCCTTAATATCTAGTCAAATGGTTTTCGCCAGTCAAGCTTATTGATTCGTCAGTTTCTGTCAGTTGTCAATATCTGTCTTCTCCTCCGAGCGGTTTTAATCGTTCAAATGAACGACTTATCAATTAAGAAATTATCATTCAATTAATCCCATCAAGCTCTCCTCAATGTTTTATTCAAGAGATGAGTTTCTACTGTAACATACTAACAGAGACACTGGGTTTAGGAATAAATGATCAAGAGCAAAAAAGATGGTTAAAGTCGGAAAATATGAGTTCAAAGTCTAATGAATGTGCTACTCTGTGGCGTCTGATGTATGTAGTCTAAATGAAGCTTGTTTGTTACAGAATAATTTAAAATGTGTGTAATATAACCACTATACGTAATTATATAATTTTATTTATATAAACAGCTACACACATACTTCTACAGAATAAACATTTTAAAAATGCACGAAGAGGGCACTGAAAAAGAACCGGAGCATGTACATGAACCGATTCACGAATGAATCGGACGCCACCGATTGAACTGTGGCAGAATCAGCGAGCAGCTGGAGGGAGGAAGAGAGCGAGAGGACCGGCGAGCACGAAGCGTCGGGAGGGCAGATTCATGGTGAAGGTAGGAGAATGGAGGGGACGTGTGCGCGGGTCTCGCTCGCACTGGAGGCGCGGTTGCGCTGCAGCATCACGGGCGGCGCTGGCGGAGCGCGTTAGCTGAGCCGCATAACGGGAACACGGCGAGTTCGTGGCTCCGGCTCTGGGCTTAGGTCGGGCTTTATGAGGGCACGTGAGGCGGCTCAGATCATCAGGAGCGAAACTCACCCCAGTTAATAGCGTTTATTTACCAAATGGCAGGTCCGTAGGGCTAGTGCCGTGTCGGCGTGTCTGTTAGCCGAGGATCCGCACTTCGGCATGCTGTAGCTTCAGCTCACGGAGTCTAACCGGATCCGGGGGGAACCCGGTTCACGGGATGCATGTTGAGAGGTTGTGGCTGGATGGACTAACGGCTTGGATGATCAGAGACCCCGGGGACCTTTCTGCCTCCTCTCGCGGGACACGAGTCGCCCCGTCCGGGCCGCTGCAGGCCCGCAGGCCGCCGGGAGATCCCTCTCGATCACCGCGCGCGCCTGCCTTCACCCTGAGACACACCGCTGGGGGAGGGTTCAGCACATGGGCAGGGGCGATCCATCAATACCTCCAGACCCTGGAGCTCACTTACTGGTGGTACTGATTCTGTTACTTTCATATGGAATATTTAAGGCTTACATTATTTTGCCCTAATATTGGGATTTTTAATCCCATGAATAAATGAAGAATATATAGGATCATGGTGTCTGATTGCTTTTAATAGCTTTTTTAACCTGAGGGGTTCCCCCATGACCCCGGGCATCAGTCAGACAGTTTTTGCTGATTCCCTCCATCTGCTTCTTTCTGAAGATTACTGGGTGATTTGGAGCCGAGAGACTGCGCTGGAATCTGCAGTCTCTCCAGGACTGGAATTTAAAGTTCTCATGGCTGGCGAAGCGCCTTGGAGGGCAGAAACTGGTCGAAGTGCAGCGCGTGCGAGTTCATTTCAACTCGGATCCAAAAAAATGAAATATTTAGATCAAAGATCAACAGAAGCTAAACAGAGATATGAGAACTAACAGTTTAGGGTCTTTCTTTGCCAATTCCTGCAGCAATATTTCAGTCACTAAAGCGCAGTCCCTGCCAGAGCTTCAGTGTCTGCATGTATCTAGTGGAGAATCCCTTAACTTCTACATTTTTAATAATGTATTTATGTATGTTTCCAATGTAAATGCAATTTTGCCTTTTGGGAGATGAAGTATGTTTAATCCTTAATTCTCAAAGGTGAGTGTTAATCAGTGATTGTGAGTTAGCTGCCATATGCTTTTGAAACCTCTTATTGAGTTTTCAGACTGAAAATGAACCTTTAATTAACCGATAACTTAGTATATAGCAGTTGTGAGCTGACTGTTAATGTGGCTGTGTCCAAAACTGCTAGTAGCACACTAACTCTGGGGCAGCGCTGGCCTAGTGTTTATGGAGTTGGCCCCTGGATCTGAAGGTCATAGGTTCAAATCAGGGCAGTAGGTTGCCCTGAGCAAGGTACCACTCCCATCACTGCTCCCCGGGCGCTTTCAATAGCTCTCCCCTGCTGCACGTGTGTGTATGCGTTAAATGCAGAAGCTGCATATCGTTGTTTCACTGTGTGCTGTGCTGTTTTTTACTGTGACAATTAGTCAGTTTCACTTCACTTCACTTCAGTGTGTAAAAAGAGTACAGAACCATTAGACATGCACTGAGTAGTGTAGTATCTAAAATAAAGTGTGTGGTTTGGGAAGCAGCACTTCAATTTCAATTTATTCTTGTATAGCGCCTTTCACAGCAGAGCTGCCCCAAAGCACTTTACATAGATGGTAGACATAGGTTATAGTCATGGTCTAAAAACTGAAGGCTAGAAGTTAAATCCAGAGGACTACAGAGGAGAGGAACCGAAAACTCCACTGTGTGGAGAAAAAAAACCTCTGAGGGTCCAAGGTCGACTGGCTACCCAACCCCGTTGGGTATACTAGCAGTACAAAGTTAGTTTGGGTTTAACCCCAGGATCAGCACAGAGTCCTAAGCTGCTTCCCAGGCTCAGCAAGTCGAGCGCTGCCCCAGGTACCGGTGAGCTGCCAGGATCCCTTGGCGCATCAGATGCACAGCACAGACCAGCTGGGAGTTCGGTATTGGACTCAGGCGATGACCATAGCGGGCCCCCCCGGACATGTGGGGAAAGAAATGGAATGGGGATGGTCAGTAATGAACAGGATCCAGTAGTGACAGACACAGAAAGGAAGCAGCACCAGCGACATTAGTAATGGTGCACTATGGTGATTGGTGCGGGTAAGCTAGACTAAAAAAAAAAAACCCTTCTGTTTTGCTTGGGCATCTGGGTGACCTCTTGAGGTGTGAGGACACATGAAAACTCTGAATTCATGACCCCAGTTTGGCCTTTTTCTTCAGCATGATTTAAACCCAGCACTGAACACTGGCATCTCAGAACAGCCTTTTTTAACACTACATGCCCCAAACTGTAAGGGGCCATTAACAAAAATGATGAGTTGAGCTGACAAGGATGGGTTTTCTATTCAAACGATGACCTGAGATGATGTCATGAATGTGATCCAGTGCCATATTTACACACTTTATCTGTCTGTATAAAGTTGCGGGGCTATACGGTACAGCATGTATTCATCATTATCACCATTATCATTATGGCAGCATTTGCAATACTGCAGGCTGCAGTTTGAAAATGAACCATTTATCACAGTTTTTAAACTGCTGTGAACATCCCGACCAATCACACTACCTTATGAGTGCCTGTTTGTGTTTGGATAAGGAAAATTATTCATGTAATCCAAAAAGTGGACACAATATAGGGCCAGCATGCTGCATTATGGCTTCAGTAAAATGCTTTCCTATATTCAGGCATTCATTATTGCAATCATTATTGTAAGTTTATAGTTGATAATTTACGTTTACAGTCACCAAAGTAAGCTTACAGTTTACACTCATTATAGTGTAACTTTACGATCACTAATGTAAATTTACAATCACTGTAGTGGTGTTGGGGTGGTGGTGGTCTAGTGATAGGCTTCTTGCCTATGGACCTATGGATCAAGAGGTTGCAGGTTTGAATCCCACCTCCAACACTGCCACCATTGGGTTTCTGAGTAAGAGCCTTAACCCTGAGCTGCTCCATGGGGACTGTCCCTGTAGTTAGGACATGGAAGTCACTTTGGATAAGAGCGTCTGCTAAATGCCACAGATGTAAATGCTTTCGGTCACTTCTGTAACAATTTATCACTAGCATAACCTTACAGTCTCTAATGTAAGTTTACAGTTTTAGTGCAAGCTTTCAGTCGTATGAATAGAAGGTATGATTGTAATTTAAGCACTAGTGGAAGATAATACTATTGTATTCACTATTGTAATCTTATGGCTGTGAGTGGGAGTCTTAACAGACGCTAATGTAAGTGTAGGGTTTCTAATGTAAATGTAGACAGTGAGAGAAAGCAGTAATGAACTTCAGTGCTCAGAATGGCTCAATTTACACCCAGTACAGACAGCTTGAGGAACTACCATGTGCGGATGTCAGTCATATACTGGACACTCTCTGCTGTGTTTGCGTGTGTGTGTGTGAAAGAATATGGAGCTCTATTCATCTTTATCAGCATGTCTGGACACGTGTGTGCGTACGTTTGACTTTAATTTCTTTTGGTTTGAATCCAATTGTTCTTTTAAAGGTCAGACATGATGAAGAGTTGCTGAAGGAAGCCTGCTGCTTTAAACAGAACACCACAATAGTTTAGCTATTGTTTAAAGTGTCTTGGCAAAATACTTGGTTTGGATAAAATACGTAAGAAGGGGGAAGAATATATGAATGAATGTTGGCCTCCAGAGTGGCAAACTTAATGCGTATCCATGGGAGTATCCATGCTCATATTTATAGGCCAGCTCTTCGCCTCGTTCCTGGTGGTGTAACTGCGGAAATTATTCTGAATGAAGCTCATCGTTTGTACACTTTCCAGTGCCTGCCTTGGCCAAAAACTCTTGAAACTGATGTGTTTCACCTCCTGCTCTACATCCTTTCTAAAGCCTTCACTCCAACTCCTCTGGACATCAGTGTACGAAGCCTGTCATACCCTGTCTGATTGCAGTCTCATTGTGCATTAAAAAGTCTGTCATAAACTGCACACAGCAGCTGTGAGGACAAACTGCACTGACAGACAGAGATTGTGTCAGAATGCACTGCACAGTCCACAGCACTGCAGCTGCAAACTGTCCTGGTCCTGCTACATGAGAGAAACAGCCATTTCTCTTAACTTGGAAACCAAACCTGGTGATGTGGCTCTGACTTGAGGAGGGTTTTTCCCTACCTCCTTTAACACAACGTGTCTGATCTCATTGCTACGGAGACACCGATACGCCTTTTTTCATCCTAGTGTCATCCGTTGCGACAGATAAAGTAGCTAAATATGTTTCAGTGGTGTAACAATCCTGAAATTGCACCCATAATTGATGCAGGGTATTATGGGAGCCAGGAATAAGATGGCTAGTGTAAGAAACCAAGAAAGCTATTACTGATTTCTTAACAAGTCATTATGCTGAGCAAATGTTAGGGCATTACCTTTCCTTTGACTGATGTCAAAACCGTATGAGCAACCTTCACACATCACGCATCATCATCATTGACTACATTTGGAGTAAAGGGGGTCAAGTGTGTGTTTAACTGTTCCATTTTTATATTTTCATTTTATTTCTCAATCTTTGCTCAGGCAAGTTGCTTTGTTCCAGTTGCGATAATGTGATGCTTCGGCCTTTTCATCTGTACTTCCCTCTGGACTGCCATATGATTAATGTGACTTACTTTAGAGACTATTTTTACCCAGGCACTAATTAGACCAAATCTGCTTTATGGTTCTCTTCTCATTGTTGCCACTCCTAGTGTCAGAAATAGTGGGAACAAAGAGCAGAAATACCCCATAATAGCTGAATGTGAATCCAATGAATGAGTATGAATAAACCCATCTGTTTCGTTAGTAACTCACAACCTTCTGATCCTAAACACTAAGCCACCCTTGCTACCATGCAGACCTATTTTCTAAAGTTATATTGTATTTTTATACTGTTATTAACACATCAACATCCATATTTAGTGTGATAAGGAATGTGCCACAGAGTTTGTTCTGACTGAACTAAAGTGGTGAAATTGTATTTAGTTGTGCATGCCAGGCAGACTGATTTATTTTCGGGATGTTTAATAGATGTAATCAAATGGGATCAAAAGTTTTACTCTGACGGGCTGCAGAGTAAAAAAAGAAAAACACTTTAAAAAGTGTTTAAAAATATAAAACGCCTAGATAAGGTTATTTCAAGCACTTCTGGAATCATCTGCACCTGTTCCTTCACTGCTTCTTGTCCTAAGTTAGACGCTTTGTTCTGCTTGAAGGTTCAGACGGAGATCACTGTGCAGATTCACCAACAAACTGGCTCTTTGGCTACAATTTTTTAAACCAAAACAGTGACTTTTTTTTATCTATTAATTTACACTTCTGTGCAAAAACCTAATTTCTTCATATTTTGCTTCCAATGTTATTTAATGATAATTAAAACATACAAATATATACATCAAGGGAGTTTAAGTGAGGCTCATTTGCATTAGTGAGGCCTGTTCTGAGGTTGATATTAAATGGTTAGTATTGGTATTTAAGAGTCATATGTGAGAGTGTTAGTTGGAATGTGTGCACCTGGCAGCCATCCCTCATGTTAGGACACAGACCACTGACTCAGCAGAGACATTTTTGGGTGGGGGGAGGCCATATGTCACTGCTATATGGATGTTATTGAATGATGAAAAAGTATACAAGGCTGGACAATAAAATGAGTATTTAGAATTCAGCCCTTTTCACATATGATCTCTGGTCAACATGTGGAAGATTAAAGGAGGCATTGCCTGGAGTTGCTCTTTCACACGTGGCAAAGAGCATGAGATTTTAGCAGCGTCAGGCGTGGTCTCACCTGCTCAGAATAGTGTAGGGAACTGCGTAGAGCATTCATGGAGTCCATTCGGTCATGGAAAGTGCAGTCGAGTCAAAGTTTATTCACAAATAATCAATTCTTGCTTCAAAATCATGCAGACAATGGGTGACTTTCACTGTCTGTTTAATATACCTGTTGATTCAGATTTTGTATTCACTTTTACAGCTCCATGAGCAATGACTGCTAACATTTATTCATAGGGAGTTGGCCCTAGGATCAGAAGGTTTTGGGTTTTAATCCCAGATCAGTAGGCTGCCCTGAGAGACCCTTGATGAAGGTACCGTCCCCATCACTGCTCCTTGGATGCTTTAAATAGGTGCCCCCTGCCGCACGTGTGTGCGTATAGGTGAAAAGCAGAAGTTGCATTTCACTGTGGTTCACTGTTTTCTGTGCAGTGTTTCACAATGACAAATAGTCACTTTCACTATGCTAGTGCAGTGGGGTAGCAGTGGCTCTTTCGCACCTTGATTAGAAGGGTTTGAGTTCCAGATCAGTAGGTTGCCCTGATGTAGAGAAAGAGTCTGTGGTTCAAGTATCTGCTATTGTGGTGTCTTCATGGTGACAAAGTAGTCACTTTCAAATGAAAGACTTTGAAAACTCTTGAACATTAGAGCACAACCTTGTCAATTAAAGCCACTTGTCCTTACATGACAGCTAGAAAGACTCAATGAGCGCACACACACACACACATACACACACGCAAAATCAGCATTGGCGACCTCACTGCTTAGTTTCCATTTGCGCCATATTTGTAACATCAAGGCTGTAATTTGGGGTTATGGTTGCAAAAAAAATGCAAATATAATGCTGAGCTAAAATCCCTCAAGATTTGTTTTAGTTTAACCATTAACCATTACCTGCTGCTTGTCCCAAACGGGGTTGCGGGGGGGTGCTGGAGTCCAACCCAGCGCACACAGGGCGAGGACGGGGGACGCACCCTGGACAGGTCACCAGCCCATCGCAGGGAGGAGTGAGACGGGGATGGCACCTTGCTCAAGGGTACCTCAGGGCAACTCAGCGGGAAGGGGTTCGAACCCCCGATCCTCCGATCACATGGCCAACGCCCTAACCACTAGGCCACCGCTGCCCCTTGTTTTAGTTTAGTACTACAGAATTTTTTTTTTTGGCACTTTTAAAAAAGAAACCTAATCAAATTAATAGATCACTACTTTAAAAATGAGCTGATGTCATGAATGTTTATATTTTATGATTATACTTGACTCTAGGTGTAAGCAAAAGGCAAACATATCTTGAAGTAGATATGTATAGGCCATATATTGAATCCTCTGACTGCAGCTTTTATCTCACAATGTCCAGGTTTCTCTTGACAGGTCAGTTACCAACGCAGGGATTTCAAGTGCCCTTGGAATAAACTTGATTTATATATTCATTTATTCTTACATTTCTATTATTTTAGCAATGCACATGTTGTCTTATTATATTTCACCTGAAGTCCTGAAAATCAGTCCCTTAATGTTTCTCGTTGCCCAGGAATAAGGTGGATATGGACTCCATGGTCTGTAAAGAGAAAGTCGTTCGATTAGAAAGTCACTTTGAAACTATAACAATAGCTCTTTAAAAAAAGATTAAGTATTTCATTTTTCCCTTTCTATGAGCCCTATAAGAAGATGGAAAACTGATGTTTTATATGATACAACCGCAGCTGAATGTTAAAGTAATACTCGCTGGTTCCTGCTGGTTCGCTTGAGCAAAAGGTTGAGCAACAGCAACAGCACTGAGGAAACTCTTGCTTTTAGCTCCCTTTGGTTTAAATGTAGAAATTTCACATTAAGGCTGTATATTGAGGTTATCTTTGTCCTAGAAAGTGTGCTTTTTTTATTATAAACTTCAAATGTCTTTATAGAAGTTGCAGATGACATTAAATGCAAATATAATGCTGAGCTCTAGATTGGTTACAGCCTAGTGCAGAGAAAATGATGAGTGAAATTGATAAAAGATATGATGCGTTATCTGATAAATAGTAAAAACTGAGTAATACATGTAATGTCCTCATGCTGACAGCAAAACATGGTTGAGCAAATACCAGCAGTGCTGAAGACAAAAAAAAAGGACACGCACTTTAACTCTGATATTACACTGAATGACATGCCAAGGTTTTGGCCATGCTCTCACGGTCCTCTGCAGTTTCCATTTGCAGGTGCTTTAGATGTTTTCCTCTGTGTATGTGAGTGATGGGGGTTGTACCTGAGAACACTGGGCAATAGAATAAGTTTGGTTTTGAAACTAATTTTTTTAACATTTTGCAACATTAAATGTTGAGAAATAGTGACAGTGAAATAGACCTTTAAAATGATAGAAAATCACATGACTTCAAAAGCTAGACTGGTATTTTATGGCCCAGAGAATCATCAGAAAAGAATGTTAATGGAGTACATGCTCTATCCCGCTGTTTTGCTCCGTGGTGTTGGGAGTCTTTTTGTCTTCGGGGAATTTCTGATGCTGTTTAAACCATTTCCATCACAGTTCCTAATGTGTCGGGTTTCAATGCAAGATTCCTTCAGTGTTTGCAGAGTAGTGCGGGAAGTTCTCATGTACATTTTAATTACATCCTGTAGCAGTCATTGCAAAAATAAATGATAAATAATGCAAAAAATGATCTTGAAGATTAAAAATGTGAGTGTTATTATGTGAAACTACGTTATTTCAAGCCATACAAATTTAAAATAGATGGTTGCTATTTTGTTTTTATGTAAATGACTACTAACATAAAATAGCTAACACAAGCTAATAGTGCTAACTTAAAATAGCTAACACAAGCTAATAGTGCTAACTTAAAATAGCTAACACAAGTGGGCTATGGTAAATGAAAATAGCGATCACAATGGCAAAAACAAAAATAGCAAATGTGAGCTAACTGAAAATAAGTTACATAAGGTAAAATAGCTAACTGTGCTAACTGAAGATAACAGAAGCTAACTGGTAACTGATAGTAGCTTTTGTAAACTGATAACTCTCCTGCTACTGAGTGCTGATATGAGTGAATGGCTAGACTCCTTCCCCTTCCTGCCTGATATAAGCTTTCTCAAACATTAGTCATTCACTTTGATTTATCTAATTATCATTTTAAACCCCAGAGCTACCACAAAGCCAGACACTTTTTGTGCTCATGCTGCACTACTGAGCTGAGAGAATGTGATAGATGTGAGGTGTGCGTGTGTGTGTGTGTGTGTAAAACCGCAGCATCCTGTTGGATACAGGCGTTGGTTTAGGTCTGCTTCTTGTTCCAAGTGTAAAGAGAAAAGCTGTACTGATTCTGAGTGTCTATGCGATGTATAGTAGCATTTCCTCTTTCTACAGTTTGCTCTGCCAGCTCTGTTTGACCTTGATTACCATCATTCCTCCCAGTTCCACCAGCACCACTACAGAAACGCTGCTGAGACAGTACCCAGCTCCTCTAATACTCGGAGCAGACTTTGATAAGCATCTTTTCTGCTGTGTTTCTGGTGCATTGGCCTGTTTCACTTTATTCACAAAACTAACAGCACCAACTGAGCTTGATGAGACATTTCAAGATGAAAAGACAATGATTTCAGCACAACTGGTGTTAAAATCAAACTTTAATCTGTCATGCAATAACTTTATTTTCATTTAAAGATGTAAATCTTTAAAAACAATGCCTGTTTGGCTCCATAACCAGTCCCTGTTCCGAATCCACCGATTTTTAAAATACCTAAACCGAAGCCTGTTTTACTAAAACGTAATTGTAGACATAGTAAAAAAAAATTATTTTAAATAGAATACACAGAACAAGCATTAAATAAAGAAATTCACACACACACACTTTAGTAGTGATCCTTAGGCTCCCTTCTTCTCACTGACATGTCTTTTTTTTTTTGGTGCATGTGTTTTACTTGATGCAGGTCTACCTGAGGACACAGAGATGTGTTTTGCTGTCCCTGTAACACCCTGCCCTTAAACGCACCTCAGCACCAACATGCTTCTTTACTAAAGCACTGCTGATGTCCTCCTCTTCTTATAGACAACACGCCTCCTTCAACTTTGGGCATGAACTATGGTTTTGCATTGATGATATTTTTTTTTTCTCATACGCAGGCTGGAAAATAATGCATTATTTTATATAAATATGCTATAAATAATGCAATATATGTGAAATATATATTATATATTATATATACACACATATATAATATAATAATAAAAAAGAATTAATAATAATATATCAATACATTAAATATTATATTAAATCCCACATCCATGATCCAGGTAACACTACACACAGTTCAAAACATTAATCTCTTAATTTTAGGAGTACTGGAACATGATTAACATAGAGGTTGAAACATCTTATTTGATTTAATTTGTGGGACCCTTGACACTTTAAAAAGTTAAAGTTTTAAACACTGCTTTCAAAATGCCCCCACAAGTGTTAACACCTTGAGCCATATCTGAGGATTCAATTATTAGCTTTTTACTTATTTACTTAATTACTTCTTAGCTTGAAATTACAGAGGATTAGTAATAACAAAGTCATTAACTGGTTAAGATATCAAGTAGGTTGAAAAAATTAACTTTTTCTTTAAGCTTAACAGGTATGTTTGCTCTGCTGCCCATCCTCCCAGTTCTTGTACACATGGATTGAAGCTTTTTGGAGATGCAGAAGCAGGTTATTTGCTCCAGGGCAGGCAGACGTTGCTCCTGTCCCTGAACAGGATAGATTAAGGAGCTTTCTCCAAACACACCAGCTTATTTTTACCTTCGATGGCCTCAAGAAAAGCCAAGATTAAAGGTCCAAGAATAGACAACACTTTCAGCTGATGGTTGTGTTATAAATTAGGGTGCAGCAGGTAAGGCTGTGTCTCAGAATTGATTTTTTTTTTCTTTCTGCAAGCCTTTAAGTAGCCCTTTGCCTACCTGTTTGCCAATACAAATACGATGCACGCTTCTGCTGCTGCACGGATGAGCTTTTTAGTGTCGTGTTGTCAACACACACAGTACTGTAAATCCTAACAGGCTACGGAGTCCCATGTTTTCTGGGAAAGATAAAGAAGTCCTAGTAGTGGATTCTTTTCTCAGTAGACTCGTTTATAAATAAAGAAAGAACAAGTTCTTCCACTTCTAATGTACTTCTAATGTATTTTTTTTTTTCTAGTGACACACACACTGAGCAGTGAACTTGTTCTCTTTATTTAACCCATGGGGCAGCGGTGGCCTACTGGTTAGAGAGTTGGCCCCAGGATCAGAAGGTTGGGGGTTCGAATCCCTGACTCGTGGGTTGCCCTGAGAAAGGTAATGTCCCTGTCACTGCTCCTCGGGCTGTTTCAGCTGCCCTCTGCTGCACGTGCGTGTGTGGGGGTAAAAAGCAGAGGTCTAATTTAGTTGTCTCACTGTGTGCTATTCGTGCCGTGTTTCACAGCGACAAGAATAGTCACTTTCACTTTCACCCAAAAACATCGTTAGTGAGCATACACACACCAGGAATTGAGGGAGGGTATCTTGTGCCTCAGGTTAACCTGGTCTGGGTTTCGAACCCACAACCTTTCTGATTATGGGGCCTTGTAGCTAACCACTCATTTCCTAAGCAACATAAATAAAGCAGAAGAGTCAGTGGAGATTAAAGCCAGTGCAGGGATTTTACTGTGTTGTTTCTGCTGGACGTTGTGGAATGGAGTGTGTTAAACACTCATTATCTAGTGATGCTGTTCAGCTGCTATGTGCTCCCTCTCAGGACAGGGAGTGGCTGTGATGTAGGGCAAATCGATACACATGCAAACAAACATGCAGAGAACAGCAATGATGTAATTCTCTCAAATCTACTGGAGCAGATTTGCCCTTTAAACCCCAAGTGTTTTCAGAAAAATCAGTTTTGCTCCCGTCCTGTTTCTGTAAGTTTATATGTGCACAAACTGATATTTTAGGTTTATGGTTCAGCAACATTGGTGTTTATAAAAAGTGGCGCTTCTAGGAATTGCAGCAAATGTTTTAAACTTGATTAGTTGTCTCTTATCTTTAGTGCCTAAGTAGTCTAATGATGGCACCTGCCTGGTGGCAGGCAAGCAAAGCGGCTGCTATTACCTGCACAGGTACCTCGTCTTTGAGACTACATAGTGTGAAATGTGAAATGTTTTTTTTGCTGTTAGTATCTTTGATTTGTGGTCAGCATGTTGATCCAGCACTTGTCTTATGTAGAAAGTTGCCACAGGACTATGGAAAAGGATGAGGGATTGAGGAAAACTAAGTAATTGTGTGTTTACAGGTATTTCCAGCAATGTGAATGCAGTTACTTTTGTTTTTTTCAGCCATGCTGTTATTTTTTCCCCCAGACTTGAGGACTAAATTTAATGTGTAACATTAAACATTAACACCGCAATTTTTGATTTTCTTATATATTGGGGGAATCTAATATTTTTAATAGACAATTTATGATTTCAATTGTAGCAGGGGGCAGCTATTGAAAGCACCCAGGGAGCAGTGATGGGGACGGTACTTTGCTCAAGGGTACCTCAACCTACTGGTCAGGGATTCAAACCCATGACCTTCTGGGGCCACCTTTTGGTTTGAAAATGACATTGTTTCTGATGGCAGTTTTGCAATTGCAATTTAATTGTTCAGCCCCAAGCAGGGATGTGCCTTTCTAATACATTTTATTTGAGTATCTGTAAGTGTTCATGAACATAAATACTTTCAACACTTGGACAGTTTATCGGTTACTTCCCTAATCTAAACTGATAAATACATTCACTAGACAACACGTGAAAAGAAACACAGACACGTGGCACAGATGTCAACGGTGGCACCAGTTAGTGGGACAATGATGCACCACCAGGTCCTGACCAGGAGTCCCAAGAGCATAAATGGGTTGGTGGGATGGCCCTTCCATTTACCTCAGTCACTCTGCAGGGACTCGTAGCTATCAGGCATTACCTGTACTGACTAAAATTTGGGAGGGAAAAACATGACACAGATCCTCTTATACATCTTAAAACCACAGACATTTTCTGACATTTGAGTCCCAATAGGTAGCCATTGCAAAAACTACAAGCTTTTGCCAGGTGCTGATACTACCGAGCACTGTTCACATCTGATTAAGAACAGTCTTTCTGAGCCATGATGTCTACAAACGTGGAGCATGGTGAAGCAGTGGAATGTGAGTTGACTAAAGCACAGTGTTGCCCAAAGCTGTTTTCCTGTCGGTGCCTCTTTAGTTTCTGCTTTTGAGTGTCTCTAAGGCAATTGTGTAAACACTTCTTGTGTAGGTAGCTTACCTCGATGTTGATTGGCAGGCTGTAAAGTGGGTCTGTGCTTGTACAGTCTTAAGCATAAAGCTTTCTAAGCTGTTCTTGGCTTGAACACATGGTTATGCAAAGAAAAGGTTTTGCCCACTCATACATACCATTTAGAAAAATGAAATGAAAAACATATCATTTAGAAATGAAAAATGAATCCTCTTTAAACCATGTTCAACCAGAGAAAAGAGACGCCTCAAATTAAACAGACTTTTGACACAAGTCTAAGGCTATGCTTGAGTAATCTAAACAAGTGGTTTACATAGTAGACCAACCTGTCCTGGAAAGAAGAGCCATCACATCCTGCAGCTGCTTTCTTCTACCCACACTCTCGAGGTAGTGGGCCAAAACTTGTTTCCTGTGTGATCTGCTATCCGGTGTAGATCATTTCCTGTGAACTGATCATTACTCACTCCAGGGTGGAGGGGATTTCTCCTCTGTTTGCCAACAGTGTGCCAGCAGAGTTCAGTTGCAAACAGGAACTTAACTCCTAAACCTGGGCCAGCCAGTTCAAATTTCAGCATCATCAAGTATTCTTCTGCCTGAACTTATAAATCTCACTGCTCAGTGTTGTGTCATTGTACTTTTTTCTTGAGGAAGATATTTTGAGAAGCTTGAAAGGAAATTAACTTGGAGTTCAGACGTTGAAGCCTAAAATCATGGACCAATGTGCATGGATGCTGACAGCAGAGTGCTCACATTTGAACATTGGCTATGATCAGTTTTGATCATGTGGGGTATTCTGTAATTCTGACTATTGTATGCAGAATTATTGTGATGATACTATTGTAATGCAAACAATGAACATTATTAAAAGCAGACACCTGCCACTTTTGCATTACATGGAAAGCAGATTCAAGGAAGAAAGAAGGCCGTCTGTGAACAGGAGAGAAAATGGTTTACAGTCGTCCCTCGCCACTTCGTGCTTCGACTTTCGCGGCTTCATTCTATCCCGGTTTTTCAAATATATTCATTAAAAAGTTCATCAATACGGTGAAAATGTCAATTACGATGTAGAGTCAATTATACACCCCTGTATTACAAGGAACATAAAAATTACTACTCGTATGGACTTTAGGCCTATGTGTTCGAGTACCCCCGCAAATCTTTCAATGCCAGGAGTAGCTCAACCACTCCTTGTTTGTTCGACGATAAACGAGGGTCAACTGTATTTAGAATATTTTTATTGAATATTTGTAAATAAAATAAAAGCTAGTGACTTTCCCTTAGTAGTTTAGCCAGTTTTTGCAGCTTCCTTGTGGAGTTCACTTGCCACTTGATGTCTTTAAGTGAAAGTGACTATTCTTGTCATTGTGAGGTCACAGCACAGCACACAGTGAATTCATTCATTCATTTTCTACCGCTTTTCCCAAGCGGGGTCGCGGGGGGTTGCTGGAGTCCATCCCAGCTCACACAGGGCGAAGGACGGGGGGGACACCCTGGACAGGTCGCCAGCCCATCGCAGGAAGCAAAGTGGACATAAATGTATAAATTAAACAGGTGTGTAAATTAGTTTGTGTAAGTTTTTACAATTCTATTTAATCTTGATGTTGTTCAGTTAGTCAAAACTATTCAAGCTAAATCTAAAAACAAACTAAAGCAAACTAAATCTTTAAAACATTAGAATAAGCAGTAAAAGGATATATAGTTCGTGTGGTTCAGTTGAATCTTAGAGGTGGTCTTAGTGGTCTGCTTGCAGGTGGAGGAGTCACTGTGAACCAAAATGAAATTGGACCTCTACATTTAACCCATGCACTCAAACACCGTGCAGCAGGTGGCAGCTATGAAAGCACCTGGGGAGCAGTGGCGGGGACGGTACCTTGCTCAAGGGTACCTTAGGGCAACTTACTGGTAAGGGGTTTGAAACCACAATCTTCCGATCCTGTAGCCAACGTCCTAACCACTAGGCCACCGCTGCCCAATTCAATTGTACATTGAATTCAAGGTCTTCGTGCTTTTTTTAAAGGATAACTTCAGTTATGTTGAATGACAGTAGTGTGTTTATATACTGTGTTCTGTCATGTTTGTACATTTTGCAACCACACCCCCTAGTTCTGCTGAGGAACAGGCCCAGTTCAGCACACTGGACAAGCTTGTCCTTGTCAATCTCTGCTGAAGATCTTGAATTGCAGAGCTGTGTCAGAGTTTTTCTTTTGCCATGTTCCCCAGAATTCTTTGCTAGACTGCAAATCTATGTTGACATCTTTCTATGCTCAGAGCATGTATGGGTACGGTTGTTGATCTACTTGTTTGGTTTAGTTTTGTTTTGGTTAGATATAACTGAAGATAAAAAGAACAAAGAAAGAACAATAACTGGTGTAATATGCACTCACTCACTCATTTTCATAGCCTCTTGTCCTGAGGGTTGCAGGAATGCTGGTGCCTTTCCCAGTTCTCTTGTGTAATATGGATTATAGGATGCTCTTTACCCTAGAGTGGCAAGACTAAGCAAAGGTTCCTGAACTACATCGATGCTCACGGAACAAAATCATTCATACAAAGTCATGGTAATTGACTTACTCTGGTACAATATATTGATGTGAATAATGAATTTGCCCCACGTGAGCCATGTAAAAGTGATGAGTTTTTCGTTTTGTGAGGGAGTTGGAGTGTGTGCTGAAAGCAGGGAATTCTGGGAGAAGCTCCACAGCAGGGTTGTGTTATACAGGGTCTGTGAATTCCATTAGTGATTTCGATTCTGCTTGGGTTGGTACTATTACTGGAGGTGAAAGTGAGGTTCTACCAGACATCAAACACTGCACAGCATTTCAAATTGTTTCTTAAATGTCGTGAAGCTGATGTTTTGACTTTCTGATCTTTTACGCTGCTGTGATGGTAGTGGTACATTCTAACTTTTATCTAAACAAATGGACATCCTGTTGTGGTGGTGCATGAGACAGATAGCTGTGCATGTCCTTGCTGATATGCAGTCTTTTCGTAATGGTAAATGACGAGCAGGTCTCAGAACACTATTAGCAGAACCAAAATCCTAATTTTTTACATTTTTGTTAGATTTGTTTCTAATTGAGTTTCAATTCCAAATCCTAATCCACAGCATGTATGGTCATTCCAAACATATTTTTTTCATGACCCAATCTGAGCTACAGCATTTTCAAGGTCCTTTGCATCTTGTGCATTAAGTATGGAATACAAATGGAAAGTGTCTTACCAACAACTGTAATTGTTGGTAAAATGTGGTATTCAGTAATACCAATATGAGTATTAACATAATTACTGGTGATGTTAGCGCTAGTCTTTTCTTCTCCCTGTGCTCTCAAGCGAACCATTCCAGCTCCAGTCCTGAAGGGCAGTTTGGTAGTTCCCCTCCTCCAGCACACTCAGGAAACCTGCCATTAATGGAGAGAGCGCTGGAGCTGGGAAGCCAATAAACCATGTGCATACTTTTGTTGAATCTCAAGTTAAGTGCAATCATGAAGCACAATTTACATTAAGCTGTACAGAATTGAGGTTAAACTTGCTGATCTTTAGCACAGTGGGCATTCTGGCAGACTGGAGTCCAAAAATGTCATCTTTTCAAAATTTTAGTTTCAACTCCCCCCCCCCCCATTTCATTTAGCATTTATGCCTGCTAAATGAAAGCAATCTGCTTTAATTTTCTTTATATTTAGATTATATTCTAACCCAGCCACTAGGGATGCACAAGCCAGTGTATTTCTTCGTGCCGGTCCCAAGCCCGGGTAAATGGGGAGGGTTACGTCAGGAAGAGCATCCGGTGTAAAACTTTGCCAAGTCAATATGCGGACAACCATACAGAATTCCATACCGGATCGTTCGGTCCGGGTTAACAACGACCGCCATCAGTGCTGTTAGCCTAGAGGGTGCTGGTGGAAATTGGACTACTGTTGGCCAAAGAAGAAGAAGAAGAGGAGGAAGGCATGTCCAGAGGGAGAAGGAGAGAAAGAAGGAGAGGAGAGTGGAAGTGAGGGTAGGGACTTTGAATGTTGGCAGCATGACTGGTAAAGGTAGAGAATTAGCTGATATGATGGAGAGAATTGACATTTTGTGTGTGCAAGGGACTAGATGGAAGGGTAGTAAGGCCAGGTGTATTGGAGGAGGGTTTAAACTGTTCTACCATGGTGTGGATAGAAGGAGGAATGGAGTAGGTGTTATCCTGAAGGAAGAGTATGTGGAGAGTGTTTTGGAAGTGAAGAGGGTGTCAGGGAGGGTGATGAGTTTGAAGCCGGAAGTTGAAGGTGTGATAATGAATGTTGTTAGTGCTTATGCTCCACAAGTTGGTTGTAAGATGAAAGGGAAGGAAATAATTCTGGAGTGAGTTAGATAAAGTGATAGAGAGTGTACCCAGGGGAGAGAGAGTGGTGATTGGTGCAGATTTTAATGGTCATGTTGGTGAAGGGAACAGAGGTGATGAGGAGGTGATGGGTAGGCATGGTGTCAAGGAGAGGAATGCTGAAGGTCAGATGGTTGTAGATTTTGCAAAAAGGATGGAAATGGCTGTAGTTAATACTTATTTTAAGAAGAGGGAGGAGCACAGGGTGACGTATAAGAGTGGAGGAAGATGCTCACGGGTGGTATTCTTTGCAGGAGGGTCAGTTTGAAAGAGATCAGAGACTGCAAAGTAGTGACGGGAGAGTGTAGCTAAACAGCACAGGATGGTGGTCTGTAGGATGACCTTGGAGGTCAAGAAGAGGAGGAAAGTGAGGGCAGAGTCGAGGATCAAGTGGTGGAAGCTGAAGGAGGAGGACTGTAAGGTGGAATTCAGGCAGGAGTTAACACGAGCACTGGGAGGTGTTGAAGAGCTACCAGATTGCTGGGAAACTACTGCAGAAGTGATAAGGCAGACGGCTAGAAATGTACTTGTTGTGACATCCGGAAGGAAGAAGGAGGATAAGGAAACTTCTTGGAAACCAAGAAGTCCAGGAGTGTATTCAAAAGAAGAGGGAGGCAAAGAAG
>CM029392.1:1291932-1336387 GCA_017165825.1 Hepsetus odoe
AGCTGAAGGAGGAGGACTGTAAGGTGGAATTCAGGCAGGAGTTAACACGGGCACTGGGAGGTGTTGAAGAGCTACCGGATTGCTGGGAAACTACTGCAGAAGTGATAAGGCAGACGGCTAGAAATGTACTTGTTGTGACATCCGGAAGGAAGAAGGAGGATAAGGAAACTTCTTGGAAACCAAGAAGTCCAGGAGTGTATTCAAAAGAAGAGGGAGGCAAAGAAGACATGGGACAGTCAGAGAGATGAAGAAAGTAGACAGGTGTACAAGGAGATGAACCGCAGGGCGAAGAAAGCAGTGGTGAAGGCCAAAGATAAGGTGTTTGGTGAATTGTATGAGAGGTTGGACAGTAAAGAGGGAGAAAAGGACCTTTACCGATTGGCTAGACAGAGAGACAGATCTGGGAAAGATGTGCTACAGGTCAGGGCGATTAAAGATAGAAATGGTAACGTACTCACAGGTGAACAGAGCATGTTGAGCAGATGGAAGGAATACTTTGAGGAGCTGATGAATGAAGAAAATGAGAGAGAGAGAAGACTTGATGATGTGAGAAGAGTTAACCAGGAAGTGCAGCAAATAAACAAGATGGAAGTAAGGGCAGCGATGAAGAGGATGAAGAATGGAAAGGCTGTTGGACCGGATGACATACCAGTGGAAGTATGGAGATGTTTAGGGGAGATGGCAGTTGAGTTTCTGACCAGATTGTTTAACACAATCTTGGCAAGTGAGAAGATGCCTGAGGAGTGGAGACGAAGTGTACTGGTACCGATCTTCAAGAATAAGGGTGATGCACAGAGCTGTTGTAACTATAGAGGGATAAAGTTGATCAGCCACACCATGAAGTTATGGGAAAGAGTAGTGGAAGCTCGGTTAAGAAAAGAGGTGAGGATCAGTGAACAGCAGTATGGTTTTATGCCAAGAAAGTGCACCACAGATGTAATGTTTGCTTTGAGGGTGTTGATGGAGAAGTACAGAGAAGGTCAGAAGGAGCTGCATTGTGCCTTTGTGGATTTGGAGAAAGCATATGACAGGGTGCCTAGAGAGGAGTTGTGGTTTTGTATGAGGAAGTCTGGTGTTACAGAGAAGTATGTGAGAGTAGTTCAGGATATGTATGAGGGCAGTGTAACAGTGGTGAGATCTGCAGTGGGAGTGACGGATGCATTTAAAGTAGAGGTTGGATTACATCAAGGATCAGCACTGAGCCCGTTCTTGTTTGCAGTAGTAATGGACAGGTTGACGGACGAGGTTAGACAGGAGTCTCCGTGGACGATGATGTTTGCTGATGATATTGTGATCTGTAGTGAGAGTAGGGAACAGCTTGAGGAGAACCTGGAGAAATGGAGATATGCTCTTGAGAGGAGAGGAATGAAAGTGAGTAGGGCAAAGACAGAATACATGAGTGAATGAAAGGGAGGAAAGTGGAGTGGTTAGGATGCAGGGAGTGGAGGTAACAAAGGTGGAGGAGTTTAAATACTTGGGGTCAACAGTTCAGTGTAACGGCGAGTGTGGAAGAGAGGTGAAGAAGAGCGTGCAGGCAGGTTGGAATGGGTGGAGAAGAGTGGCTGGAGTGATTTGTGACAGACGCGTACCAGCTAGAGTAAAAGGGAAGGTTTACAGGACAGTAGTGAGACCAGCTATGTTGTATGGGTTGGAGACGGTGGCACTGACGAAAAGGCAGGAGGCGGAGCTGGAGGTGTCAGAGTTAAAGATGCTGAGATTTTCGTTGGGTGTGACGAGGAGGGACAGGATTAGAAATGAGTATATTAGAGGGACAGCTCAGGTTAGACGTCTTGGAGACAAAGTTAGAGAAGCAAGGTTGCGTTGGTTTGGACATGTGCAGAGGAGAGATGAGGATTATATTGGAAGGAGGATGTTGAAGATGGAGCTGCCAGGAAAGAGGAGAAGAGGAAGACCAAAGAGGAGGTTTATGGACGTGGTGAGAGAGGACATGCAGGTGGTCGGTTTGAAGCAGGAAGATGCAAAAGACAGGAAGAAATGGAGACAGTTGATCCGCTGTAGCGACCCCTAAACGGGAGCAGCCAAAATAAAAAGAAGAAAGAAGATATTTAGAAGGGTGTCTTGTAAGCTTTTTCTTTTTGATTCTTTATTTCATGCACCACCTATATGTATTGCCCCTGTGACCCCACTGAGCTGTTGTACATCAAATCCCTGGTCTTGTTGGATTAATTGGCAGCAAAGAGTTTCTGTTTCAAGTTGGGGAATGAGAATAAGGGTATCAGATTCATTTCCCTGTATCTGCTTTTGTATTAAAGTAGCTGCCATGTCTCTCTGGCTCTGCCTGACTTCAGGGTCGGAGCCTTGAGGGAACTTTCAGTTCAGATGGACTGCATTTTCAGTGTAGCAGCATGCTAAGCCGCTTAGCTCCAGGCTTCATCTCATAGCTTGTGTGTAGTGTTGAGGGCAGATGGTACTCAGGTGAGCGGGACATGTTTAGGGATTTTTATTGCTACTCACATATTTGCTTCTCTAAATACTGTCTTTCCCCTGATTCGTTGGGAACCCTGTTTATTTTAGTTTCAGTATCATTTATGTGGAGTAATTTTTTATGTAGTGACTGTTCTCTAAAAACAGCTTGTGATTTTTCAACATTTTTTTTATTACATCACCATAGGAATGTAACCTGGGTGGTGGTGGTGTAGTGGTAGGATACTTGCCTCTGGACCTATGGCTCAAGAGGTCCCAGGTTCGAATCCCACCTCTGGCACTACCACCACTGGGTCCCTGAGCAAGACCCTTAACCCTGAGTTGCTCCAGGGTGACTGTCCCTGTAATTAGGACATGGAAGTCGCTCTGGATAAGAGCGTCTGCTAAATGCCGTAAATTTAAATGTAAACCTGAGCATTTGTGCATGATTGAACTCACTGCTAGCTGGTCTAAATCACAATAATTATATTCATGGTGCAAATAGTTCAGTTTTGAAATATGTTTGCATACAACTTTCCATCAGTGGTGATATTTTAAATCATCCTGAGAAACTATTAGACAGTATACTGTTTTAAAATCATTAAAAATGTCCATCTAAATTAATTACACCTTAATTAGGTAATAAAGCTCAATTAAACTCATACTAAGATGACTTTAGATTCGTATGATTAACCGTACCCATCCCAGGACAGGTTCAGGCTTTGTTTACCAACCCCATGTGATTTCCGCTGAACCGAGAGGACTGCGTTGCACATTTCTCAGAACTCAGAGGGTAGAATACGCTCTGCCGTTAGCCGGATAGAGTTTCTAATCTCTGTTTAATGTAATTTACTGACAGTGCACCTGAGATGTATGTGGAGGCCTCAGAATGTATCCTTACACGCCCCCAGAGGAGCAGATCCTATCATTGCTGCTCATACATTTGCTCACAGAATGGAATCGTTTATATTTTGATCTGAATTGATTTGGTCAGATCTTTGGTGTAATTGAGTAATTGTGTGAGGCAGGAAAGTGCACTTGCAGAGTATTTGAATGATGGTGCTACATCCATCCATCCATCCATTATCTGAATCACTCATTCTAACCAGGGTCATGGCGGTCGCTGACACTGCCATGCTGCTGCTGCTGCACCTACTCTACAACATAGCAGAATTATGCATAAATGCTAAATTGCCAGTCGTTTTTACCGTTGAGTGGTCCACTTTGGTTGAGTCATGTTTTTGAAATAGGTAACTGATTTAAAAATTTTTTTTTTTTTTACATATTTAGCTTCTTGCAAAAGAAAGCTAAAGCATTGACAGAGTTTGTTAGTAAAGAAATCAGCCTAAGAATCAGCCTCAAAAGTCACGATCTGAACCCTCTTGCTTTTCAGGTTTGCTTTAATTAGAATGTAATAGGACTTCACAGTGACAAAGCAGGGTAGCACGCATCATTGCTTAATCACAATGATATAAAGCGCTGAAATGGTTTTGAAATTGGGTTTCACAAAGTTGGAACCTTTCCCAACTTTATAGTAAGTTTTCTTAATTCAGAACCAAACATCTAGATCTAATCTGAGTGGTTGCCCTGTGTAACGGCTCTGTTTTTACTTTTGTTTTCTGCTCTGTGCTGCCACTTTCTAGGAATTTGCCATTGCTGCATCCTGACATTGCTATGCTGATGCACTAATGTTTTGTAAAGTCTGAGATCTCAAACTCAGGACTGGGATATTAATGCGTTTATTGACCATGTTAGATCAGCACCAGGGTTAGGAACCACTGAGTTGGTATAATTGTGGAAAACATTAGTTCTAGATATGAGTTGTTGTTGTTATTGGCTTCTGCAAAGATACTGCATGCATTTCCACAGGTCTTTGAGTCACCTCCTCTTGGCGTAGGCTTTTCTTCAATTCTCTTTGAGTGTGCCAGCGCCGGATCTTCCAAGGATATCTTGGCTCTGACACAGAGGGACATGTTTCTTTCTTGTTTAAGAACATTGGGTCTGGCCAGAGCAAGAATCAACCTAACACACATGGGAACAGTCATCTCTGAAATGAGGAGGATGAAGTCTCTTGTTATTTTCTATTGTATTTCTGTTGTAACTACTTGGAGAAGGGCGATACCTTTCATTTGGATGTTTCTCTGCTTGTCATTTGGTGTCACAGTCGCGCTGCACTGCCTTACATGTTGCTTTCTTAAAGGGCTACACAATCTTTGTCTTGTGTCTGCTCACACCCTCATGATCTCACTCTGGTGTTGGAAGTTCAAACATTATATCATGCTGATCATCTTCAGTAGATAAATGTTAAACTAGAGTTATTTCAGTGTTTCACACTGGTTTAATAGGGCTGTTTCCAATACTGGCTCAACTGTGCTGCTTCCAACCTCAGTTTGAACCTGGACCTTGCCTTTCCCACAGCTCTAAGAAGCAGCAACAGTTGCTACAGCTGCACTGACAAATGCATGCAAGTACATTTCCATGTGTGCAACACAGAAGTGACTAGAGTCATTGTGAAAGTGAAAGTGACTATACGTGTCATTGTGAAATGCAGCACAGCACAACAAAAAATTAAATTCAGCCTCACAGTTGCAGCAGGGATTCTAACCCACAACCTTCTTATTCTGGGGCCTACTCCCTAACCACTTGGTCACATAAAGGTACCGTGCTTTTTTTTTTTATAATCATGAGTTAAATTCAAATGGGCAGTTATTTAAAGCCCCCAGGGAGCAGTAATGGGGACGGTATCTTGCTTAAGGGTACCTCGGGGCAAACCCTTCCAATCTTGGAGCCTAGTTCCTAACCACTAGGCCACCGCTGCCCCACCTGTGGTCCAAGATTAACCTTAATCCATATTTGGAAAACTGCATCACTCAAGCCAGAATTGCAAGCCATGAACTTAATATGAATTTCACCTGACCATGACTTGCATGTTGTCAAGAAGGTGTTAAGTCTGCTTTTAAACATGGAGGAAGGCCCACATTGCAATCTCCATTGCTAGTACATTCTCAGCCATGAATCCAATCTGCAGATGCAGATGTTTTAATCACTGAATTCAGTTTTGGGAATTTGAGTCCTTTAGTTTGATTTATTGTAATACAAGCTTGGGATGACTTGAGTTACACAAAATTGCAAATAAATCAAAACCTGAAATATATTGGAAAGTTTAATAAAGTTTAATCAAATACATTTTAATAAAATATAGCTTCTACAAAACAATATAAAGTGTTGGCCCCATTATGAGGAGTGAGTTCAGTCCCTTCTGGTGCCTTATATTTGGCATCAGTCTGTTAGAGTTGCTGAGTGAAGGGGAGTCTCTCTCACCATCACTCAGCTCAGTGCTAACCAATAAGTGTCTGGGTGAAAAAGGAACTCCAAAAAAAACCCCAAAAAACTGAAATCAACTAACAAGGGAAAGAAATGTTCAATTGAAAATTTCAAAGATAGAATTAATAAATTTAAAAGGCCCTGGTGCCTGTGTGATGTGGTATTGTCAGGGTGTCATGGTGTTTTCATTAAGCCCTTGTCACAAAGCACTGGGGTGTGTGTGTCTGCACTGAGGGATGAATAGTTGCTAAAGGTTGGCCTTTATTGTGACTCGTACTTTAATCCTAGCTGCAAACTGCACAGCTGCCATAGTTAGTCTCTTTCTCTTTCTCTTTATTTCTGTTTCTGTCATCTCTCCCCATCTCTCTGCATGCAGACCCCTCACTGAGCTCTACTGTGTGTTGAGCTCTGCAGGTCACTCCCTCAAACTTTCTTCTGTTTGACTCAACAGCTGACGTTTCCACACCCTCCCCATGCTCTTTCTTTTCATTTCACTCTCTCTTTCTCTCCTATCCATTTTGCTGTACTCAGTCTTGTCTGGTCTGTGACATCCCAACATGGAATGTGCAAAGCCTGTGACCTGAGAGGAATTCAAGTGTGTGTGTGTGTGTGTGTGTGTGTGTGTGTTTGAGTAACGCTGAGAGTGTGTACTGCTGTTCCACTTTCAGCACTGTGTTCGCTCTGAGGCAGTAATCCTCTCTCCTGTCCTTTTGTCCCCTTTCTTCTCTTTCTCTCTCCCCCTCCCCCCTCCCTCTCTCTCTCTCTTTGATACAAATGGTATGTTTATTAAAGGGGTGTAGGAGTTTGTTAAAAGGGTGGAGGTCAATATGTTGGAAACATCACAAGCTTTCCTTTTTGAAATCTGAAATTTCTTTCTGAGTAATGAATAGTTCTGTGAAAACTCACATGCAGTTTAATGTACATGTAAAATGTGCAGTGGAGCACATTGTCCTCTGTGACGTGCAGATCCTTTAGAATTTTAAAGATGTAAAATTTGTACAATTATTTTTGCTGAATGAATGTATAATTATAATGAACCGTTATTTGTTTCTCCACTGTTTCCTGCTCTTCTTAAAGTATCTTTCATTCAAGGGCTTCTCATGAAACATTGTTTGATCACTGGATGGTGACCAAAACTCACTCACCATTTGTAAAAGAACTGATAAATGTTCTGCACATTTGCAAGAGAGAGAGTATATCAGCCAGATCCCAGCTCAGCTTTGCTAGGAGAAGGTCTGTTGCTATGGAATTTTTAGCTTGATTATTTGTCACAAATCATAAATGGCCTTTTTTTAATGCAACTATTAAAAGAACATGGCTGAGCCATCCCAAGTAACTGATCTTGCTTTTTCAGAATCTTAACACGAGAGCAGGTTGTACTGACAGAAAATGACATACTGTACCTTTGCCTGCATGCAGAGCTTGCATCTTTCTCTTTGAACAGGAAGTATAAATAGCAAATACGTTGACGTTGACATCCTTCACAAATAAAAAGCAAGCAAGCATTACTCAGTCCTGCCCATCTTAGGATAAAGTTGAACCTTTTATTTTTGTAAGACATGGCTCCATAATTACATCTTTATTTTTACATTCATGACATAAACAGTTCTAATGATCACATATTAAATGTGAAAGCCTTTCAGGAGTCCCAGGAGCACGAGAGCTTACCTCTGAGAAGGGTAGATGAGAATCATTTTGAAAATTTTCACTTTGCTCAGATTTCTAGATTGAAATATTTCTTTTTTTGCCCAGATCACTACATAGGAGGATCATTTGCATGCGCTGCCCACCCCCAAACCGAAGCTTCTTATACTCACCCAAAGTCCAACGGAAGCTGCTGCTCATTTTAATTACAGACTCTAATTGATCCCACTCCAGCTAACTACATTTGACCCCAGTGCTTAAAGCTGTTTACTCTGCTTCTGATATATAGGTAGATATCCTCAGTTAATTCCCTGCATTCTCCTGTGTAATCCGGTGTTGACCAAAGGTTCACCTTCTTTCTGGAGCCTCTTGAGGTTTCTTCCTCCAGCTTTTGGGAGGATTTCCTTTCCTCTGTCACCTTTGGTTTGCAACCTGAATCTAGAACATGACTGTGCAACTCAACTTATATATATATATATGTGTGTGTGTGTGTCTAGTGCTTTGAGCTTGAGTGGGAGCTGAGCAGAGCTTTTTAAAAGACCATGTTTCTTCACTGTGTATGTTTCTGACCCTGAGGGCTTTTAGCTCCAGTTTTTCTACTGTTTGTGGGCTTTTAATTCCACATAAAGTCTTAATATATAATTTAGACAAAATTCTGATGCCTGTTTTTGGTGTGGATTAGTTAGAAATCCTTTCCAGACATAATTATTATCATTTTCGCAGTCTGTTAAGATGGTTGTGGATTTTTTTGAACATAGGATTGAGCCGACACTGAAAATAGCTAATGCTATCTATCTGCTGAAAATAGCTAATGGATACTAACTCTCTTGCTGGTGTGTGTTATTTTAAGTGAAAGGCTATACAAGTTCTCCGTTCTCCAGAGACACACAACGCTACTTGGTTTACTGGAAGAGAAGCTGTTTAGAGTTCTGGTCTTACTGCTTAAAGTGGACCGAGGAACAGAGAGACTTAATTGTTGAAAATATGTCAAACATGTTTAATCACTGTCAGAAGAATCCTTGAATCCTGCCTCAGAGGTACACATTAAACATCTCTCTCTCTCTCTGTCTTTCTCAGGTTGGGATCAGGTGAATCAGTGTGCGTGTTGTACTCTCATCATGGCGTGTATTTCGGAGTGGTATGCTGGGAAGAACGTGCTGATCACCGGGGCGACAGGCTTCATGGGTAAGGTGCTGGTGGAGAAGCTCCTGCGCTCGTGCCCCGAGGTGAAAACTCTCTACCTGCTCGTCCGGCCCAAAGCGGGTCAGTCTATGCAGGAGCGCGTCCAAGACATGCTGAAGTGTAAAGTAAGTCATTTGGCTGTGTGTGTGTGTGTGTGTGTGTGTGTGTGTGTGTCGGAATGAGAGTGGGTGGATGGATGGCTACTGCTGTGTGTGGATGTGCTTTTTTATGAGGACAATATGTGGACGTTATATTGATGCTGTGGGAAATTCAGTTTTACTCTCTTTCTGAGGTGTGTGTGTGTGTGTGTGTGTGTGTGTGGGTGCATTGTCCTACTTTCTTCTCAGAGACTGTACATGCACTTTTTACCTACTTATGGGTAGCAGGTGTGTGTGTTTGTGAGTACTTTTTTGCTTTGTGGGGACTGTGTGTGCGCGCAGGTTCATTTTTATTTTGTAAATTTGGTAAAGTGTAGTTTTTGTGACTTTGTGGCGAATGTGTATACTGTTGTGACCGTTTGTGTGTTCAGTGTGTGAAAACTCGCTGAACTTCATGCATGACTAGTATTTAAGAATGTTTTGCTGACTTTTTGGGAAACTATTTGTACTGTTTGACATGCAAGCTGTGCGTTAGACACAGTGTTTAGTGTTCGTATTGGCTGTAATGCTGGAGGCAATGAATCTTGATTAGGACAGTATTTGACTAAAGTTGTGTATGAGAATGAGAATTTTCTTATGACAATATTGTAACATGCCTTTATGATGGTTGCTATAGCGACTTACCCTCAGCCTCAATTTGAATGCGTCTGTTGGAGAATTTTCATAAGTTATACCGTCTTCCCACACATGCACACAGTGGTGGTGTGTGGGACAGAGAGAGAAAGCGAGATAGAAGTGGTGCGCCTGCCTGTTTGTGATGATTCGGACCGGAGTTTGGGGTCAGACTGTGAGCCTGTCTTTATATCAAAGGTTTAGACTGCAGCTGTCAATTACCTAGCTATCTCTATTTTACTGGTTTATTTACAGTGCCTTGCAAACGTATTCACCCCCTTGGCATTTTTCATGTTTTGTTGCCTCACAACCTGGAATTAAAATAGTTTGTTTGAGAGTTTGCACCATATCATTTACGGAACATGCCTACAACTTTGAAGATGTATTTTTTTTATTGAGAAGCAAACAACAAATAGGACACAATAACAGAAAAAACTTCAGCGTGCATAACTTAGTTACTTACTTTGTAGTGCCACCTTTTTAAGTGAAAGTAACTTTTTAATTTAGCGGCAATTACAGCTGCAAGTCACTTTGGAGAAGTCTCTATGAGCTTGCCACATCTTGCCACTTGGATTTTTGCCCATTCCTCAAGGCAAAACTGCTCCAGCTCCTTCATAATGGATGGTTTTCCCTTGTGAACAGCAATCTTCACGTCTGACCACAGATTCTCGATTGTATTGAGGTCTGGACTTTGACTAGGCCATTCCAACACATTTAAATGTCCATCCATCCATTATCTGCCGCTTGTCCCAAACGGGGTCGCGGGGGAGTGCTGGTGTCCAAGCCAGCGCACACAGGGCGAGGACGGGGGACGCACCCTGGACAGGTCGCCAGCCCATCGCAGGGAACATTTAAATGTTTCCCCTTAAAACATTCGAGTGTTGCTTTAGCAGTGTCCTGCTGGAAGGTGAACCTCCGTCCCAGTCTCAAATCACAGGCAGACTGATGCAGGTTTTGCTCAAGAATATCCCTTTATTTAGGACCATCCATCTTTCTCTTGACTCGGACCTGTTTCCCAGTCCCTGCTGCTGACAAACATTTCCACAGCATGATGCTGCCACCACCATGTTTCACTGGGGTGATGGGATGTGTTGGGTTTGCGGCAGTCTCCTTGGTGGCCGAAAAGTTCCATTTTAGTCTCATCTGACTAGAGCACCTTCCTCCATACATTTGGGGAGTCGCCTACATGCCTTTTGACAAACTACTAAACTTGCCTTCTTATTCTTTACGATAAGTAATGGCTTTTTTCTGGCCACTCTTCCTTAAAGCCCAGCTTTGTGGAGTGTATGGCTTATTGTGGACCTATGGACAGATACTCCAGTCTCTGCTGTGGAACTCTGCAACTCCTTCAGGGTTATCTTTGTTCTCTGTGCTGCCTCTCTGATTAATGCCTTCCTTGCCCGGTCTGTGAGTTTTGGTGGGTGGCCCATTTCTTGGCAGGTTTGTTGTGGTACCATGTTCTTTCCATTTGAAGATGATGGATTTGATGGTGCTCCGGGGGATCATCAGAGATTTTGATATTTTGTTTTATAACCCAACCCTGACTTGTTCTTCTCAACAACTTTGTCTCCTTTGTCTCTCCTTGGTCTTCATGGTGTGACGCCTCTTGCTTAGTGTGCAGCCTCTGGGGCCTTTCAGCAAAGGGGTTTTTATACTGACAGATCATTTGATTTGCATTTGACTTTGACTTGATTGCACACAGGTGGACTTCATTTCTCTAATTATGTGACTTTTGAAGGTAATTGTTTGCACCAAGACTTTTACAGGGGCTTCATGGCAATACATATGCACATGCCGATTTTCAGTTTTTTGTTTTTTTTTATTATTTTTTCTATATTCTTTTCTCATTTCACGTCACCAATTTAGACTATTTTTTGCAGATCTATCACATAAAATAAGAAACATTCAAATTACAGGTTGGAATGTAACAAAATAGGTAAAAAGCCAAGGGGGGGTGAATACTTTTGCAAGGCACTGTATCACCAGAGATACTCTACTCCTCTGGAATTTAAAGCAATGATGCTATTGGATGGAGGAAGAAAAATTGAGGAAGGTTTTACCAGCACTAAACTTGATGTGACATTACTGGTAGTCAAGAGACACGAAATCACTAGTGTCTGTGAATTCCACTGAAGTAAATGCAACTTCACTCTGATAATGTAGTCTAGTGTGTCTGGGGCTTTAGAGTTCTATTTTCAGGTGACAATATCAATTTGATTTTTAATGCCTGATATCTGTTCCACAACTCCAGCCTGCTAGTTCTGCTTAGCTTAGTTTCTGTAGCAGACCGAACACAGGGCTTTCTTTTTTTTTTTCAGTGAATGTGAAATCGCATTTACTTCACAGTTTCACTGCAAAATAATATATTGGCATGTTGATTGATCAATGGGTATTTAAATGTAATTTCTGAAAAACAGACTTTTTGTTGAAGTGTAAAGTCTCTTTTTCAGAAATTATAATTAAATACCCTGTGTTCTGTCTGCTACAGAAACCAAGCTATGCAGAACTAGCAGGCTGGAGTTGTGGAATAGATTCTCAGGAGACTTTAAAGATTTCAAGCTTTTTCCTTAAAATAAACACATTTACATTTGCGGCATTTAGCAGACGCTCTTATCCAGAGTGACTTCCACGTCCTAATTACAGGGACAGCCCCCCTGGAGCAGCTCAGGGTTAAGGGTCTTGTTCAGGGACCCAGTGGTGGTAGTGCTAGAGGTAGGATTCGAACCTGGAACCTCTTGGGCCATAGGTCCAGAGGCAAGTACCCTGCCACTAGATCACCGCCACCCACAAAGAGCATCCAGTGTAGTGAGGTCATTCACCTTTATAAAGTCAAGCAATAGTGCAATATCTATCAATAAGTTAAATAATCTAATAAGATTACAACAGTCTCAAAAATGAGAAATGTTGAATATGTCTGCAAGATTTATGAAAATGGAAAAGACAGTTGGAAGCTTGCTGTTTTACAGGTGTCTAAGAAAGTTAGCTGGCTGTGTGTGTGTGTGTGTGTGTGTGTGTGTGTGTGTGTGTGTGTGTGTGTGTGTGTGTGTGTGTGTGTGTGTACCTTGTGCTGTTTTTTTAAAGTCCATGTAACAGTATTTTTGCTTTGAACTAACCAAATGCTTTCATAAGCTTTCAACTAACCAGGTGAAAGTCTTTGTGAAAAGTGTTTCATTTTTTGAGTGTACAGTGGTGTTGATTAACCCACCCAGCCACTAGGGATGCACCAGCCAGTGTATTTCTTTGTACTGATACAAAGCCCGGATAAATGGGGAGGGTTACGTCAGGAAGAGCATCCTGTGTAAAACTTGCCAAATCAATATGTGGACAACAAAACAGACTTACATACTGGATCGGTCCAGGCCTGGGTTAACAACGACTGCCACCGGTATTAACCAACAGGGTGCTGGTGGAAATTGGGCTACTGTTGGCCAAAGGAGAAGAGGAGGAATGCAGAGAGGGTGGAATAGAGAAGGAAGTGGAGGAGAGTGGAAGTGAGAGTAGGAACTTTGAATGTTGGCAGCATGACTGGTAAAGGTAGAGAATTAGCTGATATGATGGAGAGAAGGAAGGTTATTTTGTGTGTTTAAGAAATGGATACATACTTACAAGTGAACAGAGCATGTTGAGCAGATGGAAGGAGTACTTTGAAGGGCTGATGGATGAAGAGAATAAGAGAGAGAGAAGACTGGATGATGTGTGGTTAGTGAACCAGGAAGAGCATGGACATAGCAAGATGGAAGTAAGGGCAGCGATGAAGAATGGAAAGGGTATTGGTCTAGGAGTGATCTGTGACAGACAGTTACCAGCAAGAGTGAAAGGGAAGGTTTATAGGAGGGTAGTGAGACTAGCTCTGCTATACAGGTTGGAGACGGTGACACTGACGAAATGTCAGGCAGCAGAGCTGGAGGTGTCAGAGTTAAAGATGCTTGGGAGATTTTTGTTGGGTGTGACGAGGATGGACAGGATTAGAAATAAGGATATTAGAGGGACAGCTCAGGTTAGACGTTTTGTAGACAAAGTTAGAGAAGCAAGGTTGCGTTGGTTTGGACATGTTCAGAGGAGAGATGAGGATTATATTGGGGGAAGACCAAAGAAGAGGTTTATGGATGTGGTGAGAGTGGACATGCAGGTGGTCAGTGTGAATGAGGAAGATGCGAGGACCGGAAAAAATGGAAATGGATCTGCTATTGCAACCCCTGAACGGGAGCAGCTGGGAGAAGAAGAAGAAGAAGTATTGTTATTGATAATGAACTGATTAGTTGAATCAGGTGTGTGGGGAAATGTGCAGGACAGGGTGCCTACCTGACCAGTGTGGTAAATCCTGATCTAGTATGCAGGTATGATGTCATCTGTTATTTGGATGTCTCCAAAATGTCAGGAGATTATCTGTTAATAGTGTAAATCTTTTGTATGTGCAAGGGTAATGTGTGTGTGTGTGTGTGTGTGTGTGTGTGTGTGTGTGTGTGTGTGTGTGTGTGTGTGTGTGTGTGTGTGTGTGTGTGAGGGAGAGAGATTTTTTTGTTGGAATGAGCATTGTTTTCTCCCATCAGTTCCCTTTCACAGTGCTGTATTGTTCTCTTTTGTTTCTGGTCTGTTCTTGTCTTTCTCTGCTCTCTTCCCTCTCATTCTCCTTTCATCAATGCAAGAATACAACAAACTCTGGATGTTTACTGATAAACACATTAGTCTCAAATGTTATAAAATATGCGCCATAAGGAAGTTGGGAGACAAGTAATAAATGACCCTGGAAATAAACGGGATTTTAGGATTTAATTTAAAACTTTTCTTGTCATGTCCTCTATAGACAGAGTGCACTGTAAGGTGAAATTTCACATCTCAGTGGACACATTGAAACATGGCAGGACAGGATGTTTTGCAAAGGACAATATACATTGTGATGCAACATATTATAATACACCACAACAACAGTGATTGATAGTGTAGGCTCTGTTTTATTTTATGTTATGTGCAATGGAAGAATATTTACAGAAAAATACTGGACACTTTCATCTGTAATATGCCCCCAGATATGATGCACTGAAAATTGTGTGGCATTCATGACAACATTATTTTTAGATATTATTTATATTGTGCATATATATGATTTTTTCATTCAGTATTCAACAACAAAATGTTTTTATATGTAGTTTTTTTTTTTTATTCCGCCATGATATTGCAAATTGTGATAAAAGTTTGTTCATTTAAATAAAATTGCAAAAATAAAGAAATTAAATAATTGTGATACATGTATATGGATACCGGTATATGGTGTGTGTGTGTGTAATACATGTTCAGATGAGTGTGGTGGGTCATTAATGAACAGAGAGATGTGGGTGATAGTGAGAGTTAAATAATTCAGTCATAGAGAGAGAAGAGAGAGAGAGAGCGAGGGATATTGATCCTCTGTGACAGAGCTGTTCTCTCGTTTCTTGGAGTGGAGCTTGAGTCTCGTCTATTGTGGACCAGTGGATCAGGTTCATCATGATTACAGACTCACTTTTCCTTCGGGCTCAGAGACACACCAAGCTGAGGAGAAAGAACTAGAGCCAGATAAGGCAGACTAAGGATCGCCTTCCATCAGCTCACCATCACCTTTCATCTTGTTCAAATTTGCACTGGATCACTGTGTGAAATCTGCAGCTGATGATGCTCACACATGCTTAATGCTGCTGTGTGGAAGTGAACAACTGTCTAAAGCAGCAGCTAAGAGTCAAACTGCAGCACATAAAGTATATATTGTTGGAAAGTTTTATAAGACTCTACTTTTAACTAAACCCAGCCCTGGTTGCACCAGCTTTTGCAATTTGAACTTAAGTTACATTTTAAGTTAATACCAGCTTTCAAACTGTCATCTAAGGTTGATAAAGTTGCTCCTTCACTCCATAAGACATGTCTGCTCTAGTAACAGTTAACTAATCTGTCAATCAGCACATTGCCATGGAAATGCAAGCAGGAGCTTCTTTCTTTTCATAGTGCATAGAAAAAACTTTACACTGTATAAGAGATTGATGTTAATTCCCCAAAATACTTATGGGATACTTATGGGCAGTTTTAGTTTTTGTCATTTTCTGTGGATTATTTTTTCACAACACCTGAACATTCAACTTCAAACCAGTTTCAGTTTGTCCAAAGAGTGTTGACAAGAGCTAATTGAGCTGTGATAATGGCTAACAAAGCCAGCTTGTTGAGTCAGGGTCTCTACACACAGCGATATCTTTTTTTCTAATAGTGACAACATAAGTACTATGTAGTAATGTATCACTGAAACCTTCATGAAAGCTTATGCACTGAAAACTGATGGAAATGCATTTTGCTTTACTCCTGAAGAGAACGCATTGTCTTCAAGAGCACACACACATGGAGTATTTGTGCAGAAGGGTTGGCTGGCACGGCGGCTGCAATCCCACAGTGCATTTCCCTGATGCTGCACACGGACAAAGGACAAATTTACAATATCTGACCTCACTGACCCCCTGACCTCACTGCACTGTACAGAGTCTCTTGCTCCCCTCCTTTCGCTCCCTTACTCACTCCCTCCCATGTAAGTGTAGTGGTGCATGAATCTAATTTTGGTGCAGAATCTGTAAAAGAATGAATCCAGGCAAAACCTGGACTTTAACTGTGTCAAAGAAACTGTCGTTTAAGTGTGTGTGTGTGTGTGTGTGTGTGTGGGTGTATACGTGTGTGCGACTGTTTGTAAGAGGTGTGATCTATTCATTTCTCATGCCTGCAGGCGAGCAGCTTTTATCCTTTGTCAGTGTGAAGAGTGTGTGAGGGGTGTGTTTGTTGTTTGGTTGCTGAGTAATGCGCTGAGTAGGAGGAGAAGTTTAAGTCTTTGCACTTGGAGTGTATGAGAGAGTGTCAGATTTAGGGTTGCAGCAATTAGTCATAAGCCAACAATGCAAAGCTTTGAAAAAGTCAGAATCACGGTCAGTGCGGTGCCCCCAGTGGGCTGTGGTGGTATTTCTGTGGGACTTTTCTTTGCTATATTTGTTATAAATATAGTTTGTTTTAAGTAATAATTTTAATTAGGTTTGAACAGTGTTGTCTTTCATTGTCTGCATATCGATTTACAATGGATCCCTTCCTGACATAACCCTCCCCATTTAACTGGCCCTGGGACCAGCACAAAGAAATACACTGGCTTGTGCATCCCTAGTGGCTGGGTTAAAGATGTTGAGATTTTCTTTGGGTGACGAGGACTGACAGGATTAGAAATTAGTATACTAGAGGGTCAGCTTAGGTTAGACGTTTTGGAGACAAAGTTAGAGAAGCAAGGTTGCGTTGGTTTGGACATGTCCAGAGGAGAGATGATGATTATATTGGGAGAAGGATGTTGAAGATGGAGCTGCCAGGAAAAAAGGGAAAGAGGAAGACCAAAGAGGAGGTTTATGGACATAGTGAGAGAGGACACACAGGAGGTTAGCTTGAAGGAGGAAGATCCAGAGGAACAGAAAAAAGGAAGGAAGTTGATCCGCGGTGTTGAGACCTAATGGGAGCAGCCGGAACAAGAAGAAAGAAGTGCTAATGGTGTGATCATTTTGTCAAGTTAAACATTTAAGACAAGCCAATTGATTGGTCTAAAAAAAATGCCTGACCTACAAAACCAACAACTAGCTAGTGATATAAGGGTAAAGTGTTTCTCATCTTTGGATCATAACTACAAACAGAAAATACTGAAATATTTTAGTGGTTGATTTGCAACCTCTAGTCAATAATTATTAAATTTCTCTTTTTGGAAAATGTTCTGTTTGCATTTTAAATGATTGCGTTAGTTAACCCCTCTTGTGGGGCATGGGAACATCACAAAGGTTTGGAAATCTCTCCGAACATTAATATGTGAAATGTGACATATTTTAGAACAATATTGTGTGTGTGTGTGTGTGTGTGTTTGGGGATATATTATAAACAGTGTTATTGTTTCTCCAGTCTGTGTTTTGAAGAATTTAAGATTTATAGACTATTTCAGATATTTGAACATTTGAATTCCAGCCACACATGAAAACTGATTGGCTGATGTATTTAAATAGAGATAACTAGTCTGCCATTCAGCCTGAAAAAACTGCTGGGGAACAAGATGGTGCTTATAAAAACTTTCAGTAAAGCAGAATGCCAGAAATTACAGTGCTGTCTTGCAAAATGTCCAGAAAGTAAAATTTTCCCAGAATTAACCATCAACACTTTTTTTTTTTTTTTTTTTTTTTAATAAAGGGACTTTCCGAAGCATATATTTCTTTTTTTCTTCTTAGTGCTAAACCTGCAAATGAAGTCCTGGTGAAGATTCTGAGAATCTTGAGATTTGTAACCTGGGAGTAGAGTGTTATAGTTGGATTTTGCATTGTTAAGTTGAAGACTATTATTATATAACAATAAAAAATTAGTCTGAAATGCATATCTCCACTTCTGATATTTTTGAATGTGTTTTACAGCTGTTTGATCGTGTGCGAGAGGATAACCCCAATTTCCATGAGAAGATCATTCCGATTAGCAGTGAGCTAACACAGCCCGGCCTGGCCCTCAGCCCAGAGGACGTGCAAAAACTCACCAACTGCATTAACATCGTCTTCCACTGCGCCGCCACCATCCGCTTCGACGAACCACTAAAGTAAGAAGCACTAATACTCAAGGCAAGCTTAACAAACTACTCCTTGGTGCAAAATATTAGTGTGTTTTTCTTCATCATTTTTTAATAACATGAATAGGAAAGACTAAGAACAGCTGCTGTATCAGTACATTACCTGCCAGCTTGTGTCTTATTGAGGCATAAATGTCTAGCTCTTTACTCGCAGCAGCACAAGCCAGAAGGATAATAGTCAAATCTAGTAACCATTATCATTAGCAGAGTTATTAATTTGTAGTAAAAATGTAATTTATTTCATTTATACCTATTTATGAACAGCATGTTTTTTAACAACGAATGATACCAAATTCTATGAAAAAAACATTCTATTTCACCTCCCTGTATTTCAAGTAAGGAAATGTTTTGGATCATGAAAGGTTGACAGTTGTTTGTTGTTACACAGGTCATTCCTGATCATTTAAACTATAATTAGCTCTTTATATTTACTCTCAGCTGATGTGTTGCAAAAACTGGGGTCCTTGTTGAAAATGGATAAGCGACATGAAGACCAGAGAGTTGTCTCTGGTGGAAATGCATTACAATTTGAAGCTGAGAAAAGAGGGGAAATCCATTAAAAGCAGTTCACAAACATAGCCAGTGCAAATATTTTAAACTTTCTGAAAAGGAAGGAAACCACGGGTGTACTGTACAACAGATGACTAAGAATATGAGAGTGGTAAAGAAACCCCAAAACAAAGGCCAGTGACCTCAGAGACAACCTTAACAGGGCAGGGGTGGAAGTATCATCATCCACTGTTCAACTATCAACGCAGAAATATAGAGACCATAAAACCAGGTGGGAAAATGGAAGGTTTTGGGTTATGATCTTATAAGATCTTTGAATCTTAACCAAATCAATGTTTTATTTCCTCTCCTGTAGAGGAGATTGAAGAGAGAAACCCTCAGAATACACAACTTCAGTGGACTTTGAAGGACTGGCAAACCATTACCAAAAAAGGAACCAGTTTGATGTAGTGAAGTATTGTGTGTCATTTTCTTTACATTTACAGCATTTCGCTTATCCAGAGCCACTTACAACAGTGCTTTGTTTCCACATTTGATCATCATATTAGCATAGTAGCATCAGCTACTGCTGATTAACTATTACAACCTATGCAACAAACTTAGTAAACCTGTGATAAGTGCATTTTTTTAAAAATATAAATATGAGAGGAAAGAAAGAGCTGAGGTTGGTTGTAGGAACAGTAGGATGGTTTGGGAAGATTATTCCCTGAGAAATACCTTGAACAGGCGAGTCTTTAATCAACCCTTGAATACAGCAAGAGACTCAGCAGTTCTGGCTATCAGGGGGAGTTCATTCCACCACTGATGGGCCAGGAGTGAGAAGAGTCTCGACGCACGTCTTCCTCTTTTCTTTGACAGTGGGGGTTCAAGGCAAGCAGTGCTTGATGGTCTGAGAGGACGAGAAGAGACACGTTTGATGAGAGCAGTCAAGTAGGAGGGTGCAGGATTGTTAGGTGCCTTGTAAGTAAGAGTTAAAGATTCGAACCTGATATGAGCAGCCACTGGGAGCCAGTGTAGGCCCTGCAGCAGAGGCATGGAAAAAGAACTTGGGCTAGCTGAAGACGAGTTTTGCAGCAGCGTTTTGAATCAGTTTTAGTGGTCTTGTTGCCTTCAATGGAAGACCTGCCAGAAGAGAGTTACAGCCTAGAGATGACCAGGGACTGGACCAGTAGCTTGGTTGCCTGGGTGGTGAGGAAAGGATGATTCTTCTGATGTTGAAGAGAAGGTGTCTGCAGGGCCTGGAAAGACTAATGATATGAGAGGAGAAGGAGAGCTCTTTATCGAAAGGGACACCGAGATTCCTAGCAGTTCTAGATGGGACAAGAGGTGAACCGCCAAAGGAGATATGAAGATTCAGTCGTGGTGATTGATGGCCTTCCAAGTATAGAAGCTCAGTCTTGTTAGGATTGAGCTTGAGGTGAAGTGATGTCATCCATGCAGAGTTGTCAACCAGGCAGTTAGTGATTCTAGTAGAGACCTGTTGATCATAGGAGGGAAAAGAGGATTAGTTAGAGTTAGAGTGTTGTCTGCATAAGAATGATAGGATAAGCCATGAGAGACTATGACCTCCCCTAGAGAGCCAGTATATAGAGAAATTAGAAGAGGACCAAGGATGGATCCTTGGGGAACGCCAGGTGTCAAATTTTGTGGTGTGAACCAACGGCCCTGCCATGACATTTGGTACTACCAATCCTGTAGGTAAGAAGGAAACCACTGCCAGGCTGTACCAGCAATGCCCAGGTTGGAGAGAGAGGTCAGGAGGATCTGGTGGTTCACGGTGTCGATTTACTTTATTGCAATACTTTTTCACACTTGGAAAGGCTGGTCAGGTGCAGAAGGTGCTATAATCAGTATAAGTTCTCAAATATAAATGTGCAAAGTAAAAACAATACTTCCAGTACTCTTCCAATACTTGAAGTGACTGCATATTGCATTTAGTGGTATCTCACACACACAAAAACTAACTGCACGAAGTTTAAATGACTGTCTCTGGACCATGACACTCAAACACACACACACATATATGCACACACACACACACACACACACACACACACACACACACACACACACACACACACACACACACACACACACATTAAAGTTAGAGGGCCAATCTGTCAACACTCCCTTGTTCCCATGCTCTCAATTTGGCAGTCAGTGCCAGTTTACACTCTCAGGAGAACTGCAGAGAGGCAAGGGCATAATAGTAAGGAATGGTTCTTGCAGATAAAGTCAAGAGAAGTTTGAAGTTTGCGCAATCTCCAAATCCAGGATAGCACATCTATATGAGACCTCATATGACCTTATATGAGATAAATATGTGATGATTTTGGCATGCAGTTGGCAAGACCTTTAAGCTATTATTCAAGTTTCAGCTCTGGTACTCTTTGAGTGGGGGTTTGGTGCTTGGTCTCTAACCGCACAGCAAATGTTAGCAAAGACAGAGGAGAAATTTTGGGTCAAACCCTAAATAAGCAATTATCACTTTTTACCATTTAAGTTTTGCTGCTCCTGTTAGATGCTGCATTTGTAGTATTAAGCCAGAATGTGTCTCAGTGAATATGTTTCCACTTTTCTTTCATTAGCTACTTTCATTAGTTATTATTATCTTTACATTGGAGGGGAAATTAAAGCATCTTTTCTTATATTATGCCTCTAGAGTTTAGGACAGCATTTAGTTTTGCTGTGTCTTGTTATTCTGCCTGTGATCTGCCAGGTGTGTCAACAGCTGGAGGTAGAAGAATAGAATAGAAACTGCTGAATTCAAGTGTTTAAAATAAGACACTTTGGGTTAAAAATGGACCTCATTGCTCAAATTTTTCCATGCCTGCTGTTCTGTTTTAGGTGCTCTATGTCACACGACTTTGGAGATGCACTACTGCAAAAAAAAATAAAAATAATAATATTTATAATCTGTTACAGAGACTGCAAGAGGAAAATATTTAGGTTTTTTATGTTTCTTTTAATTGCTGCTAATTGAAGTCTGCCATGAACACTGTCCAATATAGTCCAAGGAAGGTGAAATAATAAATAATATAAATAAATAATAAACTGTGTTTAAATGAGAGGAATACAGTTACAGCAATGCAGTGGCCAATCAGCTGGCCCTTAGTTTCTTTAGCTAGAAAAATGACTGTTAACACACATTAATTAGTTTTTTTTCCCCCCAAAATGAATCATAATACGGGCTTTGTTTAAACCAGAAACAAAAGCGGCCTTTTATCAGTGTCATGGTTTGCATTGCTGTGTCCTGAGTGGGCACACCTGACAGCGGTTGGGACTTTGTCCTGGTGTCTGATGTGCCACATTTTGTACTCATGTTCTCTATACCTCTGTGAGTCAAGGCAGAGCTGTTGATCATAGCTCTATGTCATTGTGGTGTGTCTTGTGGTTAATGTGTGTTAGTTGCTGTGTTATGCTTATACGTTGGCCTTTGTGTATTCGTATCCAACAGTATGTAGCTATAGGAACCATGCCTTTCCATTGTATCATTGTTTATTTCATTATTTGAAAATACAAGCAGCCTTTTATTATGTGATAATGTTTTGTGTTAATCAAACTAAAAGGAGAGGTCCAAAATTACTTATGGAGATTTTTAGCAACCCGCTAAACTGTATTGGGGTGGAGTTTTGAAACCTGGAAGGTGTTGCTGTAACTAATGATCGAGATCAGAGTTTCACTGCAGTCCTGATTACTAATTTGTGTGTTTTTGTATTGTGTGCGTGCGTGTGTGTGTGTGTGTATGTGTGTTTGTGATAGGCACGCCCTGCAGCTGAATGTGATTGCAACACAGCAGCTCCTGGCATTAGCGCAGCAGATGCAGCACCTCCATGCCTTTATCCACATCTCCACGGCTTATGCCAACTGCAACCGCCGCCACATTGACGAGGTCATCTACCCTCCGCCCGTCGAGCCAAAGAAACTCATTGACTCGCTTGAGTGAGTGTGTAACAAAACAAAAACTGTCTGTACATTTGAGTAGTCTGTGATTTGACTTAAAATGATTAGACAACCAATCAAAAAAGATGATTAGAAGTAAAAAAAAAAAAAAAGATTCAAACTTTCTAGGTACAGATCAGCCAAGAAATGTTTGGTGCCATACTCGACCTAATTAGTTTAGATGTAGTGATTTGAGGCAGTCATCACAATTCAGCAGACATCCCGAAACCCCTGTCAGTAGACCGAAGTTACATCTGTTTTTAATTTTTTCCATTTTAAGACAACAGATTTTTATATCCCTATCCCATTGAGAATCTGATCCAGGATCAGTTCTATCTAGCACTTGAGTTGTCTGAAATGGCCATGTGCAAATGGAAATGAATTAAAATTATTAACCACAATGGTTCATACAGTGAAATTGGATACATTGGTAATTCAAAAAATTTTTTATTATACTTTTGAACATGGGCCCTTATCCCTTCTGTTGCACCACAACAGTCTTAAAACAGTATATTTCATATAGGCTTTGAGGCTGATTTCAATCCAATAATGCAGGTTTTGCACAGATTCTTATGTATATAGTAATCACCTTGCATATACCTTTAAAAATAACTGGCAGATACTTACCACTTGTATCTCCATTCTCAATGCAAATTGTCCTGTCCTGTCTAGTCATTAGACTGGGCCTGATCTAAAATCATGTGGAAAAAATTTGGACACCCTGTGAAAGCCTGTGTGTTTTTGTAACATTCTTGGACATTTGGATATTTAATCTCAATTTTATCAGTAGTGGGAGATTTAAGTAATATAACTAAACAATTAAAACTAAAGAAAATGATTTCTGGTGAAGAATAAATTAGGACACCACCTTTTATTCCCAATTAAAATGGCTCAAATCGCACACAGGTGTAGCACATCAGGTGCACATGATTAGAATATGTTTTTCAGCATTTTGAAGGAGGTTTACCCTATTTAAACAGACATTTAGTTTGGTGTGCTCCTGACTGTTGAGGTGAGAGTGAACACCATGGTGAGATCAAAAGAGCTGTCTGTGGCCTTCAGAAAGAAGATTGTATTAGCTTATAAATCTGGTAAGAGTTTTAAAGGTATCTCAGAAGAATTTGCAATCAGCCATTACACTGTCTGGAAAACAGTCTACAAGTGGAGGACTTTCAAAACAACTGCCAACATGCCCAGGTCTGGCCTTCCAAGCAAGTTCATTTCGAGAGCAGAACACAAGATGCTAAAAGAAGTCTCCAAAAACCATAAAATGTCATCCCAGGAGCTACAGCAGCCTCTTGCTACTGTTGATGACTGCACAACTTTAACTTGCTTGGGAGGTGTGCAAGGAGGAAACCTTTCCTCTCTTAGAGAAACATCAAGGCCATACTGAAGTTTGCCAGAGAGAATGCAGACAAAGTCTTGGACTTCTGGAATAATGTTCTTTGGAAAGATGAGTCTAAAATGTAATTACTGTATATGGACACCAGAACAGAGGACATGTCTGGCATAAACAAAATACAGCATTCCAGGAAAAGAACCTCATACCAACTGAGAAGCATGGAGGTGGAAGTGTCATGTGTCAAGGTCAAACATCTCACAGCTTAAAGAATTCTGCATCTGCATCTTCTGAATTCTGCAAAAACCCTTATTCATTTATCAAAGTTCATCAAGCCTGTCTTCCCTGTCTGCTGAGTGCATCTTCAATGTGTTTTTTTCTTCACTCTTAGCTTTTTTTTGTTTGTTTTTTCCAGTCGTCTCGCTGCTGGACTTTTTCGCTCATTAAAATCAAATGTTTTCTGATACGGCAGCTTCAGTCACCCTGAAGCTTCTGCAGATGAGAAGGCTTTCAGTAAAAGAAAAAAGTAGTACATTTTTTTTCCTGCATTTCCTGTAGTGCTCATAATGTAATCCCGTAATTTAGATTTTGTCATAACATTGCAGAGCTGATTGAACATTTCTTTTGATATACTAATAGAAAGCAAATGATCCCCTGCAAATTCTCCTGTTTCCTGTACTAGATTAATGATGATCCCATAAACACTCAGGAGTGTTACTGAGTACTTTTTTAAAAGTGAAATAGAAACAATATCGCCCCCTAGAGTTCATGTAGTGCATTAAAGCTTATTAGAACGACCTTGTGGTTCATGAACGTGATACCAACACAATACAAGATTACAATTCTACTAAAGTAAGAGGCAAAAAGAAAATCTAAAAAGAAAATATAAATTCATCTGCAAAAACTGCAAAAAGGTGATGTCACAACTTACACAACCAACATTTACCTATTCAGCCTACATCAGTATAGCTTATAGAAGTACTCGTGGAAATGTTTTGTGACCATAAATCCACACAAATGTTATATGGGAATAAATGAATAAATATCCATCTTAAAACCAAGATGTACAAAATGGAACATGACAATTAAGAAAAGAAAGGTGCATTAAATACACACAGTAGATTATATTCTATATATATATATATATATATATATATATATATATATATATATATATATATATATATATTTTATATATTATAGTCTTTTGCCTCAGTGGATGTCTCTTTTGTCTTGCTGTACTCAGGTGGATGGACGATGCTATTGTCCGGGACATCACGCCACGGCTGATCGGAGACCGGCCCAACACTTACACCTACACCAAAGCGCTGGCGGAGTGTGTGGTGCAGCAGGAAAGCAGCAAGCTCAACATTGGCATCATTCGGCCCTCAATTGTTGGAGCAAGCTGGCAAGAACCATTCCCTGTGAGTCAAAATCCACAACACAGATACAAAATTACACTCAGCAGTAGACTTTACAATTAATTATTATAATTAATTGACTCTGTAATTAATAATTCATTAATTATTAATTAACAATTTGTTTTGTCTTCCCAAAACACCCATCCATTTCCAGTAGTTTATTACAAACAGCCAGAATGCCAACGGGGTCAAATTAACATGATGGTTCATTAATCAACTCACATGTAGGTCCATCATACATCATAAAGTTCAAGAACCAGCTTTTAAAGCTAACACAGTCCTCTGTAAAATATTGGTTTAGGTAATGTTCTTAAGATTTAAAGAGTTACAAGTTACCTGTCTCTTTTAGAACTGATTTGATAAAACAATTTTATTAGTATCGACATTTTAGCTTTTGACAGTATTTGACAGAATGAGAATTTTCCATAAGGTTTTTAAGATTATCATGAAACAAAAATGTGAAACAATCTGGCCTGTATTTTTAAAAGCAACTCAAAAAACTTTTTTTTTTTTTTGCCTTCAGAAATAATTTTTTGATCTATTTATTTATTTTATTATACCTTTGAAAGATGTAATAAAATAGCTTTGAGCTATATTATATTTATATTTTGAGCTATATTATATTTATATTTTGAGCTATATTATATTTATATTTTGAGCTTTAAGCTTTGAAAAATTAGCTATTTGTTTTTCCAAACCTAATTAATATAATTTATTCTTATCACTTTCTTTATCTTTCATAATATCAGTGAAAGTGACCATTCTTGTCATTGTGAACCACAGCACACAGTGAAACCCCATGAAATTACACCTCTGCATTTTACCCATACATTCACACACGTGCAGCAGGGGGCAGCTATTGAAAGCACCTGGGGAGCAGTGACAGGGGCGATACTGTGCTCAAGGCTACCTACTGTTCTGGGATTCAAATCCATAACCTTCTGATCCTGGGGCCAAGTCACTAACCACAAGGCCACAGCTGCCCCGTTAATATGATTTCGTTTAACGCTATATTTGCATTTCCTCTAAAGAACTTTCAGCTAAATTCAGATGTATGAAAGTTCAGATGTGCCATTTAAGTAAATCTATCATTATTATTATTTAATAATTTCACCCCCCATTTATGTTATTTCATTCCTTTAGATTGCCGCAGACTTTCACAAGCACTCTCTCTCTCTCTCTCTCTCTCTCTCTCTCTCTCTCTAGGGTTGGATCGACAACTTTAACGGACCAAGTGGCGTCTTCATTGCGGTAATTTGTGAATATAGTAATTTATTGATTTATCAGCCAGTTAATAAACCAAAAATGGCAACTCAGATTTTAGAGTTTATTTATGGCCTTTATTTTTATTTTTACTCAGTTGATAAACAAATTAGGAAAATAAAAAATAGAGCTATATTTAATGGCAGAAATGAAGCAAAAAAGCCCCTGTGTGCGAGAACAGTGTGTGTGGGGTTTTAGGCAGGTAAGGGCATCCTAAGGACCATGAGAGCCAGCAACGACGCAGTGGCTGACCTGATTCCAGTGGATGTTGTCATCAACCTCACCCTGGCAGCAGGCTGGTACACAGCAGTACACAGGTACATATAGACACATACAATATGGGTCAAATGTTTGATTAAACATATACTTTTCTCTTCATTTCATGCTGCATTTTGTCTTGGGCACACCAGGTGATAGTGTTTTATTTTATTATGAATATCGAAACCTTTCCTGTGTTTCAGACCGAAATCTGCACTGGTTTACAATTGCACAACTGGAGGCATCAACCCTTTCCACTGGGGGGAGATTGGTATGTACAAGTATTTACCTGGCAGCCTACACGCGCGCACACACACGCACAAAAGCACAACACCCAAGAACACCCTTTATTTCCTAAGTGAATGGGAACATGAGTGGTATGTGTGCTGTGTGAATCCTCTGGGTCTGTCCATGTGGGTGTGTGTGCGTGTTGTTTTTATTCATGAGGTTTTCATGTGTATGGCTTCTCATTTGACTTTGGAGCTCAAGGCTAGTTGGTGGGTGGAGTCATCAAAACCTGGCATCACCATAGCAACCGTGGGGTGAGAGGGTCATTTTTATGAGCATCGCCATGGCAACCATCACTGGTCCGTGTTTCCATGTCCATAATGTAACATGAAGTCCCAAGGGCAGCTGGCTGGTTACACATCTGAAAAATGAATAAAGTTTGAGAGGAGCATGGAAAATAAAGCCTGCGTGATAAAGATAAAAAAATGATGAGACTAAACATAAATAATAGGTGACCTGTGGTATTATACTATGGACCAGGGGTCACCAACCTTTTTGAAACTTACAGCTACTTCATGGTTACTGAGCCATAGGAAGGGCAACCAGTTACCTAAACTTCATGTGTAATAAACATGTTTTAAATGCTTTTTTAAAGATATTGTCATTTTCAAATTTATATAAATGCAAATGTGATTAAAGAAGAATAGCAACAGGATAAAATAAAATTTTAGATGCTGCTCACTGGTGAGTTTGGTGAGAATTTTTAAAACAGTTCCACGGGCAACTCATGTGGTCCTTGGGGGAATCCTGATGCCTGCAGGTACCATGCTGGTGAGCCCTGCTATAGATTATAGTACCCAACCTTTTTTGCGCCATGGACTGGTTTCATGTAAAAAAAATATTTTCATGGACCGGCATAGAAACAGCTAAAACCAAAGTGCATAAAAATACAACTCAATAGACCAATGAATTATTGGAAGCGCTGAGCTGAGGTATTCAGCGCTCCGAAGACGTTTATTTTTTACTCATTTTTGTGAGCATGTGGGCTTAATTTTTAATATACTGTCTCACGTGAATGAGATGAGCATTTTAGAGGCATTTAGACTTAGCCTTTTAGATAATAAATTTAATATTTTTAAAAAAGCGTTTCCGTGCAGCCCGGTAACAAATGACCTGTTGTTTGGGGATCATTGCTATAGACGATTTACATTAACATAAGCTGTTTTCAATGCTGAGTTCACAAACATTTCAGAGAGATTCTAAAATCCCTTTAATGACTTTATACCATTTTTATTACTGTTCATGTCTTTTGTTGGGTACATGGAAATAAAAATATCCAAAATGTTTCCTTTATTTGCTTTCTTCTTTGTTTTTCAGAGCACCATGTGATGTTAACATTTAAGCGGAACCCACTTGAGCAGGCTTTCCGTCGACCGAACGCCAACATCACCTCCAACTATTTGATCAATCAGTACTGGATACTCGTCAGCCACAAGTTTCCTGCCCTGCTCTATGACCTCTTCCTGAGACTGTCTGGCCAGAAACCACAGTGAGAACACTATTGCTGAGGCCACATTCATTAATCCTAATCTGGGGCAGCGGTGGCCTAGTGGTTAGGGCGTTAGCTGTATGATCGGAGGATCAGGGGTTCGAACCCCTTCCCAATAGGTTTCCCTGAGGTACCCTCGAGCAAGGTGCCGTCCCCATCACTGCTGCACGGTGTTTGTGTGCATGGGTTAAATGCAGAGGTCCAATTTCGTTGTGGTTCACTGTCTGCTGTGCTGTGACCTCGCAATGACAAGGGTTTTCACTTTCACTTTCACTTTTCCATGTCAATCAACCCTAATGCAGCGTATAAGCTAAGAAAAGCTTTTGTGTCTTAAGTTTTCTTTGTGAATCTGTGTGTAGAATGATGCGGATCTTTAATCGGCTCCACAAAGCCATCGGCCTGCTGGAGTACTTTAGCAGTCAGGACTGGGAGTGGAACTCGGACAACATGAACATGTTGCTCAACCAACTTAGCCAGGAGGACCGGAAGGTAAACCCACGCACTAACCCGCTCAGTAGGGTTGCTTTCATTAACAAATAGCACTTTACTTCCCTTTACTCTTTCCTTCTGTACCAGTCTATCAGGTAAAAACAAATGTCCCTTGTTTGCTTTAGTTAAAAAGGTTGATGTTATGCTTAAACACCGTTAACTTTATAACATACCATTTACTCATCTGCTCATAGAGCATGTATTTGGAAATTAAGCTGAAAAAGCAGCTTGTTTTGAATTCCCCATTAGCTTGTGATCATTAAAAGCATTTCATATACAGTAGATTCAGGTTATTTACATCCATCACACCTACAGGCTGTTTAATTAAAGGTCAGTGGATAGAACACCAAAGTAAAGCTTTAGAAAAAAAAAAAAATGCAATAAAAATTTTTAAATGTTTAACTTGGTTAAGCATAGTCTAACATCTAATCTGTCTGTAAATCTTTCTTACTCTTTTTGCGCGCACACACACACAGATGTTTAACTTTGATGTCCGTCAGCTGAATTGGCCAGAGTACATAGAGAATTACTGCATCGGCACTAAGAAGTACGTTCTAAATGAAGATATGTCGGACATCCCTGCTGCCCGACAGCACCTACGCAAGTAAGATACACACACTCACTCACAGATCAGAAAATCCTTGCAGGCTTTCCCGAGTATGTTAGATTTTACTTTTTGTACTTCGGTTGAATGGAAATGTGCAATTCTACAAATGTAAAAACTACAGATGATTTTAAGCATTACTATATCAGATATAACAAATTGACGAATGCTGTTTTTTTTTTTTGTTTAAAACATGTACCATGAAGCTTTGTTGTCTCTGAATAAACTAAAGTAGTTGCTGCTGTCACACCATCTGGTAAATAAAAAGAATCTAAAGTTCTTTATTCTGTATGTATTTTTGGCTGAATGTAACCGGTTCATTTAAATTTGTGAATTGTTGAAATATGAAAGTTAACACTCCTTGAAAACTGGAATGACTCCTTCTACTTCTGTCACACCAGTTTCTGAAATGTTTGCAAATTTCAGCAAGCAAGTGGCAAAAATGCCTTTCTTTACTGTTTATAATTTTAATTATTTAATTAATTATTTTTACTTTTTCATTACTCGATCTTTGAAACCATTCAGAGGGTACATTTTCACTATGAATGGATCTAGATGGATTGAAAATGTTCCTTTTCCGACCATGTCATTCGTTTTGAGGCAATTAAGGCAATGACCACTTTATAGAGCTTTTCTAAAGTTTTTTAGAAAGATTCCAGTTTTAATTTTGAGCCTCATTTACTGCACACAGTGAGATCCTTTCCTGAAAGCACTGAGCAGATGGTCATTTGGAAAGTTTTTATATGAACTGAGCTGAAGTTTCCCACATTCATGATGGTGCCGGTGCCTATATTTAGGTTATGAAGGAAATCAAATTGTTTTTACATTCTGTTATTAAATAGAATGTATTAATAATATTATTATTTATTATTATTATTATTATTAAAATTATATACATTTTCTCATGATATTTTTCACTCTTTTTCTCTCATTGTCTTTGGTCTTATTTCCTTCTCCCATTGTTTTCCAGGCTGAGGAACATTCGTTACACCTTTAACACCGTCTTGCTGGTTTTTATCTGGCGTGTTTTCATCGCTCGCTCTCAGATGGCCCGGAATATTTGGTATTTTGTAGTGAGTTTGTGCTTCAAGTTCCTGTCATACTTTAGAGCCTCCAGCACGCTGACCAATTGACCACAGATCAGCCAGTAAACTTGCGGCCCTTCAAACATGCGCACACTGCTCTCTTTAGCTAATTTCGCCGACCACTCATCAGTGCTCATCCTCAAAGCCCAGCAGCGAGGTGTTCCTGCTGTTTTAAGAGCTTTCCCCCTTTTTTAGTGAGTGCTTTAAAAAAACAAAACAAAAAAAAAACAATATATGCAACAACACCCCTATTTTACAGCCTTTTATGTACATTTGTTTTCTGTCTAATCTTTGAGACTTTTCTGTGTAATATTTGTCCAGTTTGTCCTGAAACAAGGCCTTGACTTTTTTGTTATAACAAAGATAAATGTTTTAGTCTACTTGAATCTTGACAGTGTTTTGACTTAAAGTTTATGAAACTAAATCTCTAAACCTCTGAAGTCCTCATCCATGGCTAACATTCAGAATGCTTTGGTCATTTTCTTCATTATCCATGTGTACGTGTTTACTTAAACCATTTAGTTCACTCTGCTCTAAGGTTATGTGTTTATGAAAGTCTTTTGTTGCAGTGTGTGTGATTTCTGTAGTGCTCTCAATCATTTTTGGGGTCCACTAGTGTGTTTTGTTGCAAAAGGATCCTCCCTTATCTTCAGGGAAAGAAGAAAGGATTAAACCTGATCAAAATTTTATTTTAAATTAAAAAAAATTTCAAAAACATCAGATGTTTGATTGAAATTGTTACCATTATGAATCTAAAATCAAATTGAATGCCACTTAAAAAAAAAAATATCTTAAGATCTGGTTGTAAACTGCATCTTAACTTTATTGGGCTTTCTGGAATTCAGAAACCTTTTGAGTGGATGCTGTTTTAAGCTGCAAGATATACTGCTCTGCTCTGACTGTTTTTGACAAACACCATTCTCATAGTTCCTTATGGTCTACTCCACTTTTTTGTAGTAAAGCCTGTTTGTAAGGTTGTTTATTTTGACTTCACCTATTTTTTGCATCTTTCTAAAGACAGGCACATACTAGGACTACATTATCTGTATCAAAATGAACATAAACTAATGAGTTTGAGTGACCTGTAAATATCCAGAGTACATATATATAAAACTATTCAGACTGCATACCAAAAATGTACAAATGTATATTTGTCCAGGGGGTGTTGTCCTTGTTGGTGGATGGACTAAAGCAAGTGTAGCCGAAGGGCTTTCCATGTTTTTTTTTTTTTTTTTTTTTTTTAAGGGGCAAAAAGGGAAAATTGTTGAGTCTCACTTTATATGTTTTTCCTTTTATGTTGCTTTTTATTTGGTTACACCAGTGTTTCAATACCACTTCTGGTAAACAATCCTGAAAATTGTACCACTGCATACCTATATCTTTTCTTTTTTTCTTTCTTTCAAGATCTTCTATTTGCAAGTTTGTAATAACTTACCATATTAACACTATCTATACTAAAGTAAAACGACAACAAGTCATAGGTACTCAAATCTAAGTGGTTTAAAGAAGAATTAATTTTTCATGACTCAATGTTACAGAAATAAGTAAATGCAAAATGAAAGTTTTTTTTATCTTGCATAAACATGTGAGAACTGTTCAGATTTATGAAAATTTTTTGTCACAAACATTTCTACCCTATGCAGCGTTCCTTTCCTGAAAATTAAGCTGAGTTGGTAGCAAAACAGATCTAAGCAGCTTTCTGTTAAATATGCTAAGTTATTGCAAAACATGCTGACATGTATGTGTGTTTTATGTTTTAAAAAGTAATGAAATGGGTCGGTTTGGCATGTGCAAAAATCTGACTTCAAGACTTTATTAACTTGTTAACCCTGAATTGACTCAGAATTGATTGAGAATTGCTTTAAAGATTTGTCGGTTCCAGAGAGTAAGACATTTTCAGACCATGTCCTCTAACAGCTGGCACGTCTAAAAATGAAGCTAATTTGACAAGGAAAGGATATAAAGGGATCTGAAAGCAAACCAGATCTTTTTCAGATTATGCAATTAAGAAAAAGCTGTTAAGGGGAGCTGTATAGTTAAAATTAAGTAAAGAAAACTCCGCTAGACCTGCTGCACAGAAAGTTGAAGCAGAATCTCAACATGACAAATGACTTTCATTGACAAATAAGCTTTCATTGCCACAGGAATAGTGATGCACTGTTTGCTGACATGACCTTCAACGTGTCAGTATGGTAGATTAAAAAAAATGTCAGATTAATAAATAAATCATCAGAAGGAAACCTTTTCAGACCATTTAGCAAAAAACCACATCATCCGATGGGGGGGGAAAAAACTCCTTGCCAACTATTAAGCATGAGATTGGCCTTGTGTGACAGCCAGTGGCACAAGAAACAGGATGATGGGATTCCAATAAATATCATTGGAAAAAAAAGTCGGATTACGTGGCAATCACTGGATAAATTTTAAACATAATGTGAGCAGTTGGTCTAAGAATTTTTGCTATGACGAGTTGGTCTAAATTCCTAAAAAAAAAAAAAAAAAAACAGCCTTCGTAAGATGTGATTTCTGCCAGAGGTTGTTACGAAGTGGTGACTGTGTACAAACTTTTAGGCATGCCACTATTTCTATTTTTTTTTTACATTTTCACTATACTTGCAAAACATGTTTTTACATTTTAAATATTAGTGGCAAAGTATACTTTATGGGGGTCTCATGAAACCAGGAGTGGTATTGATGGCCACTGCGATGAACGTCAGGGTCAGAAACCCTCCACATCAAATATCAAAACCCTTTCCAAATGTTACTGCCTAAAGATGTTCCAACCTGCCATCATGCTTCAGAGAGCATTTTTACCTACAAACATTTAAAAATCTGCACAGGACCCTGTGTTCAGGATTGGAAATAACTTGAAATCTATTTTAATGGTTTGTAGTGTAACTTGGTTGCTTGTTCTGGTTTTGGAGCAGCTTTTTTCTACTATGTCTAGAACTTATTGAATTTTATCCTCTACAGTCTGCTTACAGTCTAGTTTTAATGAATTAAAACAAAAATCTAAATCCAAAACAAGAATCTTCTTAAAGTTACGGCATGCAACTATCATGCAACTTGCAGCATCTTGGAATGTACTGAACATGTTTAAGCTATTTGCATGATTTCATGCTTGGTTTGTGCTCTGTCAGCTTTAAAGTTCTTTTATATTACACAAATTACTTTATCCTAACCACAAATTTGTAAGAGCCGTAAGTGATGATTACCCACAATGTAATGCAGTAAACAGCATCAGTGTGTTGTGACGGCCTGTTTACTCTCACTGCGATACTGCCCATTGGTGTTGAATTGCCAAAAATGCATTTTTAGATTTTTGAGAAGAGTTGAGATGAACAAAATATCTGTTTACTGTTATCATGTATTCAAAGTATTTCCGTACTGGTTAGAGACATGAATTATATTTATACAGATGCCATATACAATACAGAATGACGGGCTGCCGTGTTTTCCCATTACTGTCCAATGTGTTCATTATAACCTGTTGTCCTTGATCACATTTCAATTCAAATTATAGGTAGGGAAATTGTCGGCATATTTAGATGGTCGCCTTTATATTCTTAAAAAAATCCCGCTAGATTGTTTTCTACAGCATTTTAGAAAGAGTATTTCTCTCTAGTCCACTTTTACATGCACACATACCTAATGTATTCTTCTTTTAGAATAAAATACATTCCATAAGACCTACAGCCATTTTTCTATCACTTTAATGCCTTTATGTCTTAAATGAACCGTTAGAATCCTAGATTTTATATTGATCAGCATACTGTACTGCCACCGTGATCCATTGATGACAAAAATAATCCGTGTGAATACTACCTGAATAGATTGTGATTAATAATGATTATTATTCATTGATTGGTGTTTCCTGACATGGACTAGCAAACTAGGTAGGGGTCCAGACACATATTGAGAGCACAATATTGCCATTTATATAAAAAGGCCAGACAACCAGTCAACAAGCTGTTACTGTGATCTTTCACAACTAATTCATTAATGTGACTTGTGTAAACCATGTGCGATATTTTGGGCAAAAATATGGCATTCTTGAGCAAAAAGGTTAGCTTCTGTATTTTCACACTGGAGCTAAGACGCTAACAAGTAATTAATGCTAATACACCCCCCCCCCCCCCCCCCCAAGTTAGCTGTTCTCTAAAACTGCAGATTAATAGATTGCTTATATGGTTTTGGCGTTTGCCAACTGTAATATAAAATGAGAATTTTTATTCATCTGTATGTGAGAAGTTTTGCTGAAATAATTGCTTTAATGGAGGGAAGGAGAATAACAGGAAGTAAGGGGGAAAAAAACCCTTAAAAAATAAAAAGCCTCAATCTCCACAATATTTGGACACACCATGTATTAGATTTTTCTTGGGCTGGAATATTGCTGGAATGGAATCTTTTTGGGTATTTATTAATAATTCTTAAGAATTCTTAATCATCTTAAAGTAATCCTGATTTAATAACTTTGAAGATAACCCCTATTCATGTATTCATTATATATAGTTTTTTGCCCCACAAACGTTTATTTTTCATTTTATTTATTTTTAAATATGGGCCTTTCTCCACAGAGGTCTTTTTAAGAGCGTCCCCTCATAGAACACGTCCCTTGTTCCTGTTCTGTTCATGCATTCTGTGGCTTGTGTGGAGGATTTGATCACACACTCTTCGACCCTCCCCTACCCGATGTCTGTATGTCTTATCTGTCTGTCTCTGTTTGGTCTGTCCTCTCTTCTCTGTGCAGTCACTTTACTGTCAGGTCGATTGAAAACTGTAATTTGATATAAACTGTGCTTGAGCATCTGTTAAGAAAAGTTAACAAGAAAATAAAGAAAATTACCAACAACCTGTTTCTCCTCTCTCTGTTAAACTCAGACTTGCTGTCAGACTCACATTTGCTCCCAGGACAATCATTAACTGAGACAACTTAACTGTGAGTACTGCATACAGTGCCTTGCAAAAGTATTCACCCCCTCCTTTAAGAGTTTATACCATTTCATTTACAGAACATACCTACAACTTTGAAGATGTATTTTTTTTTTTTTTTGTGAAGCAAACAACAAATAGGACACAATAACAGAAAACTTAACAGTGCATAACTATTCGCCCCCCTAAAGTCAGTACTTTGTTGCAATTACAGCTGCAAGTCGCTTTGGATAAGTCTCTATGAGCTTGCCACATCTTGGCACTGGAATTTTTGCCCATTCCTCAAGGCAAAACTGCTCCAGCTCCTTCATATTGGATAGTTTTCGCTTGTGAACAGCAATCTTCAAGTCCACAGATTCTCAATTGCATTGAGGTCTGGACATTGACTAGGCCATTCCAACACCTTTAAATGTTTCCCCTTAAACCACTTGAGAGTTGCTTTAGCAGTATGCTTCAGGTCCTTCTCCTGCTGGAAGGGGTATGATGGAAAATTAAAGAACTCTGTACTAGCATTAAGATCACTCTTTTAGTTAAGAAGATTACTTTGTTATTGTGAGACAAACCCCCTCTTTCATTCCTGTGTGATGTAGTTTCTGGTTGAGTTAAAGCAGCTATGTGCAACAGGCATTTAGACCAGAAGAGTTTTATAGGAGGTGTTTATAGGAGGTAGAAGATTGGCAGAGAAAGTAGATAAGAAGGTCACGCATGGGTTGTTAGATAAGAAGGTCATGCAGGGGGGTTAATAGATAAAGAAGGTGAGGCAAGTGACCCCACATAGGGAACAAAGAAATAAGGCAGATTGAAACCAGAGCCCAGCAACAGATGGAAGGTGAGGAACTCACAGACCAGTGTATCTGCATGTAGGTTTCTGTGTTCATGGCCCTTCCTTCAGCATTCGGAATGGAGTGCTAGACGAGGCCCTACTGCAATAGTAATAAAGCTTTCCTTAAGGTATTGGTGCATCTAGCTTGTTCTTGATAAATTTTTCCACGACAGGTGAACCTCCGTCCCAGTCTCAAAGCACAGGCAGACAGCCACAGGTTTTGCTCAAGAATATCCCTGTATTTAGCACCATCCATCTTTCCCTCGACTCGGACCAGTTTCCCACTCCCTGCTGCTGAAAAACATCTCCACAGCATGATGCGGCCACCACCATGTTTCACTGTGGCAATGGTGTTCTTGGGATGATGGGATTTGTTTGGTTTGAATCAGACATGGCATTTTCATTGGTGGCTGAAAAGTTAAATTGTGGTCTCATTTGACCAGACCATCTTTGTCCATACAATTGGGGAGTTGCATGCCACATGCCTTTTGACTATAAACTTGCCTTCTTATTTTTAAGTAATGGCCTTTTCCGGCAACTCTTCCATAAAGCCCAGCTCTATGGTGTGTATGGCTCCTATGGGCAGATACTCCAGTCTCTGCTGATGAACTCTGTAACTAATTAAGGTCTTAACTTTGGTCTTTATTTATAATCCCACGAATGGGAAATTCGCTCTCTGCATTTCACCCATACACACATGTGCAGCAGTGGGCTGCTATTGAAAGCGCCCGGGGAGCAGTGATGGGGACGGTACCTTGCTCAAGGGTACCTCAGGGCAACCTACTGGGAAGGGGTTCGAACCCCCAATCATGTGGCTGACGCCCTAACCACTAGGCCACCGCTGCCCTATTTATACTTGACAGATCATGTGACACTTGGACTTCTCCTCACTAATTATGTGACATTTGAATGAAAATTGGTTGCACCAGGACTTTTTAGGGGCTTCATGGCAATATATATGCACATGCCAATTTTCAGTTATTTATTTATTATTTTTTATATATATTTTTCTCATTTCCCCTCACCAACTTAGACTATTGTGCAGATCCATCACATAAAATAAGATAAAGAAGCATTTAAATCACAGGTTTGAATGTAACAAAATGGGTAAAAAGCCAAAAGGAGGTAGCCGTTGAGGCAGCGGTGGTCTAGTGGTTAGGGAGTTGCCCCCGCATCGGAAGATCGTGGGTACAATTCCCTCACCCGTAAGTTGCCCTGAGGTACCCTTGAGCAAGGTACCATCCCTGTCACTGCCCCCCAGGCGCTTTCAATAGCTGCCCATTGCTGCACGGTGTTTGAGTGCATGGGTTAAATTTAGAGGTCCAATTTCATTGTGGTTCACTGTGTGCTGTGCTGTGACCTCGCAATGAGGTTGTCACTTTCATTTCACTTTCAATACTTTTGCAAGGCACTGTATTTAGTAGATTGGTGGAAGCAACCCCATCCAAAGATCAAGGTGCTGGAACTGTTAAAGTTTTTGACGAGAGAAGTCATCCCAAGGTTTGGGATTCCATCGCAAATAAGTTCAGACAATGGAAGGAGTTCATGGAACTCTAAAAGCAAAGAGAAATAAAATGTGTGTGGAAACTGGATTTAATTGGATGGATGCTCTACCAACTTACAGCAACGGTCAATCAGCAAGATAATGCAAGTCAAGTGAGATGGGACAGAACCCAATGCTACTGATCATAGAGTGTCTGGCACTCAATGTTTTTGGAAGGACTTTGATCAATTTTTTTTTCATTATTCTCATATTTTTTGTTTATATTCTGATTTATAGGCATATATTAATTTTTTTTCTTTTGCTCGTTTATCAACTGTGTAACCTTTACATTTAACAGTAGTGAAGTATTTTACTCTACATTTTGGTCAGAAAAGGTGTCTTTTATATATGTTCATGAACTATTGGTAAGCAACAACAATAATGGGGTGCCAGCTTTAGATAAGGTAAGATGACATCAATAATAGGGTGTCAGCCTTTAGATTTTTATCTATTGGTGAAGAGATGGGGAAATAGTGGGGAAATATAGTTGTTGATCATGGTGGCATTGGGAAGTATTGGTGGAAAACCATCAATGGGCTGGAATAATGTAAATGTCAAAGTAGTAGTCAAGTATATGAATTGTATTTAAGGTCCAAGGTTGGGATGAGTGAACTGGAGCACGTCTACTGAAATTAAAGTGGTTTTGCCGCATCTCTTTGACTTTGACTTTGTTTGATTTGTGACTTAGAAACAGTTTTTCACTTAGGCTTATACTTCAGTTTTCCATGAAAAGATCAAATCATTACACTACCCCCATATCCCCAAAACATCTTATAAAGATCAGGGTGTAGGGGTGTGTGAACTCAACAAAATGCAGTGAATGAACAAAAGAGAAATCTAAATCAAATAAAGTTTTGGTGTTACTACCTTTTGCTTTCAAACAGCATCAATTCTTCTAGGTACACTTGCACACAGTTTTTGAAGACACTCGGCTGATAGGCTGTTCCAAACATGACTGTGTTCCTACCTACATGTGACATTGATGATCATTAGCACCTGTTTGGTAAAATTGGTTGATCATACACCGACTATAATCCTACAAAATCACTGACTTTGTGCAAGTGTACCTAGAAGAATTGATGCTGGTTTGAAGACAAAAGGTAGTAACACCAAGTATTAATTTGATTTAGATTTTTCTTTTGTTTGCTCACTTTTGTAAATTTTGTAAATTGATACAAATAAACAATCATTATTTATATTTCTGAAAGCATTCTTTGTTTATAGAATTTTTTCACACCTGCCTATAACTTTTGCACAGTACTGTACTTCTCTACTTCCTCATACAAAACTACAACTGACCTCCTTTGTAGTTCTCCATCAACACCCTCAGAGCAAACATTGCATCTGTAGTGCTCTTTCACTGCACTAAACCATACTTCTGTTCACTAATCCTTACCTCTTTTTTCTTAACCTAGCTTCCACTACGCTTTCCAATAGCTCCATGCTGTGGCTGATCAATGTTATCCCTCTGTAGTTACCACAGCTCTGTGCATCACCCTTATTCTTGAAAATCAGGCATCCTCTCACTTTCCAAGATTGTGTTAAACAATCTGGTCAGAAACTCAACTGCCATCTCCCCTAAACATCTCCATGCTTCCACCGGTATGTCATCCGGTCCAACAGCCTTTCCATTCTTCATCCTCTTCATCGCAGCCCTTACTTCCATCTCGCTTTTTTGCTGCACTTCCTGGTTCACTATCCTCACATCATCCAATCTTCTCTCTCTCTCTCTCATTTTCTTCATTCATCAGCCCCTCAAAGTTCTCCTTCCATCTGCTCAACACGCTCTGTTCACCTGTGAGTATGTTTCCATTTCTATCTTTAATCTCCCTGACCTGTAGCACATCTTTCCCAGCTCTGTCTCTCTGTCTAGCCAATCAGTTTAGGTCCTTTTGGCACCTCTTTACTGCTCAACCTCTCTTACAATTCACCAAACACCTTATCTTTGGCCTTTGCCACTGCTTTCTTCGCCCTGCGCTTCATCTCCTTGTACACCTGTCTTTCTTCATCTCTCTGACTGTCCCACTTCTTATTTGCCTCCTTCTTCTTCTGTATACACTCCTGGACTTCAGTTCCACCAGCAGGTTTCTTTATCCTCCTTCTTCCTTCCAGATGTCACACCAAGTACATTTCCAGCTTTCTGCCTTATCACTTCTGCTGTAGTATCCCAGCAATCCAGTAGCTCTTCAACTCCTCCCAGTGCCTGTGTTAACTTCTGCCTGAATTTCACCTTGCAGTCCTCCTTCTTTAGCATCCACCAATTGATCCTCGACTTTGCCCTCAGTTTCCGACTCTTCTTGACCTCCAATGTCATCCTACCATCCTATGCTGTTTCTCTACACTCTCCCCTGTCACTACTTTGCAGTCTCCAATCTCCTTCGGACTGGCCCTCCTGCAAAGGATATAATCTACCTGTGAGCATCTTCAAAATCTACAACCATCTGACCATCAGCATTCCTCTGTGCTCCTCCCTAGCAGTTAATACAATGGCTTGTATTAACTACAGCCATTTCCATCCTTTTCGCAAAATCTACAACCATCTGACCATCAGCATTCCTCTCCTTGACACCATATCTACCCATCACCTCCTCATCACCTCTGTTCCGTTTACCAGCATGACCATTAAAATCTGCACCAATCATCATTCTCTCTCCCCTGGGTACGCTCTCGATCACTTCATAATTCTTCTTTCTCTTCCATCTCACAATCAACTTGTGGGGCATAAGCACTAATGACATTCATTATCACACCTTCAACTTCCAGCTTCAAACTCATCACCCTCCCTGACACCCTCTTCACCTCCAGAACACTCTCCATATACTCTTCCTTCAGGATAACACCTACCCCATTCCTCCTTCCACACCATGATAAAACAATTTAAACCCCCCTCCAATACACCTGGCCTTACTACCCTTCCATCTAGTCTCTTGCACACACAAAATGTCAGCCTTTCTTTTCATCATCATATCAGCTAATTTTCTACCTTTTACCAGTCATGCTGCCAACATTCAAAGTCCCTACCCTCATTTCCACTCTCCTCTCCTTCTTTCTCTCCTTCTCCTTCTGGAAATGCCTTCCTCCTCTTCTTCTTCTTCTTCTCCTTTGGCCAACAGTAGTCTAATTTCCACCAGCACCCTGTAGGCTAACAGCACTGGTGGCGGTCATTGTTAACCCGGGCCTTGACTGATATGGTATGGAAGTCTGTTTCATAGTCCACATACTGATTTGGCAAAGTTTTACACCGGATGCCCTTCCTGAAGTAAACCTCCCCATTTACCCAGGCTTGGGATCGGCTCGAAGAAATACACTGGCTTGTGCATCCCTAGGGGCTGGGTTAAACAGACATGTTGATAAATACAATTCTTTTAAGTCTATCAGATCATATTCACTTGTATTGTTTCATTAATGTGAGCTGGGTTGGACTCCAGCACTCCCCCGCGACCCCGGTTGGGACAAGCGTCAGAAAATGACTGACTGTTTCATTAATGTTTCTCTGGATGATGATAACTGTAACAACACTTTCATTCACAGATCACAAACAGACTACAGTGCCATATTTCATCCTGTGCTGTGCCATATCTCTCTGTCTTTCACCCTGTGTCCACTGGACAATCTCCAGCACCTTGTGATCCTGGTTAGTATATGCAGCTCTGATAATGGCTGAATGGATGGACTGGGTTTCTCAGTGGAAAAGTTCTGTCATTACCTTCAGGAACAGTAGAGGGTGTTCTTGTCTGTTTCTCATGTTTACTATATGTGTTGATGGATCAGTTGAGAGCAGTGCTGATGGAGTGGAAGCGAGTGTGTCAGTGGATTTCAGCTGGTTTACACTGCTGTTACTGTATCACAATAACACTTCATTATTGCTCCCTTTATTAAAGCCACATCAACGCAGCAACTCATACAGCTCAGTAAAACTGAAGTCTAACGACAAGGAGGTGGAAATGTGTTTTAAATAGGAAAAAAAAAGCATGGCGGTTCCAAGCTTAGTGAGAAGAAGTAGTGGTGTGTGTGTTTGTGTGACACACAGTTTAGTGGGGTCTGGACTTCTACACAGAGCAGAGTTACAGCAGGACGCTTCACACCATCTAAACTCCACAACTAGAGAAGCTACAACTCTAGTCACCAAAAAGCTGCTTTTCCACCAGTTTCTCCTCCATCCTGTGGGGTAAGAATCATTGGAGCTTCTCTTCTCCAGTTCTGCTTCTCCATTTTCTCTGATCTGTCTTGTTTTAGCAACTCCTTCTCCACCAGAGCCTATCAGCTCATCAGCAAACATCATCTCTTCCAGCGTGAAGTTCATGTGGGGAGGAAGCTGTAAAACTCTAAAATGAAACTTTTAGTCAAGGGCTGCATTAGTCCAGTCCTGGAATATCAGTGTTCAGTACAGTTTGTATAGATTTAACTGCTCAAACACACTAAAGTCTGATTATCAGTTCATGCAGGGAAAACACTGAATGAAGCACCGATGAGCACTGGTTCAGTAAATTCCTGCTGATTTAGATTTTTAAAAAATGTGTAACTGTGACTTTAGGCAACATAAACACACAAATACTGTTGACTGAGTGACTGGAAATATAAAATGCTGATAATAGACCTCACATTCACAAGACTTTGCACACTATGTTACAGGAATTAAATGTGAAAACAGTGCAAAGTGATCGTCCTGTTTCTTGTGTCTCTTTTAGAAAGAAGATTAAAAAAGAACAAAGCCTGAGGACCTGCACTCTTATGACCAGTTTTCCACAAAAGAACAATGTGTTATTGTCAAGATGAACCATTTTTCTAGAACCGTGAACAACTGCAAGAACAAAGACTTATAATAATAAAAATAAAGACTTAAGAACAATTCCAGAGAGTCTTTAAATAACAACAACAATGTACAGTAATTATATAAGAATAAGGTGATTGAAGGGTGGCATTAACTTATGAAATTGTAATTTTATTGTACTCTGTATGTAAATATATCTTTATTATGCATATCATCCCATATTTAGACCATCTTTTTTTTTAACCAGTTTATTGTTTAGATGTTATTTCTCTATAAGTATTATACATTCATCTCAGTGACAGAATGCAGGATTAGTGTTAAAACCACCTGACTCTAAGACAGAGCTGTGAGGTGTTAGAAGATAGTTTAATCAGGTCTGTGTTCTACTGTTTAGTTTAAATAACAATATCATTAGTGCCGCGTCTCTTGATTTCTGTTATACTTTGATTTTTCTTTTTGCTTCACTTCAGCTCAGTTACAGTTTCAGGCTCAGTTTATCTCAAATCCTAATCCTTCTTTACAGCCACTAAGTTTAGTGAATTTATTAAATTTCAATTAAATTAAATTAAATTAAATTTATTCTTGTATAGCACCTTTCACAACAGAGTTGCCCCCAAGGACTTTACATAGATTGTAGACATAGCTTATAGATTGGCTGGAAGATAAAGCCAGCCAACTACGGAGGAGAGGAACCGAAAACTCCACAGTGTGGAGAAAAAAAAACCTCTGAGAGTCCAAGGTCGACTGGCTACCCAACCCCCTTGGGTATACTAGCAGTACAAAGTTAGTTTGGGTTTAACCCCAGGATCCGCACAGAGTCCTAAGCTGCTTCCCAGGCTCAGCAAGTCGAGCGCGGCCCCAGGTACCGGTGAGCTGCTAGGATCCCTTGGCACATCAGATGCACAGCACAGACCAGTTGGGAGTTCGGTATTGGACTCAGGCGATGACCACAGCGGGCCCCCCCAGTGGGGAAGGAATGGAATGGGGATGGTTAGTAATGAACAGGATCCAGTAGTGACAGATACAGAAAGAAAGCAATACAGTGCAATGGAGACATTAGTAATGGTGCATTATGGTGATTGGTGCGGGTAAGCTAAACTAAAAAAAGTTTTCAGCCATGATTTAAAGACTGAGACTGATTCAGCATCCTGTACGTAAGCAGGCAAACTATTCCATAATCTAGGGGCCCTGTAACTAAAAGGTCGTGCTCCAATACATTTATTTATGCGAGGGACAATTAGAAGGTCTTTATTCTGGGATCTTAGTGGGCGGGGCATATTGGGGCAAGATATTGGGCATATTGGGGCAAGACCATTAAGTGCCTTGTAGGTTAAGAGGAGGACCTTGAAGTCAGCCCTGTACCTAACAGGAAGCCAGTGAAGCGAGGGGAGAGTATGTGAGTTATGTGGTCGTACTTCCTGCTCCTGCTAACAATCCTAGTGGCTGTGTTCTGAATGCGCTGTAGGGTGCTTAATATGCCCCCTTAATAAGAGTGCTTCCAGAAAGTAGGGCATTACAGTAAACTAATCTACTGTATACAAATTCATGTACTACTTTCGTCATGTCTTCCATTGACAGAAAACGCCGTAGTTTGGCAATGTTCAATTCAATTCAATTTATTCTTGTATAGCGCCTTTTACAACAAAGTTGCCCCAAGGTACTTTACATTGATAACAGGTTACAGTAATAGATGTTTAAGATGTTTAAGCCGGACGACTA
>CM029392.1:1336887-1456887 GCA_017165825.1 Hepsetus odoe
TCTCCATGCATCAGTCACTTACAGAGACTCTCAGCCTGCAGTGTGTCGCTACCAATATACTGGGCAGCAACACAACGCTATCCTACTCTGTGCATCCGGCCAGTTGTTTTATTGCAGGTAAATACTTCTTAAACACATTGCTACTTGGTGAGGTTCATCCTTCCATTGCTTGTTTGTTATATTAGTCTTAGTTCTAATGCAAAACTCGGAAAACAATTTCAGAAACCAGTCATGCCTCGACTGGTTGGCAACATTACTGATAACAGAAAAAGTGTTTACAATTTTTTTCTGTGTTCTACCTTCTGAGGCTGACATATAAAAAATATTTTACAATATGAAAATGACTCTCACTCCTGGCCACTTCATTGGAAACCTTTTCCACATAGCTCCACCTTGTTAGTTAACAGTTAGAAATGGTTTATGAACTACAGCAAAGGAATTTTGTCAGCAATATTGAGTGCCAGGTAAACATAATCTACCTGCATGCATGTTGCTTAATGCAGTATATACAGAATCCGTTTTGCCGCAGTTTATAACTGCATGTACTGACATGACCGCTTGTTAAGTAGCTAGTGATCAGATCAGAGCAGGAGTATTGCAGTGCATATGCTAAAAATAATCCTGCATGTGACGGATGATTCCATTTTCTTCTTTTTGCTGCTGCCATTTATGGGTTTCCACAGTAGATCATATTTTTCTATTTCTTCCTGTTTTCTGCATCTTCCTCATTCTCCAACCACTTGCATGTGGCAGGGCGGAGATGTGCAGTATTACGGAGGTAAAAAAAAAAAACACTGTCTTAGACACGAATTTCTGTGCGGAAACAAAAATAACACCAAGGTTGCGTAGAGTGGGTGATGGTTTAATTACAGTGTCGTCGATAAGCAGGTTAAATGTTTCTTTAAGATGAGGATACTGACTTTGAACCAGTTAATATGAGAATATTTTTAGCAGTTTGAAGCTTTAGGAAGTTATTTAATTCTCTCCCTTTACCAGCCATGCTGCCATGCTACTCAAAGTTCCTACCCTCACTTCCACTGTGTTATCCTTCATCTTCCCATTCATTACATTACATTACATTGATTAGGGCATCTCCATAAGATGTCCTCTAACAGCAGAAGGAATCTGATGGAAACCCTGACTGATATCTCCACTTGTGACTGAGTCATGTAGAAGTGCTTGACTGAGGTCTTCAGTCAGTAAAATGCAATTAAACACTTTTACATTTACCACTATTTAACACTATATAACAAAAACACTATATAAGCTTTGAGCTGCAGCCTCCGGAGGGGTCTGTATATCATTCTTTCATTCACTTCCTTTTAGAAGGCTGCTGTACAAACATATAGAAGGGAAGTGGCTTAGTGAGATAATCCATTATTTATTGTCATGTGTACAACAATATGATAAACACAAACTTAATGAGCTGATGGAGGTATAGCAGAGTGGCGTCCACAGTGAATAAACAGTATGTACATTTTGGTAATCTGATTATTCTGTCTTACTCTCTTGCCTAGTTGCCAACTGAATAATGGCATCATAAAGATGTCCTGTATTAAGGAAGTGTTGATTCTAGCAGGACTGGTATGCCCACTTTCTTCTCTATTCTGGGGCATTGGCTCTGATGTGGGGTGAGCTAATATGCATGCTCTACCATAAAGTCATCAGTGTTCAGGTCGTAACCCCAGCACTGCTCTTGGCTGGATATTTTTGGGTGGTTAACATACCTTAATTCACATTGCTTTGTGTAAAACCCACAAAACATCTGCTATAATAATAATATATAAGATAATAGATAATAGAAAAGAAGCTAAGAGGCTTACATATAACAGTTATAAATCCCAGGTCTTAGTAGTTGGCCTAAGTAGACCTTGCCATTCATTCAACTTCAGAAATTTAAAGCACAGTTTATTTTATCAGTTACATTGTTTAAAACTATTACAATGTAATAGTTTACACTCTTTTTTTAACTTAATTTCACTTGATTTTCACCTGACCTGGCTATTGAGAGTATGAGTGAAATGGGCGTTTCTACTAAAGTAACCTGGTAGTGAAAGCAAAGGTTACTCTTTTCTTGCAAGATGGCATCTGTCCCTGCAAAACTGATAAACTACCAAACCTGCTCATTATTCTGCAGTGAACAGAGAGCAAGTTACAGCCCCTTTTAACGTCTGGTATATGCAGAATTATATATACAGTTTTCTCCAATAGTGTTACTACAGCAAGTCCAGCTAATTTGTTTTTGCTATGCATTGAAGACATTCAGGTTTGATATCAGAAGAGACAAGATCAGATTTTTTAAGAGGTTCTATTTGCTGATATTTACATCATGTTAAATTTAAAAACAAGCATATTTGCAAAGAAATTAAAGTATTGGAACAAGTTTTAAAGTAAATACCGCTGAATTGTGGTCGCATATCCCTTGCATGCAACAATTACATCAAGCCTGCGACCCATTAACACAAAATTATTGGTTTCTCCTTTGTCTATAGTTTTCTGGGCTTTTTCCACAGCATCTTTCAGTTTCAGTCACTTAGCAGTATTTTAAGATCACTAGATCTAAGATCACTAGAGAATTACAGCTTAACAATTTGCATTATCTTGGCTTTCCTAAAGATTTTCATTAAAAATTTTTTGCCAGTGAACAACCCTTAGCCCTAAAAGTAATGAGCTTTTCCTTCCATATATTTAACAGATAATCATGATGAAAAAGATGTCTAGCAATAGAAGTTAAGAAAAAAAAGGTTTTATCTATGATGGCCAGTACAGTCTGTGGTTAGAAGAAATGGGATCCAGTCTGTAAGTGTGTGATCAGGAGTTGCTTAAAAAGGTTTTTAGCTAATAGTAGCAAATCTGCTTGTGTGGGATTGTAACTTTGGTGAGCCTTGGTTAGTGGGCAGCAGAACATGTAGGTCATCCATGATGGTTGGCTGGTCTGGAGTAGAAGTGGGAAATCTTATAATGGTTGATCAGATCTTGAGAACTGTAGACTCAGACGGTAGGCTATCTGGTGTGGAGTACAGGAAACAGTAGTTGATCGAGCTGAACAGGGAGCCTTTTCCTTCTGGAAATACATAAGCTGCCTACCATACAGGTGGTGGACAGTCATTCATCTCTGAAAATCTTTTCTGTATCATGTAGTGATATTCAGAAGATGAAGAAAAAACATATTTTAGTAACATTGCACATGTTTGTAATTAGTGACAGATCAATTGCCATTTGTAAAGAGCTGAATCAAGGAAGTAAAGAGTAATAGTTTAAATATTGCTGGGTTTTAGTAGGCTAACCTCTTTGCTTGAATTACATTTTGCTCTACATCTGTGTCAGGCATCCAACATGGTCGAGTTTAAGTGTTGTGCTAAGTATTTTATAGTCTGCAATGCCGGAATGGAAAGATTCTTGTTTAGTCAGCTGCCATTTATGTGCTAATTTCTGTTCCTTTTGCTTTTAGCATGTGTTTGATTGGTTTACCATGAAGCAAACTTTTTTTGTCTTTTTTTTTTTTTTTTACCTCAGTATTACTACATTATTGAATTTGGAATGAAAGTTTTTCTCTAAGCATTTAGTTAAATTATCTAGCTCTTCTTGATGGAGAGCTAATTAGTGTTGATAGATCTGGGAGGCTTTTAATAAAACTATGCGGTGTGGAGGATGTTATTGTACGACTAGCCTGCATGCCAGGGGGTATAAATAAATTGTGATCTGATGTGACTTTCATATGACTTCATCATGCGATGAGAAAGTGAGATCACATTACAGAGGTATTACATATACTATATACAGAGAGGCATATATACTTTTGTTTCCATAAAAAAGTGAAAGTGACTATTCTTGTCATTGTGAAACACAGTACAGCACACAACAAAATTCAACCGCTGCTTTTTACCCACAAACACCATGAAGCAGGGGGCAGCTATTTAAAGAGCCCGGGGAGCAGTGACGGGGACGGTATTTTGCTCAAGTGTACCTCAGGGCTACCTACTGGTCTGAGATTCGAACCCATGACCTTCCGACCCTGGGGCCAACTCCCTAATCATTAGGCCACTCCTACCCCATAGAGAAGCTTCAAAACAGGAACATCAAACAGCAGAGCACACATTTTCTAGCACATGCCTTCTTGTGGATATTTTTTTATAAAATACTGTGTGCTTTAATTTCTTTTTCACCCCATGAACTGCTAAGAAGAAGTCACTGAGGCGGTACTGAGGAAGCTTTGGACAGCAAAATCTACATAGAAGCTATTAATTATCCTCACAATGCCCATTGGAATATACAACTGTTGACACTAAGTTAACAAGAGTTTTGAGACCAAGTTTGATATTGATATACTCTCTGGATTAGCTTGTCTCCCAGGTTGCCAGTATATGTTAGATTCAATGGAAAAGAGCAAAACCATTCCCCTCATATTCTCTTTTATGTAAACTAAACTCTGGTTGCTTCAACTATAGTTGAAGCCAGCTAAATAGATAAATGACCATTTATTGTTTGTAGTAATCTGTTCATTACTACTTTAACACTTCTTCAGCTCAAAGTCTAATGGATCATTAGCTTTTTGCTTTTGGATAATGCTTTTATATAACTATATAACTTTATAACTATATAGATATATAACTAAGCCAATCTTTTTGATAATAAGTGGCCATCACAGGGTAGTTCTCTATATATCTCTTAATTTTTCTCATAGAAAATTCCTCAGATGCAGATTTTGGCCATTCCAGAAGGCTTTAAAGTTGTCCCTGATTCCAACAACAGAAAGATACTATTCAGAAATGGTGGCCATAAAAAAGTGACTGTTAATCGAGAGTTAAATTTGCCAAGAAATAACTGCATTACTTATTTTATAGGCTTATGAATTTAAAGTGATATGTTTGGTAGTCAGGTTTTGTGTCACACTGGGTACAAAGTTTATACTGCATTCCTCAAAATGAGCATTATGCCAACAGTAAAACATGGTAGTGACAGTATCATGGTGTTGTGATACATTATTGCTTCAGGGCTAGAGTGGTGTGACAGAATTGAAGGGATCATAAATTAAGCATGAAGCACAAGCACAGGATCTGATGCCCACCTGTGAATGACCCTCAAAAAATTAATTCAACATTTTGGAGTAAAAGGTGATTTGGTCAGAACTTAGATATGCAGTTTATCTTTGAAGTCCCTCCAGTGTGCCTGAATTACATTAAATTAAATTTAATGCTTGTAAAAACACATTTCAGTTTTTTCAGCCATGTTTCTAATTCATTTTCCTAATTCATTTTTTTTTCACAAGCAAATTACTTAGTAATTGGACCCAAGAGAAAAACAATACAGGAATGTTATTATTACAAAATTCTTTTGAGTATATTAGTAGTAACCTTCAGTACTGGTTTTTGTCTGTGACTGTGCTGTACCAGTTATCGTCCTAGTCATACCTTATCGTTAATTTGTTAACTAAAGTCAGCTATTTATCTTTATTTTCCAAACTTCAATTTTATGATTAATCCATTTGAACAATCAGTTCTGTAATCATCCATGTTCGATTTGCATATTAACCAAATAATCGTTAGCTTCCACCCTGAAACCCCATTGTTTCTCATTGTAGGTCAAATTTTTTTCATGCTGGTTGGAGCTGCTGCTGGAGCCATAGTAATGATGATCCTGTTTTCCATATGTTTATTCACAAGGTGTGTCCATGAATCTCAAGTAATGTCCATTCAATTTTCATTTAATTACAATTACAATTACAAATTCTTTTGTATAAATGACAATTTATTGCAAATGAACATTCTACTAATAAGACCAGTTTTCACCCACAGTAGGCCAATATTAACATATTCTGTTGTGAATCACTTCTACTTAAGGTTTATTAATTTGCTTAAAATCTGTTTATAAACAATCAACAAAGTTGATAACTGAAGAAAGATTGTTTTTCAGGAGAAAGCCCAAACCTCCACAGTCTGGACAAGAAGAAACCACAGGGCTTGTTTTAAACGATAGGGTTAGTAACAATTATATTCAACACACATGCACACACACACACACACACACACACACACACACACACACACACACACACACACACACACACACACTTTTAACATTTTAATAGAATTTTAACAGTTTAATATAACATATTAATATGTTAACTGAAGGGTAACAGCAACATGAAATGGTCACTATATCTTCTTTGTTTTCTCCATTTTTAAGCAGGGTTTAAGCAGGGTTTAATTGGACTGCACAAAGCAGATCAGTGAAATGACTGCTTGGTCACAATCTAAAAGACTGCAAAGGGAAAATAAATATACATGCTAGTAGCATTCACAGAAGTAATGTAAATGTAAATGCTTGTCTTGACTGCCACCTACATCACCTGATATATCTGTAGTGGTGGACTGTATAAAAAAGAAGCTTAGGAATAAGAAGGAATAATGGCATACTGGATCTTCAATTTTAAAAATAATGATACCAGAAAGGGTTCCTGTGGCATAGAAGAACTATTTTGGATCTCTAAGGATTTTTTAAGTGGATGGCCCTTTAGAAAACTACTAGTACATCTACTGGTAAATGCTATATTTTGACTGGGATGATTTCCAATAGTATTTCCAAGAGAATTTTGCAATATATTTATATACATGTATGTGTAGGCCAGAGGTTTTGAACCCATCCTCAGATTTTTTAAATGCTTTTTCAAAATGTTATTACAAATACTTGAAAATTATAAGAACACATGACAATTTAACTGGTTTTCAATCATTTATAGGCACTAGTAACATTATTTGCCTTAAATGCTCAATCTAGGGATTTTGAGGAAGACTGTTCTGGTGTCTTTGACATTCACTTTGCTGATATTCAATTTACTAATGTCAGAACTCGACAACTTTTGCTTTGTGGTGTTAATGATTAAAAAAACTATTATAGGCCAAACGGCACAAACACTGGAGTACTCTGGACTGGTCTTGAGAACAGATGGTACATTTCAGTTATTTTTAGGGAATTCAAATTAAAAGATGGTGGATAGGAGAAAGTGCAAGTGCAGAATGTGTTGTTCCTCCAGTGAAACATAGGAGTGGATCGGTGCTGGTCTGGGGGTGTTTTAGAGATTGAAGCTTATTCATATTGAAGCTTATCACTTTGTATACACATGTGTATATACACTTAATTTAAAATGTTTTCATATTTTTTGCAGTGGTAAAATCAAGTTGTCCTCACAACAAGCAATGTTTTCTGCTTATCCCATAGGCTGTTTTTCAGGAAGAGGAGGACGAGTCTTTATATGCTAACAAAACTGTTCTGTCATCCAGCCCGGACATTCTACACTACTCCACCATTTATTTCCCAAATGACCAACGAGAGTCAGGTGAAATCAGGGGTCTTTCCTCTCTTACACCTGACTATGCAACTGTTCAGGGCACCTGCACTGAAAAAGCTGAGAAAGAAATCATGGAAATAGGTGACACAGCTGGCACTGCAGAGGAGCAAACTGAAAAGGAGACTGTGAAAGACAACGAGATGGTACAGCCCGAAGGAGAGGAGGTAACATATGGAAACATTGTCCGTCCCAAGACCTCCCAAGAGTCCAACATGGACACTGGGGTGGAAACAGAACTTTCAGAGACACAGCAAGAAGATCCAGTTCAGCTCAACCACACAGATAAAGAAGGCCTTTATGCAGAGATGAAGCACCTTAAACGAGTGTGTAAGACATAAAACGCAGGAGGCCACCTCACTACATTTATTGCATGATGCTACAGATCCATTGGGAAGTTATTTTAAAAAGCTGTTGATAAACTTTATTTGGAGTGTATCCTCTTAGTGACTTGTATTAGAACTGAATTTAAAGAACTGAATTAAAACTTGTAAAATGTTTGTGTACATGTGTATATATTTATGCACGGTTTTTGTTGTGACAAGATGTGACAACAATTAAATTACATGGCATTGACATGAGAGGCTTAAAGCTAAAGTATTTGCTCCACTTCTTACACTGTTAGGAAGCATCAATGGAGCATTGCAAAAGCATTTCTGAAAGATTTTTAAGCTTGTCATTGCATACATTTACACATTCCCAGGCTAAACTTCTGTACTTGAGCAAAAGAAGAACTACCCCTGGTAAAATTTGACCCCATTAGAAGAAGTCACTCTCTAGTTCAGAGCAAAAGCACAAACCTACATGCTTTGAAATCAAAAAACGTATCAAAAGTAAAACTAAAAGTAAAATCTTTAGTCTCAAGTGAGGTAAAAGTTAATATTGTATAACATACCCCAAGGCCTGCGGGAGAAACCAAAAACAGAATCAATACTTTTGTGCCTTAATTCAACTAAATAAATATTTACTAAAATGAATGTAAATATATACTAGTACAAGTGATATGATCCACCATAACGTCCAAATGATGCTTCATAACAGTGTTATAAACATGCTATAAACAAAAGCAGTATTTTATAATATAGTTTATAGTTAATCAATTTAGTTCAAGGGTTGATATAGGGTTGACATGTTGATATGCAATGCTTATGTTCCTCTGCTGTATTTGTAAAAAATATGCATATTTGCATATTAAAACTTTTTACATTTAAAACTGGTGGGGCAGCGTGGGCCTAGTGGTTAGGGTGTTGGCCGCGTGATCGGCGGATCGGGGGTTCGAACCCCTTCCTGGTGGGTTGCCCTGAGGTACCCTTGAGCAAGGTGCCGTCCCCGTCCCGCTCCTCCCTGCGATGGGCTGGCGACCTGTCCAGGGTGCGTCCCCCGTCCTCGCCCTGTGTGCGCTGGCTTGGACACCAGCACCCCCCCGCGACCCCGTTTGGGACAAGCGGCAGATAATGGATGGATGGACATTTAAAACTGTTTAAATTAATACCAAATTTCAAATATTCTCAATTTTGCAAACATTTTTTGTGATTTTCTCCACAATTGTCTGCAAAAAAGATATTTACAATAAAACTTTGAATCTCCTCTTTGAACAGCCTTTAGCTTACTTCCTTTATTAAAAGTAGAAGGCAATATCAGATTGTGAATGGGAAGACATGTGTGGGCAAAACAGTACAAAACAGGATTTTGCAACACTCCTCTAAGCAGAGAGAAAAAAACACTTTACCCAAATTTCCTGGTTCCTTTATTGTCACACAAACAGGTGACTGTAAGGCAGAAATGATTATTTATAGCCTTATGGCCAAAGGGTTCTTTAGGAATGGTCATTGGCAGTGTCCATTTTGAATGTTTTCTGGGTTAAACCAGAACAAATTGTAAATGGTGTCCTGCACATAAACCAGAAAAGCAAAACAGTGCAAATGTTAAAAAAAAGTGCACTATTCTAACACAACCGGTGAAAAGTGGAATCAGGAGTGAAATAACATACTAAAAGGAGCCCTTGAATGAACTGGATCGGATGGTTTTATTTGGTTAGTTATGACACCAATTCCTCTGGCCTGATCCAGTGCATCTTTTGGAGTCCTGTTCATCATTCATTTCTTCCTGTGTTACCATGTCTGCGATTAGAGCTACATATTCTATCTTTGTTAGCTGCTGAGCTGCTCTCTTTTTGTACCAGATAGTATTTGTAGTTCATTTTTGCACAAAAAGATTTGTGTTTAATTACTATGCACAATGCTACACTTACTTTACAGTTATATTTACCACAGCGACTGAGGAAATTAGCAATAAATGTACAAAATGCTTTGCAATTGTAATGAATTGCTGTGCTGGAAAATAGATCATCAAAGAATGCTCAGTGAGAGGTCCATCCAGGCCTCTATTTTACTTCTTAGTGTGAAGTGTTGAAATATGCCTGATATTTCTTGCATTAGTTATTTAATACTTACATATTGGACATATTAACCATGTATAACAGGAGATACTACATAATTACCCATTAATCTAGAGTAAAGAAAGCTGTATATTCCTTGTTGTTTCCATTAAAGTTCCTATTAATTTGTAAAAAAACAAAATGCACTTTGAATAAGTACTATTTTTTTACAACAAAAAGCTGTACATGCTGTGTAGATAGCAAATTTCTGAGAATATGGAAGGCATGTAGCAGAAAATTAATTATAACTATTACATGTTTACCTTAAATTATAGGTTAGTACAGTTTTTCATACCTTATAGTTTTAAATACATTGATAAGTATGATTAAATACAATGATATCTAAGTCATGTACCATGAAGATTCCTTAATTAACTGTATGCACAAAGAATTTACTCACGCTAGATGACCTCTGTACTATAAAATAAAATGCTACCAAGTATTATTCTGAGAGTTTGAAAAGAACTTTTCAACAAGAGTGAATGATTTTTAAATAATATGATCTGGAAAAAATGGAAAATTATGCTAAGAATAAATAAAAACTGACAAATACTTTGACTTTCTCAACTGCCATCAACAATTCTCAGTTCAACAATTTTCTTCATTGAAGCCAAACCTAAAAAACATTTCAGGACAAGATCATAAATGTTTAGCATGTTATGCAGTGGTGTAACAAATGATCTTGGAAACAAAACTGTCAGATTAAGCCTCCCTTAATCTGAGACTATAGTTATATCTTTGTTACTATAGCAATAAGAGTTAGTGTCACTGAAATAATTGTTTCACTCATAATAGATGCATATAAATGTATACTGCATGAGTGGAGGTTTCAGTTTTTATTATTAGCTTATTAAAAAAAATCTACAGTCAGATAACTCAGCCTCCAGTTCACCACAATACTATGCATATGGCATATTTTTGAAACCACAACGCATTAAAAAGACAGTTTTACAGTGGCATACAGTCCATTTCTAATTCATCACATTAATATAACAAGAACATGCAGAATACAGAAGGGCACAAAGACTGTTAAAAAAGGAAAATGAAATGTTAGTAGCCTGAAACTCATCCAAATGCTGTAAACATCATTTAAATTAAACAACTAACTCATCTCCCAGGAAACTAAGGTCTCTTTATCATGCCAACTGTTTCTTTAATGCATTTTTGCCTTAGGAATTGAGTAAAACATTATGGTAGAAAATTATGGCAGACAGTAACAGTTACATGGTAGTGATTACAGGGCTAAGACTGTTGTGGGGTTTGTCAGTGCTTGATTATGTATTGATAAGTTGAGACATTTCTTATTTTTTGTGTGGAATTTTGTGTATCATACATAAGGCTTTAAGGTACACTTTACACATAATGCAAAAAAATGAGGTCAGCAATGAAATATTCCAGATATTAGAATTTTATCCAATGTCTTGTTTGTGAGCCACTCCCTAGACTGTACAACCAGATATGAAAAAGTTTTAAGCTGCTAGTCAAAAATACGGGACAGACCCTACTGACTACAGTGTGGTGTGTTTCCTGTAGTAGCCCCACATGAATGCAAGCCTCTGAGGATGACATTTTGAACATTAGCAGAGGAAGTTCCTGTTTAGTTCATAGTAGCTACTCAGGTCTTTCATTTCCTTCTTTCCTGTTGAGTAACTAAGCTGAACTCATGACTAAGCTGAAGTCATGGTTAAAAAGATTTGGCTGCATAAAAATTAGCTCTGGTGGATTACATGAAAACCTTGTGTCTTCAAAACACCCTCAGAAACTAAACTGGCAGGCAGATTGTCTAGAAGAGAGCTAATTCGCATTTTGCAAATTTAGTATTTAATATCAGTTATTTCAAACGCCTTCATTTTTAAACCATTAAACATAATAGATTTCATTGTTTGTAAATGTAAATTGAAACATTGAGAAACATTATATGTACAAATATATATACTAACTGTATGATCAAATGCCCGAATAAACTCTTCTTCTGTATAAACTCCTGATTTTCTGGGTTCCACCACCAGGTTTCCTTATCCTCCTTCTTCCTTCCAGTCCAAGTACCTTTCTAGCTTTTTCCCTTACCACTTTTGCAGTAGTTGCCTGGGTACACTCTCTATCACTAAATCTAATTCACTCCAGAATTCTTCTCTTTCCATCTCCCAACCAATTTGTGGGGCAAAAGCATTGACAACATTTATTATCACACCTTCAACTTCCAGCTTCAAATTCATTACCCTATCTGACACCTCTAAAACACTTTTGACATACTCCTGTTTAAGAATAACACCTACCTCATTCCTCTTTCCATCAACACCATGGTAAACAATTTTAACCCACTTACTATACAGTTGGCCTTTACTACCCTTCCATCTAGTCTCTTGCACACACAAAACATCAACCTTCCTTCTCTCCATCATATCAGTTACATTTACCAGTCATGCTGCCAGCATTCAAAGTTCCTACCCCTCCACTCTCCTCCACTTCCTTCTCTTCTCTTGCCTCCAGACATGCCTCCTCCTCTTCTTCTTCTTCTCCATTGGCCAACAGTAGCCCAATTTCCACCAGCACCCTGTAGGCTAATAATACTGGTGGCAGTTGTTGTTAACCTGGGCCTCGAAAAAATCTGTTCCGGAAGTCTGTTTCGTTGTCTGCATATTGACTTGGCAAAAGTTTTACACTGGATGCCCTTCCTTAACCCTTTTACACTGGCTTAACCCTCCCCATTTATCCGTGCTTGGGTCTGGCACAATGAAATACAAGAAGAAATACATTGGCTTGTGCATCCCTAGTGACTGGGTTATATACATAAATATGTACATAAATATATTCAGCTAACAATAGCCTCCAGAATCAAATACAATAGCTGCTAAACCCACCAATATTTACATCTATAAAATAATTAATTATGCATATATAAGTAGCATAAAATGAAATGGGATGTGTTGAGAAGCCTTGAGAATCTGACAAAATATGGTAACTTAAGTTTAACTCTTACTTTGAAGACATTGTACAGCAAATTTCAAATGTATATTGCCATTAGCAAAATTCCAGAGCTGCATTAGGAGAGTTGTGGGTAAAGTACAGCACACCAATGAAAAACTGTGATATACAGAACTGTAAACTCTAACGTCAAGTGTTTTATTCTAAGTAGATAATATAATATGTTATGTTTGTGTCTGACATGAAAAAATAATTCTATGTGCAATTCTTCATATAATGTGCTAAACTATCATGCAGTACCATAACAGTTCAGTTACATCTACGGCATTTAGCAGACGCTCTTATCCAGAGCGACTTCCATATCCTGATTACAGGGACAGTCCCCCTGGAGCAACTCAGGGTTAAGGGTCTTGCTCAGGGACCCAGTGGTGGTAGTGCCAGAGGTGGGATTCAAACCTGGGACCTCTTGATCCGTAGGTCTGTAGGCAAGTACCCTACCACTAGACTACCACCACCCTGTTACAGCCTTCTTGGTAACCAGCTCACATCAGTAACTGCTGATTAGCTATTACCACCTAAGTAACAAACGAAGAGCCCTTGTGACAAGTATATACACTACACACTTTTTTTTTTTTTTGGACAGGAAAGAGAAAGTAGAGGTTTAAGGAAAGAAGGAGCAGGGGTAGGAGAGTAAATGGTTTGGGAGGGTTAGTCCCTGAGAAATTCCATGAACAAGTGGGTCTTTAATCGACGTTTGAAGACAGAAAGACTCAGCAGTTCTGACCATCAGGGGTAGTTTGTTCCACCACTGAGTGGCCAGAACTGAGAAGCGTCTTGATGCATATCTTCCTCTTTTTTCAGTGTTGGGGGTTCAAGATGAGCAGTGCTTGATGATCTGAGAGGACGAGAAGAGACACGTGTTTGATTAGAGCAGACAGGTAAGTTGGTGCAAGGCTGTTAGTAGCCTTGTAAGCAAGAGTTAAAGTTTTAAACCTGATATGAGCAGCCACTGGGAGCCAGTGTAGGTCCCACAGCAGAGGAGTGGAAGAAGAGAACTTTGGAAGGTTGAAGACGAGTCTTGCAGCAGCGTTTTGAATCAGTTGTAGAGGTCTCGTTGCCTTCAGTGGAAGGCCTGCCAGAAGAGAGTTACAGTAGTCCAGTTTCGAGATGACCTGGGCTGCCAGGGTGGTGAGGAAAGGAATTGGACCTCTGCATTTAACCCATGCAAACACAGTGCAGCAGTGGGCAGCTATTGAAATCTATTCAAAGCACCAGCGGACGGTACCTTGCTCAACAGTACCTCTGGGCAACCTACTGGGGCCAACTCCCAAACCTTGTCATTCTGAAACACAGCACAGCACAACACAACAAAACTCAACCTCTGCGTTTCACCCATACATGGAAGGTGCTCTGGATAAGAACATCTGCTAAATGCTGCAAATGTAAATAACTGAAAATGACTTTTCTTGTCATTGTGAAACACAGCACAACACACAGTGAGACACAATGAAATTCAACTTCTGCATTTTACCCATACACACATTTGCAGCAAGAAATATGAGTTTAATACAGCTATTGAAAGTGCCTGAGAAGCAGTGAATGGTACAGTACCTTACTCAAGGGAACCTACTGATCTGGGATTTGAACCCATGCCCTTCTGATGCAAGGGCCAACTCCCTAACCACTAGGCCACTGCTTAAATTGTACGCTATAAACCTGCTCATAAAGGAATGAAAGCTAGATATTGGAAATATTTTTATATTTAGCTATAAATAAAAAAATAACATGTATAAAACAATGAATGGAAAAAACAGCTGAAGCTAAAATGGACCTGTTAGAGAAGAAAAGGCAACTTAAGAAGCTCTACCCATAAAGCACAGATGGAAAAATTGTCATCTGCATGTACTTGGCTCTGAAACCAGACCATTTTTACAGACTGACGTTTCTGCTAAAACCTTAAACGAGATCATTTTCAAGATTACTAATAGCCAGTGCTCATTTATTTATATCCATCCATTTTCTTCCGCTTATCCGAGGTCGGGTCGCGGGGGCAGCAGCTCCAGCAGGGATGCCCAGACTTCCCTCTCTCCGGCCACTTCTTCCAGCTCCTCCGGGGGGATCCCAAGGCGTTCCCAGGCCAGCCGAGAGACATAGTCTCTCCAGCGTGTCCTGGGTCTTCCCCGGGGTCTCTTTCCGGTGGGACGTGCCTACTTTGAGCCCCTCCCGGATGGCTGAGCTTCTCACCCTATCTCTAAGGGAGAGCCCAGACACCCTGCGAAGGAAACTCATTTCGGCCGCTTGTGTTCGCGATCTCATTCTTTCGGTCACTACCCACAGCTCGTGACCATAGGTGAGGGTGGGAACGTAGATCGACTGGTAAATTGAGAGCTTTGCCTTCTGGCTCAGCTCCTTCTTCACCATGACGGACCGATGCAGAGCCCGCATCACTGCAGAAGCTGCCCCGATCCGCCTGTCGATCTCCCGCTCCATCTTACCCTCACTCGTGAACAAGATCCCAAGATACTTAAACTCCTCCACTTGGGGCAAGGTCTCACTCCCAATCCTGAGAGGGCATTCCACCCTTTTCCGACTGAGGACCATGGCCTCAGATTTAGAGGTGCTGATTCTCATCCCAGCCGCTTCACACTCGGCTGCGAACCGATCCAGAGAGTGCTGAAGGTCACGGCATGATGAGGCCAACAGGACAACGTCATCTGCAAAAAGCAGAGACCCAATCCTGAGCACACCAAACCGGACCCCCTCAATGCCCTGGCTGCGCCTAGAAATCCTGTCCATAAAAGTTATGAACAGGATCGGTGACAAAGGGCAGCCCTGGCGGAGTCCAACCCTCACCGGGAACAGGTCCGACTTACTGCCAGCAATGCGGACCAAGCTCTGACACCGGTTGTACAGGGACCGGACAGCCCTTAACAGGGAATCCGATACCCCATACTCCCGGAGTACCCCCCACAGGAGCCCCCGAGGGACACGGTCGAATGCCTTCTCCAAGTCCACAAAGCACATGTAAACTGGTTGGGCAAACTCCCATGCACCCTCCAAGACCCTGCTAAGGGTGTAGAGCTGGTCCACTGTTCCACGACCTGGACGAAAACCACATTGCTCCTCCTGGATCTGAGGTTCGACTATCCGACGGACCCTCCTTTCCAGGACCCCTGAATAGACTTTCCCCGGGAGGCTGAGAAGTGTGATCCCTCGATAATTGGAACACACCCTCCGGTCCCCTTTCTTAAAGAGGGGGACCACCACCCCGGTTTGCCAATCCAGAGGCACCGTCCCCGATGTCCATGCGATGTTGCAGAGGCGTGTCAGCCATGACAGTCCTACAGCATCCAGAGCCTTGAGGAACTCTGGGCGGATCTCATCCACTCCCGGAGCCCTGCCACCAAGGAGCTTTTTGACCACCTTGGCAACCTCGACCCCAGAGATGGAAGAGTCCACCTCGATGTCCCCAGGCTCTGCTTCCTCCTCGGAAGGCATGTTGGTGGAATTAAGGAGGTCTTCGAAGTACTCCCCCCACCGACCCACAACGTCCCGAGTCGAGGTCAGCAGCGTACCATCCCCACTATACACTGTGTTGACCGTGCACTGCTTTCCCCTCCTGAGACGCCGGATGGTGGACCAGAATTTCCTCGAAGCCGTCTGGAAGTCCTTCTCCATGGCCTCTCCAAACTCCTCCCATGCCCGAGTTTTTGCCTCAGCAACCACCAGAGCCGCATTCCGCTTGGCCTGTCGGTACCTATCAGCTGCCTCCGGAGCCCCACTGGCCAAAAAGGCCCGGTAGGACTCCTTCTTCAGCTTGATGGCATCCCTCACCGCTGGTGTCCACCAACGGGTTCTAGGGTTGCCACCGCGACAGGCACCGACCACCTCCCGGCCACAGCTCCGGTCAGCCGCCTTGACAATGGAGGCGCGGAACAAGGTCCATTCAGACTCAATGTCCCCCACCTCCCCCAGGACGTGGTTAAAGCTTTGACGGAGGTGGGAGTTGAAGCTTGTCCTGACAGGGGACTCTGCCAGACGTTCCCAGCAGACCCTCACGATGCGTTTGGGCCTACCAGGTCTGACCGGCATCCTCCCCCACCAACGAAGCCAACTCACCACCAGGTGATGGTCGGTTGACAGCTCCGCCCCTCTCTTTACCCGAGTGTCCAAGACATGGGGCCGCAAGTCCGATGACACGACCACAAAGTCGATCATTGAACTGCGGCCTAGGGTGTCCTGGTGCCAGGTGCACATGTGGACATCCTTATGCCTGAACATGGTGTTCGTTATGGACAATCCGTGACGAGCACAAAAATCCAATAACAAAACACCGCTCTGGTTCAGATCGGGGGGGCCATTCCTCCCAATTACGCCCTTCCAGGTGTCACTGTCATTACCCACGTGAGCATTGAAGTCCCCCAGCAGAACGATGGAGTCACCAGGAGGGACGCTCTCTAGCGCCCCCTCCAGAGACCCCAGAAAGGGTGGGTAGTCCAGAATGCTGTTTGGCGCATAAGCGCAGACAACACTAAGGACCCGTCCCCCGACCCGAAGGCGGAGGGCCGCCACCCTCTCATCTACTGGGGTAAACCCCAATGTACTGGCGCCAAGCCGTGGGGCAATAAGTATGCCCACACCTGCTCGGCGCCTCTCACCGGTGGCAACTCCAGAGTGGAAAAGAGTCCAGCCCCTCTCAAGGAGACTGGTTCCAGAGTCCAAGCTGTGCGTCGAGGTGAGTCCAACTATATCTAGCTGGAACTGCTCAACCTCGCGCACTAGCTCAGGCTCCTTCCCCACCAGAGAGGTGACGTTCCACGTCCCTAGAGCCAGCTTCTGCATCCGAGGATCGGACCGCCAAGGCCCCCGTTTTCGTCCACTGCCCAGCTCACAATGCACCCGACCTCTTTGGCCCCTCCCACAGGTGGTGAGCCCATGGGAAGGGGGACCCACGTTGCCTCTTCGGGCTAAGCCCGGCCGGGCCCCATGGGTGAAGGCCCGACCACCAGGCGCTCGCCAGCGGGCCCCACCTCCAGGCCTGGCTCCGGAGGGAGGCCCCGGTGACCCACGTCCGGGCGAGGGAGAACGTCTTCCAAAGTTTTTGTCCATCATCAGAGGTCCTCTGAACCGCTCTTTGTCTCTACTACACTTAGAGAGTACACTTCCCCATTTACCCGGGCTTGGGACCGGCACGAAGAAATACACTGGCTTGTGCATACCTAGTGGCTGGGTTAATTAAGATCTCAATATTGACCAACATTACCAGGATTCTTTTATTTTTGTGATGGTCAAGCAGTCCTAAAATTAAACTGTACTTACATACTCACAAAACATATAGTAATATTTGAAACAGTATAGTAATATTTAAAGCCAAACCATCCATTCACAAATACAGACCACACGTACACCCCAACACAATAATATATGAATGGTTTTGCAACATCCGAGCAACTAGCTAAGATGTCGGTTAGATCCCATTCCAACCAAACTCCTGAAGGAATCCTTAGGAGTACTATCATCACCTATACTTGGTATCATGAATGCATCCTTGACCTCAGGTGTAGTCCCCAATCAGTTTAAAACAGCAGTGGTTAGACCACAGCTTAAAAAACCTAACTTGGACCCTCGCTCACCAAGTAATTATAGACCTATCTCTAGTGAAAGTGATAACCCTTGTCATGGCACAGCACACATGAACCACAACGAAACTGGACCTCTGCATTTTACCCATGCACACTCAAACCCGTGCAGCAGTGGGCAGCTATTGAAAGCGCCCAGGGAGCAGTGATGGGGACGGTACCTTGCTCAAGGGTACCTCAGGGCAACCTATTGGGAAGGGGTTTGAACCCCTGATCCTCCGATCATGTGCCTGACGCCCTAACCGCTAGGCCACCACTGTTTCTCTCTAAGATTCTAGAAAAACTAGTTGCGAGACAACTGCAGTCATATCTAGACACTCATAACCTCTTAGATAAATTCCAATCAGGCTTCCGGCTTGGCCATAGCACAGAATCTGCTCTAACTAGAGTGGTGAATGATATAATGGTCTCGAGTGATGCAGGAAACATTACTGTTCTTGTTCTCTTAGATCTTAGTGCTGCGTTCGACACGGTAGATCACTCCATTTTAGTAAATAGGCTTCACTCCACTGTCGGCATTAGCGGAACAGCCCTTAAATGGTTCAACTCCTATCTTACAAACCGTTACTACTTCATCCAAAAGGATGATTATGGCACCCCCTCACCTATGTCACTAGTTAACTATGGAGTCCCACAAGGGTCAGTGTTAGGCCCAGTGCTCTTCTCCCTCTACATGCTCCCACTAAGCACTATTATACGGAAGCATAATGTTAGTTACCACTCCTATGCTGGTGACACTCAGTTATACCTATCTGTTAAATCATGTTATAAAGCATCAACCGGCACTTTAATTAGCTGCCTCAGTGATATTAGGGATTGGATGAATAACAACTTCCTCTCACTAAACCCCGAAAAAACTGAGCTGCTCTTGTTTTGTAGTAGCGATGTAGACAGGGCCAACTTCATTTCGCATATCCGGGATGCAGGGTTGAAGTTTTCAGTTAGTACTCTGGCACGTAACCTTGGTGTTATTTTCGATTCAAATCTTTCATTTAGTCCTCATGTTAATGCAGTTGCGAAGACATGCTTCCTGCACCTTCGGAACATTGCCAGACTACGGCGTTTTCTGTCAATGGAAGACACGGCGAAAGTAGTACATGCATTTGTATACAGTAGATTAGATAACTGTAATGCCCTACTTTCTGGAAGCTCTCAGGGCACATTAAAGCACCCTACAGCGCATTCAGAACACAGCCGCTAGGATTGTTAGCAGGAGCAGGAAGTACGACCACATAACTCCCATACTCTCCTCGCTTCACTGGCTTCCTGTTAGGTACAGGGCTGACTTCAAGGTCCTCCTCTTAACCTACAAGGCACTTAAAGGTCTTGCCCCAATATATCTAACCGAACTGCTTAATACCTATACACCTAACCGCCCACTTAGATCCCAGAATAAAGATCTCCTAATTGTCCCTCGCATAAATAAATGTATTGGAGCACGAGCTTTCAGTTACAGGGCCCCTAGATTGTGGAACAGCTTGCCTGCTTCTGTACGGGATGTCGATTCAGTCTCAGTCTTTAAATCACGGCTCAAGACTTACTTCTTTAGTTTAGCTTACTCGCACCAATCACCATAGTGCACCATTACTAATGTCGCTGGTGCTGCTGTACATGCCATCGCACTGTTGTTTCATTTCTGTGTCTGTCACTACTGGATCCTGCTCATTACTGACCCCCTCATTCCATTTCTCTCCCCACATGTCCGGGGGGGCCTGCTGTGGTCATCACCTGAGTCCAATGCCGAGCTACCATCTGGTCTGTGTGATGCATCTGATGCGCCAAGGGACCCTGGCGGCTCATCGGTACCTGGAAGAAACTTGGGACTCTATCCGGTTGACCTTGGACCCTCAGAGGTTTTTTTTTTCTCCACACAGTGGAGTTTTTGGTTCCTCTCCTTCGTAGTCATCCGGCTTTAACATCTATTACTGTAACCTGTTCCATCATCGACCATCAATGTAAAGTGCCTTGGGGCAACTTTGTTGTAAAAGGCGCTATACAAGAATAAATTGAATTGAATTGAATACCTTAGCAATAACCTAGGTAACCACTGTGTAACACTATAATAAACACATTTGGTAACAATGGTAAGCAGTGGTAAAATCTTAAATGCCGTAACAGATTAGCAAACTATACAGAACTACTAGAATGTGATAAAAATCACCAAACAATAAAGCATTGCAAGGCAAACTGGGTGATAACGGCGTTGTTAGCTCTTCTTCATCAGTAAATCTGCTCTGTGGTATGTATATGGTGTTCACACCATGTGCTAATAATAATAAAAATCTAGCAAGGTGCAAACTATGCAAAATGCCTAAAGATACAAGCTTCTAGATAAAGGGATTCCAAGCACTCAGTGTTCAGCATCAGCAGTTAACTAATCACCACCCTGATCATCTGAAGTGAAAGTGACTATCCTTGTCATTATGAAACGCAGCACAGCCTCTGCATTTCACCAATACACAAACATGGAGCAGCGACAGGGATGGTACATTGCTCAAGGGTACCTCAGGGTAACCTACTGATGAGGGAATCAAACCCTCAATCTTCCTATCTGGGGCTGATGCCCTCACCACTAGGCCACCGCTGCCCCCGTTCCTGCAGGGATTAAATCAGACACTTTGTTCTGCTTGAAGGTTCATACATAACCAACAAAAAACAATCATTTGTAACTGGTCAGGTATTGAGACTGGATTGAAAATGTGAGATAAACAAACAATGTCTGGCTCTTTAAAAACAAATATGAAAAAAGAAGGGTTGACATAAGCCTTTTGCAAAGTACATTCACCATGAACATCTTCTCATGGATTTCTCTACTTAACACCTTGTCTTTCTCAGCCTAATTTTAGGCTTCCTTATCGTAAAACTGTTTTTAACACTTACAGATCAGTCACATGGCAGGGTAACTGCTGAATTTGTTTACTCTGCATTTTCAGGCATTACACAAGCACAGAAGAACATTTCTAAATGTAGAATCTTTAATTATGCAAAATAAACTGCTAGATATTAGTAACTTACCAGACTGCAGCTTTAGTGTATTTAATGCAGGCAGGGCAACAGTCTGCAGTAACAAACCGTCACTATTATTATTACAGACAAACTAGTTACAGACAAACTCAACTAAATGAGCACACTTGGGAAGGGGGTGCTGCAGACAGTGGGACAGCAAGTAAGAGCAGCATTTACATAAAATAGTCTAACCACAATCTAACCAGGCCTACTTTTGTCTATACTGACAATTATATCAAGTGAAATGTTCTTGTACTTCTTGACTGGTGAAGCTAATGTAATATTTTAAGCTGTAGACTAAAATAAGCTGTGGTTTTTGAATGTTGAATGCCTAGAGAAAATAATTGCTTTAGCAGCCTGGTTAGAATTATGCGTTACAAAGAGAGTGCACTAAGTAGCCCTAAGATGGTCATTTCTTTTATCATCTCAAAACACTGCTCAATTACCCTATAACCTCAGAGTTGAGAGTGGCCTTTTATGATATGTGGCCTTTACTCAATCAGACTGTGCAAATTATTTCATTAGAGCCACTAAAAGTATTATATTAGCAACATAACTTCACTTAAAAATCTCTCAGGGCATACAGACCTCAGCATGTGTGACATTGCTCATATGTTAATAAGGACGCATATGTGTCCGTTTCAGAATGGTAATGTGCATGCTGACACGTCATACTTGCACACGCCTGCTATCTTCATTTGGGTGCAAGCTAAAAAAAACAATCTCCTGTTTAACAGGATGAAGTGGTTTTTGCTCTTTGTACAAAGAGTCTGTGGTTAAAAATTAATGATACACCCAGAAAAGCTTGTTTTAACAGTATAATGATCAAATAACATCATTTTGCCCATTTAGGGCAGCAATGGTCTAGTAGTTAGGGAGTTGGTTCCAGGATCAGAAGCTCCTGGGTTTAAATCCTGGACTAATGGGTTGCCCTGAGGTACCTTTGAGCAAGGTAATGTCCCCATCACTGCTCCCTGGGCAATTTAAATACCTGGCTCCCTACTGCATGCTGTGTATGGGTGAAAAGCTGGGATTGTATCTTGTTTTGGTTCACTGTGTGCTGTGCCGTGCTTCACAGTGACAATTAATCACTTACATTTTTTTCACTTTTCACTTCCATTTAATCACCGCTCGCATTTAATGGGTAAACTCCATAGACCGATAAAATAACAGAAACATTTGTATAACTGAACTGTTGTTTATCTGTGTATGTGGGGAAGGGTTCTTTGGAACTTTTTTTTTCTTTAGAAGGGATCCCTGGATTAAAAAGGTGGCAGTTTTTATGCTGTATACTTGAGGCAGATAACTTTTCAAGAAATTGTCATAAAACGATAACCACATTATATTTCTGTACTTGCATACAATTTTAATTACTTACAAATTTTATATTTTCTTTTAAAGTTAAATACCTTCTTGTGCCTAGCTCATAATATTCCAATACTCCCTCCATAAATCATTATTGAATAAAATATGCACATTATGAACATTTCAACATGCAGCCTTGCAGCATAAGAAAATGTTCAGACAGGAAGTGTTTCTACTGAAATAGGGAAGCAGAGAAACCACAGTGTTTTGACATGGCCTTATTCCCTGCTCTCTATAGTAAAGGCCGTTTTATTCAGAAAGGGTATTGTGGTAGTTTTTCAAATACAAAAAAAAACCTCAACATGGTGATATGAGCTACACAATTTGGTTAACATGTTTTTATTATTTACTCAACAAGTCAGTATAATGAGTTTGGCAACTTCAAACCATTCACATACAAGTATAGCACTGGAATTTTTTTTTATCAGATAATTACTGCACATATTACAAAATGCATCTCTTCATTCTTATATAACAGATTAAATGCACAACAAACAAGGTGCAGTAACTGGTAACTGGTTAGGCTAGCTCATTAGATTAGTTTAAACCAGACAATGGGCGGATCCATGGTCCATGAGACACAAAGGCACTTTTCGAAGTGGACAGAGATCAGCATGGGTGCTCTGACCAGTCTGTGGCAGCTGAAAATGCAGTGTATGTTCTTCCCTTATCAAAGTTGCTCCAATCCTAAAACATTACAACTCAATTCCAAAACATTAACTTAAAAAAGGATGCTAACTTCCTGTCTAACATATGTTGCACTCTTTGACAGGTGCCATTGAAATAAGTTTTATTCACTTAAATTGTTACTGGTTTAAATATGGTGTTTAAATGGTGTAGGTATTTTAGCAACTGGTTACTTAAAGACACTTAAAGAGATCTGAGTGTCATAATCACGTTGTGCTGGTGCTCATAGAATGGCCCTCAGCCAATCATATTGTAAGAATGGAACTATGATCTGTCAAACTGCAGCTTTTTTTTTTTTTTTTTTTTTTTTTTTTTGCTGAGCAACCACTCATGTCTCTTAGTGTTGAACAGCAATGGCCCAAGCACACCTCCTTGAGGAACTCCACAGCTATAGGTACAGCTTTTGAGAGAACACTGAGTGTCATTATACAAACAAATAAACAAAAAAGATAACCAGCCGACCAAAAAAGGCATCTTTGACCTGCTAAAGCCTGATAAATGTCCTGACAATTAGCTAAAAGCTCAAACTAGACATAATATTAAAAAAAAAAAAAAAAAAGGTTTATCGGAATAAGAATTCAAAGTTAAAGAGAAAAGGGAAAGCCAGTAACAAATATAATACAATATAAACATATCCAATCAGAGGAATCATTGGGTTTAATACTGATAAAAAATAAAAGAATAGATTAATATTTCCATATATCATTAAAAATGTCTTTTATTTTGTCTAGTAGTTTTACTGTTTAAAACAATTGAACCATTTACAATGGTGATCCTGCTGTTAATGTTCATTTTCCCTTTTTTTGTCGACAAAGTAAACAAGTTAACTTGGATCGATGACCACCGAAAATAACTGCCCACAAGCATAATTATTTTTGGTAATGTCTTACTGTTGACACAACTCGTCTTTTTATATACTTGTAAAACATACAGCCTATATTAACATGGCTTATATCTTCGGAGCCTAACGAGATATTGAAGACAACTGCAAATTGTACTGGGATTCCCTGAGAAGATGTTAAACAGATTTTGAAACATATAAAATTGCTACTTACTATATATATTTTTTGTGTTTAACATTCATACTTTTCTGAGTTAATAAATGCTTACTGCCGAAATAAAAAGTTTGTTTAATCTATTATACAGAATTGCACACATGAAACTTTTGCCAGCAACTGTTGTGTAATATATTCACCACTAGAGGGCAATATTGGTGCACTTTTGAAACAAACACCTGTTAGTCATGACAAACTCCTTGCCTAAATCTTTTTTTGTGTAGGTTTTGTGTAGGTTACCCTGATGCCACCACCAGCTCTGAGTCATGGAGCAATGAACTTCACAAGACGTCTGAAGGTGTACAGTGGTATCTGCCAACAAGACATATGCAGCAAATCCTTCAACTACTGTAAATTGCAACGTGCAGCCCCCATAATAGTTTGTTCAGCACATCCCACAGATGCTCAGTCGGATTGTCATCTGGGGAGTTTGGGGGGAAGTGAAGAACACAAAACTCCTACTTTTCATCCATACACACATGTTCAGTGCCTGGGGAGCAGAGATCGGCTCAGTACCTTTCTCAAGGGTACCTCAGGGCAACCTTCTGATCTGGGATTCGAACCCATGACCCTCTGATCGAGAGGCCTTGTCCCTCTGGGCCACCACCGCTGCCCCAAATGCTTTGAATCACTTCAGTCTTTAATCTGCAAATCCAGTTTTCTATGCATTATGCCACAGAGCCATACAACTGAATGATATGGATGCCTGATGAAAAGTGAAAATGAAAGTGACTACCCTTGTCATTCTGAAACACAGCACAGCACAACACAACAAAACTCAACCTTTGCGTTTCACCCATACACACACGTGCAGCAGGGGGCAGCTATTGAAAGCACCCGGGGAGCAGTGACAGGGACAGTACCTTGCTCAAGGGTACCTCAGGGCAACCTACTGGTGAGGGAAACAACCCCGCAATCTTCCGATCCGAAGCATCTCCTTAACCACTAGGCCACCGCTGCCCTGATTCTGGCACAAAGAAAAAAATGCATAATGAAAAAGTTTCTTTTTATAATGACTTTACATCTCATTATAAGACATCTTTTTATATCTTAAGATATTTTCTCATTACTTTGACTTCTGTGAAAAAAACTTCTCTTAACTGTAAAAGTATCTCATAATGACTCCAACTTTCATTTTCGCCTTCCAGACAGAATAATAGGATGCTACTAGAGACCCTATTTAAATAGTACTAGAGAAAATGTTCAGAAATAATCAGGATAATAAGCTTACACTGAAGATTAAAAAATATGGCAAGGTTTATCAAACTCTGTTTTAATTTTTCTGTGAATCAGTGAAAGGATATTAAATCTATTTTTGTTTTGAGAACAATGCTTTGTCATACCTTTGTGATTTTACTTTTCATTGTAGATGAAAGTGAAACAAACTTTTAATCTTTGCTCAGTAATATGTAAACAAAGTATGTACATTAATAAAAACTTAAGTCTGAAATTAGAATTAAAGTACCTCACCCTCACCCCCCAACACTTATCCTTAATAGAACTGTACATTTCTATAAACCAAACTATGTTCCTCCTTTTAAACATAAAACACATAATGGTTAGAGAAGGGGGCTGGCAACTGAAGATTTGTGGTTTAATCCTCAGCCTGAGCAGGAAACTTGGGTTGGGCGGTTGAACAACACTTTCCAAATCCTTTTGCAAGTCAGGTTTTGCAGCCAACTGCACCTCCTCCTGCAGCGTGTGTTCACTATGTTTGTGTCTGGGAAGGGTTAAATGCAGAGGACAGATTCACTGCTCTCTCTCTCTCTCTCTCTCTCTCTCTCTCTCTCTCTCTCTCTCTGTGTGTGTGTGTGTGTGTGTGTGTGTGTGTGCGTGCTTGCCAACAACAAAGGAAGTTTCATTAGGAATCAGGGCAGTTAACATTAGGAATCCAGAGTTAATTCTGTTAGATTGATTAAAATAACCACCATTAATCACATTTCAAAATCCATTTTTAATTATATAATTTATTTTTCAGCATTTGGGGAAAATGCTAATAAATATATATTCAACACAGCATTGCAACAAAGCTTGCGTTCATTTTTTTTTTTTTTTTTTAATAGGAATCTACAGGGATATGTTCCAATTCTTTGTGTAAACATCTCTAAAGTTCATTCTCAAGCATTTCTTGCTTCTTGCTGTCCACGTAACCTCGTTTACAAATTTAGACTCAAGTTTTCTCCACTGATTTCAGACGCCCAGTTTAACAACTTCTTAAACAGCTACATTTTTTTTCAGACCAGAGTAAGACCCTGAGTGCTGTGGAATAATCTTCTCACAGTGGAATAAAGGATGGATTTTTCACACTTGCTATAATAGTTGTGCCTAATACCTCAGAAAAGAAAGCCTCCAGTTCTGTTCATCTAATGACTGTTTAACACGTCTTGCATGGCTGCTGGTTTAATCTTATCATCCCAGGAATATCTCCATCAGCCTTTTTAGAATGACATGTGTGAGGCAGCTGAGGGCAGCTGCTGAATGTGAATGTGTTGGTGTCTCTTTGAAGGGGAGTATAATGTCATTTGGAGCACTGGGAACAGCTTTTGCTGGAAGGATGCAGCTGTAACTGGTCACTTTTAAGATTTGAAGCATGAAAGACTTACAGTGGCAAAACACCACTTAAAATAAATGCAATTTTTTAAAAAAACGTGTGAATCTATAGACAAACTATTTTAGTTCACTTAAAAACATTTCACGGAACAGAAAAAAATAGACATAGACCCAAGGTTTTTTTAAGATTACTTTAAACTGGTACAGAGGCTTAACATGATGTGAAGGTTCTTTATAACATAAAAAATGATTTCTCATGCATCATTTATAAGTGAAGTGAAAGTGACAACTTGTCACTGTGCAACACAGCAAATCAGTATGAAATGGAGCCTCTGCATTTAACCCCTACACAGCAGAGGGCAACTATTGAAAGCACCTGTGAAGCAGTGGGAGGGATGGTACCTCAGGGCAGCCTACTGGTCTGTGATTCAAACCCACAACCTTCTGATCCTGAGGCCTAGTCCCTAACCGCTAGACCACCACTCCCAAACATGGTTACAAGCCTACTAGTATAGTTCTGTAGGGATGTGGTTCTTCAATGGCAACACTCAACCATCCCTTTGTGTACTTAATGGCCATTTTGACCGAACTAAATAAACACAAACGGGTGGTCTCTTGCTGAATCAGCAACACATGTATTTCTTGGTAACAAAGTGTTTCATAGAGCACTATAGAATAGTCTAGAATAGTGTAGAATTTAACAAACATAATAACTTCAAAACATAGGGTTTAATCCATAAATTGAAACTGAGCTGCAAAATATTTCATTTTAATTGCATGTCTTTGCGATATCATGGAAACCAATAGATTTAATGTTTCTATGCACATCTATTCCATCTACAGCCATTTGCCCCACTTGTTCATGCTGATCCATCCAGATTTTGGAATGATACTTGTTTGCAATGGTCAAAGTGGTCTTCAAACACTAAAACTATGGATTGGGAAACTATTCCAACCTATGAGCAACCACAGAACCACAGCTATCTCCTTTTCCCCAAAAAGGAAACATGGAAGAAAGAGCTGTTATTTTTCCTGGGAGACTGACGACCAGTGTTTGAGGAGGTCATTGATTATTGTGTTGCTGATCCTTGTAACGCTTAAGAAAGGAACAGAAGAACAGGCCATCAGTAGTCTAAGGCTACAGTGGGGAATATGTGGTTTTCAGGTATGTCTTAGTGGAAAACAGGCGTTAAATTAGAGGAACCGATTGTGTTTGCTTTGATTTATTTTCAAAGTAAAAATGTTTGTAGGTCCATTAGGCTGAAAAGTGTTAAGCAAAAGGAAACCTCACTGCACTGAATTTATTTAATGTAAGAAAATGTTCAGTTGACAATATTTAATAATGTTATCTATCCTCAGTGTTACAAAGCTAATAGCTGCTTGGTCTTTAACTGTAAAAAAAATGGCAAGGTGACATAAAAAAGGTTTAAAGTTCAGTCAGAGTTGTCTGTAGAATTAAATTCAGTTTAACTCAGAAATGAAACTCATATCAGGAGATGAAGTGATGTAACAGTGATGCCTGCACTGTGTGGCAGAAATCTGGGGATACCGTTTTTAAATCTGTTTTCATATCTATTTTTTTTTTAATCCTTTACTTGCACACACTATGGACAGTGAGCAGTGAATATATAATCTGCATTATTCCATTTTAGAAAAGAAGTAGTGACGAACAGTGGGCTGCGATGCCTATGCCTGAGAGCAGTTGTGGTGACAGGTGTCTTGTCCAAGTGCACTTTTATCATGGATGATGGAGTGGAAAAGCATGCCCACCCACACCCCACCCACAATCAGGTACATTTTTCTTGTTAATCCAGGGGACTGAACCAGAAACCCTTCAGCTACAATCTCTCTTTTGCAAACATTAAACTAACTATACGTAGGTTTGTAAGGCTATGGTGGTGTTGACCGATGATCCACTGTGGTGACTGGTCTCTGGTCTGTGTAAGATGTCTGAGCGTGTTAAAGCCAGTGAAGAACAGGAAGCCTAGAGTGAAAGTGAAAGTGACTATTTGCATCATTGTGAACCAAAGCACAGCACACAGTGAGCCACAACAAAATAAGACCTTGATATTTTACCAAAAAACACAAACGTGTAAAAAGGGGCAGCTACTGAAAGCACCTGGGGAGCAGTGATGGGGATGGTACCTTGCTCAAGGCTACCTCAGGTCTGAGATTCTAACCCACGACCCTCTGATCCTGGGGCCAACTCCCCAACCATTAAGCCACCGCTGCCCCTGAAAAAGAGCATAAAGAGGAGGAAACAAGTTAGATATCTAGGATTAGAAGGGGTCTTAGAGTTGGGGTTAGGATCCGACCTAAATATACAAGCTGCACATTTTCTACATGCTCAATATATCCTGTGCAAAGCATGTGCTTCAAAAAGTTTCTCAGGCTCCAGACACTTCAGTCATTTTTAATTGCTACAACTGAAACTGATACATCTCGTTGTTATAATGTGGGATTATAAATTATATTTACGCAAAACCCTTTGTTACAACTCTGTTGCATCCCAGGACTGAATGTCTCAAGACAAAGCTCTGAGGACAGATGCTAGAAAACATACATCATTTTCAAATGGAAGAGATTTGGGACCACAAACAATCTCGGTCAACGCCAGCAGGTCCTAATGTGCCCTTGTTGTTTAAACCATGTGTATAGCTTATTTAGTTGTTGTCCAGGGACTGAACATTAGTGAGCAGAATGATGGGGTTTGTTGTTTATCTGTTGAGTTCTCACTTTCCTCGTAGTTTTCCACTTTCCTCGTAGGATTGCAAGTAAAGACTCATGGGAGTACAGTGTCCAGGGTGTAAAAGCCAAACTGGAAGGAACTTCAGTAGTGTCATGCAAGTCATACTGAAGAGCCAGGAATAATGAGGAAGTACTCACACGTTCTCGTCAACTCACTCATCTTACGGTTAAAGTGGAAGCAAAAGTTGGGCTAAGTAGTCCCCAGTTATTGGGAATAAGCAGTCAGACCTCCTCCTCACTGATCTTCTATATCATCATCAGCTCAGAGTGTCCTCAGCCCTCTCCTGTACTCCCTGTTCACTTAAGACTGTGCTGCCAAGCACAGATCCCATCTCATCATTTAGTTTCCATACAAAACACCAATCAGTGGCCTCATCACGGACAGCAATGAGACGCCCCACAGAGAAAAGGTGATGGCCACAATCAGTGGATGCCAGATCAACAACATCTCCCTCAATGTAAGTAAAACTAAAGCAGTTATGTTGGACTTCAGGAGACAGCAAGGTGTTAGAAACCTCTCCATACATACAGCTGATGCTGAGATTAAAAGGATCAGTAGCTTCTTGATCCTAAAGGCACAAATCATTGTTAACCTCTCCTGCTCACTACAAATGGACTCAATGGTCAACAAAGCTGACCAGTACCTCTTTTGTCTTTAAGGCTGAGAATATCTGCCCAGCATATCTACCAACATCATGACGAACGTTTAGAGAGAGCAAAGTGCTCATGAGTGCTCAGGATCTCAGGCTGGGATGATGGCTGAAGTATACAGCCAAGAAATCACATTTAGAGCAGGACGTAGTTGAATCTCCATATGCCATTTCTTAGGTTGCACTGTTTAGGTGCAAGAGTCTTTATTTTGCAGTTCATATGGTTCACTTTGGATTGTGTAATGAGATTTAGAAGACTGTACACCCAAAAGACACTAAGCGAAGTGATGTGGGAGGGGTTTAGCAGGATACCAGGAAAAGGGACAAAACAGGTCAGAACAGGAGTGAGAAGGACAAAATTGTTTTGTAGTTGTTTTGGAATGAAACTCCTTATATGGATCAAATATTAAGGTTTACAGGACAGTAGTGAGACCAGCTATGTTGTATGGGTTGGAGGCTGTGGCACTGAAGAAAGACAGGAGGCGGAGCTGGAGGTGTCAGAGTTTCTGAAATTTTTGTTGGGTGTGACGAGGATGGGCAGGATTAGAAATTAGTATATTAGAGGAAGAGTTCAGGTTATAGACGTTTTGAAGACGAAGTTAGAAAAGCAAGGTTGCTTTGGTTTGGATATGTCCAGAGGAGAGATGAGGATTAAATTGGAAGGAGGCTGGAAGACCAAAGAAGAGGTGTATGGACGTGGTGAGAGAGGACAGTTGGTTGGTTTGAAGTAGGAAGACGCAGAGGACCGGAAGAAATGGAGACAGCTGATCCGCTATGGTGACCCCTAAATGGGAGCAGCCTAAAGAAAAAGAAGAAGAAGAACAGTCTCTTTTTGTAGTTTACTACTAATCCTTAGCATTTCATTCTACATTTTAAGAACACATGTGGAACAACATAGCAGGTTTAGTGGGAAATAACTGTTCACAAAAAATGACCATGTGTTTATTGCTATTATTGTTATAATTATTATTTATTCACTCTCATTATCTTACTCATCCTAAGTAGGGTCATGGGAGCTCCTGGAGCCTATCCCAGTGCTCATGGGGTGAGAAATGGAGACCCGCCTTGGACAGGTCTTTTGTACAGGACATTTAGTTTCTCCAGTTCACCTGACATGCATGGATTGTGGGAGGAGACTCACTCAGATACAGTGAGGACATGCAAACTCCATACAGAAAGGACCTTGGCTGCCCCACCTGGGAATCAACTCCAGGACCTTTTTGCCAGAAGATGACAGCATTACCCACTCCTCTTCATTATAATAATAGGCAGCATGGGGCAGTGGTGGCCTAGTTTTCGGGACAAGGCCCCATGATTGGAGGGTAGTGGGCGTGAGTCCAAGAGCAGTATGTTACCCTGAGGAATCCTTAAGAAAGGTATGGCCCCATCACTGCTCCCTGGGTGCTGGATGTATGGCTGCCCACTGCTTGACTGCGTTATGGGTTAAAGGCAGAAAAGCCTTTTTGTTTCACACTGACAAAGTTGTCACTTGATTTATTATTATTATTATTCTTGTTATTGTTGTTGTTATAATTATTATTAACAGCGCCACCTAGTGTAAGCTATAGACACTAAAGATATGGGTGTGCGAGAGAGAGAGAGAGAGAGAGAGAGAGAGAGAGAGAGAGAGAGAGAGAGAGAGTGTGTATGTGTGTGTGTGGGACAGTGGGGACAGCACGGGGAGGCGCTGGCAGGTAACACGCGCTCTCTTTCATCCGGGGGTTAAATCGGGCGGTCTTCCAGAGAAGAGAGAGAGAAGTGGAAGGAGGGAGGCAGCTGGAGATGGACTGGGAGGCGCCTCGAGCTGTGGATCTCTGAGCTGCACCGCAGATCTGATCTCGCTCATGTGAGTTGCTGGATGTGTGTTGATGCTGATGTGCGGGCTGTTCACTGCTGCCCGGAGAAGAGAGGCAGAGAAAGTGCAGTAGTGCTGGGGTAGGCACACAGACTGGATCAGAACCACACACACACACGCACGCACGCATACACACAGGAGCTCGTGATGCACACGTGAAGCCGGTAAGGTTAATGTTGGACTCATGAGACTGAGCCCACTCTTGCACTTCAATCCAATGCAACAGCTAATAATAATCATATTTATCATGATAATAATGACCTGAACCTTGTGAGCATCCCCGCTGCATCTCTTTGCCTAAGAATGACTTCAAGTGCAGAACGCATGAGAGGCTGGGAATGAACTGCATTGTTTCACTCTGCCTTGCCGCTGCTCTGTGCACATGTGCGCTCATGCTCCACCCTAAAACACTGTCAGCCTCCTGTCTGGACAGGGAACAGCTGCACAGCTTGAATGAGATTTGGACAGAGTGGCAGAATGGACAGAATGAAGCCTCTCAGACTGTGTACATGAGCAGATGAATGAATGGCTCCGGTGGGATGCCTGGGACTTAATGAGATTTGCACACTCGTTGCATTGCATGGGTTCGGATTTGAACTGCTGGCCAGTCTGGACCCTAAAGGACTCATTGCCTGCCTGAGCATTTCTCCAGAGGTGTATATGCAGGTATATGATGTGTACAGGGTAGGAAATGAGCAGGAATTGTGTGTATGCACTCAAGAATCCATTAAAGATATGATGTGCCATGGAATTAATGGAAAAGATTTGTGTTTGGCCAAATTATTATTATTATTTTTTTACAAAAGTAAGAAAAGTAACAAAGAGTCACAGAAATAAAATGGCCTCTACTTTTATTCACTTATTCATTGTTACAAAGAAAACCCTGTTTTCCATCAATTATATTTACATATTCATTTATTGCATTCAGCAGACACTCTCATGCGGAGCAAAGTGCACCAGTGCATCATCAAATTCACACGAGCAATAAACCACTGGGAATAGAAGTGCTGAAGTGCTGTTCTGTAGTCAACACCATGCTCATATTTCAAATGCATGTGTTCAAAACGAGAAATGAGGAATACACAGAGAAACATTTCAAAACTGAACTTTAAAATTGGAATAGTTCTGTTCAATTATAAACTCAATTCTGTCCAGGCATCTCCATTTGTAATTATTTGAACTTTTCTACATCATTTCAACTGCTGTTAACTGCTGTTAACTCACAGTCGGTTTTATTTTGAAGCAAAACATGTTGTCGCCTTTACCTGTAAATGTACCATTTTGTGCAAATATGTGGTTTTTGAATGCAGTGTGTTAATATTTTGAGTTTTGGAGTCTGGTGTGATGGCCATCACATCACATTAGCATTGTGTGTTTGCCTGCTGGACACCAGCAAAAGCAGCATATGCTGTGTTTGGATGCTGGTGTACTGGTCATCCATCATATCCATGCTGGGTGAACAGCTAAACCAGCACCAGGCCAGCATGTATATGGAATTCATGCTGACCTAAGCTGGATCAATCTGAAGGAATGACTCTAGAGGCCTTTCTGCCTCATAGCAGCCAGTTCAGGAAGTGCGCTTATTTTTGGACAACTGAAATGATTTTGTCAGTCTCACTGTTGTCACATCACACACACAAGAAAGGTGTACTAGACTACATACTTGTGCTCAGGAGGCAGTCGTAGGGTTAAGTGCCTTGCCAAAGGTTTCTTAAGCTGTGGATCTGGGATTGGAAAAACATTGTTTCTACATTTTTCCTGCTGGTGCTGGGGATCAAACTGGCAACCCACTGTTTGCAAGCCCTCTTCTCTAACTACTAGACCACTTATCAGAAGTGTATTATTAGTGATGCTGTGTATGACCTAATCAGGTTTTAGTGATATATATATAATGGGTGGCGGTGGTGTAGTGGTAGGGTACTTGCCTATGGACCTCTGGCTCAAGAGGTCCCAGGTTTGAATCCCACTTCTAGCACTACCACCACCGGGTCCCTGAGCAAGACCCTTAACCCTGAAGTGGTCCAGGGGGACTGTCCCTGTAATTAGGACATGGAAGTCACTCTGGATAAGACGGTCTGCTAAAATGCAGCAAATGTAAATATAACCAATATATAAACCACCCCACTGCATTAATCCTCTCATTTTCAATTGATATGGGATGATTTCTGTGCACACATTTTGTAATCCAGAAATTCATGCTTTGCTTTTCTATCATTCAAACCTTTATTTGAGCTGGGGGTGTCAGAGTTAAAGATGCTGAGATTTTAGTTGGGTGTGACGAGAATGGACAGGACAAGAAATTAGTATATTAGAGGGACAGATCAGTTTTGTTGTTTTGGAGACAAAGTTAGAGATGCAAGGTTTCATTGATGGAAGGATTTTGAAGAGGTGCTGCCAGGAAAGAGGAAACGAGGAAGACCAAAGAGGAGGTTTATGGATGTGATGAGAGAGGACATGAAGACGGCCGGTTTGAATGAGGAAGATGCAGAAGACAGGAAGAAATGTATACGGATGATCCACTGTGGTGACCCCTAAATGAGAGCAGCTAAAAGAAGAAGATGAAATCCACTGACGAAGAACTCAAATTTATAAGATAATATAAAGAGAGTCAAGTCCTTTGTCTTAAAATCAAATACATTTTTATATCAGAATTTGAATGAAGATGTTAAGGTAAAAAGGGAAAGTGAGCGAGATGGAAAGAAAGAGAGGCAGAGAGAGGGAATGCAGGAAAATAAATAAATAAATAAAGAGAAAGAAAAAAGAGAGAGGCATGATGAAAAGAGAAAGAGTGGGACAATGTAGTCAAAAAGTGAGCATAAAGAGAGAAAATATATAAAGAGAGAAAAAAGAATGGAAGGGTAAAAAAAAAACCAGAGTGGGACAGAGTGAGCGTAAATGAGCGGATTTGTCACTGGTTTGTTTAAAGGCAGAGAGCAGGGTGATGCTGATAGTTTGTGAAGCGACTCCTCGATGCCTGTGAATTAGTCTGTCATGATGAATTGGCGTTTTTCCCCTCGTTTGTCTGTGACTGCTGCCAACACAGTCTCTGCAAAAGCACGGGCAGTTCCTGGATTACTGCAGAATATGCAGAATGTGTTGAGGCTTTCACCTTGTGATGCAGAGTGCAGCGTGTTCAGTGATAATGGGTTACTGGTTATGATGGGCTTTGTAGGATGTTTGTAGACAGTTGAAGGACTATAGCCAGCAATACAAGACACTGGCTTTGCAATCAATCAGTCAATTCTAAACTGAGTCGTTTGTCCGTTTTTCTCTTAGATAGCAGTATGCCATACAATGTCAGAATCCAAATACTTTTGATGGCTGGATTTGTTTGGTGGTGGTTTGTTATTTCAAGGCTGCTATCTATCCATTCATCATCTGTGCTGCTTATCCTAACCAGGTTTGTGGGGCGTGTTAGAAACTGTTCCAGCGCTAACAGACCAAAAGGCAGAGGAAGACGCTTGACAGATCACCAGTAAATCACAGGGCAATAATAAATAAACAAATAAATAATGACTTTTTAACATTTACGGTATTTAGCATACTTACATGTCCTAATTACAGGGACAGTACGCCTGGAGACACTCAGGGTTAAGGGTCTTGCTCAGGGACCCAGTGGTGGTAGTGCTGGAGGTGGGATTCAAACCAGGGACCTCTTGATCCAGAGGTCCGTAGGCAAGTACCCTACCACTAGACCACTGCCACCCGGTGGGATTTTTACACAAAGAAAGAATTGTTGTGCAAGTTTTGTCACATAAATTAGTTCCGATTGCATAAGACTGAAGACCAGAGAGCTGGCGTCTGAAGATCTGGCTCGTTTTCAAACTAGAGCGTTGCTCTCTACCCTGAGCCACTTGCCTTGAGAGTTTAGCTGAGTCTGAAGGCAGTTTTTATCCTGGAAATGTCCCCGAGTAGCATTACCTTGTCCTCCTGATAACGGTGGTTTAGAGCATGCTTCAGTTACTCCCCATTTCAGGAAATTTCAAGAAATTGTATATGAATGGCCTGACGTTGTCAGAAGGCATTGTCTTTTGTCCTTTGTGGCTGAAAATCTTTCAGAGAATGATTGTTGTCTGTAGCTTCATACACAGAGACATACTTAAAAACATTCAAAGAATAAATATATTTAGCATTTTTTTAGCCAGGTTTGAAACTTTGCAATCGATCCAAGACTTGAAAGAAATTACCCAGTAAATCAGTTCTGACTGCAGACTCAAAGAAAAAAAAAGTGTGAAAATGCCTGGGTTTCTGTATGATTGTGGTGGCAAAGTGAGATGTAACAAAGAGGGCAGAATTGTTAAATATTAATCTGCTTATTCTTGAAGAAACAATCAGCAAAGTATATGTGAATGCAGACTAGATTTTTGGTCTGTAGTCTGAGAAGAGGTTTTAGGAATGGGCAATGTCCATTTTCCAATTTTCTGTGTGTAGACTAGAAGAGGATGGATTACTCACTTGGGGTTTGGACCTGGAAGCTGCTTTCTGACACCAACAGATGCAAAAAGTAATAAATAAATATAACAGACTTATTGAGGATAGGCATACGTTAGCCATGCAAGTTAACTTCAACTAATTGGTGGGTTATAAGCTTGCCTCACTTGTCTCACTGAAGGCCACATTAGCATTATAGCTCCAGTGTAAATGGAACAAATATCTTCTGTTCCCAAACATGTCTTGGCTGGTAAGGGCAAAAGGTAAATTAGATTTGGCTGAACTATCGCCCTTATTATTGGAACATTTAACTGCTACTATAGCCTCATTTAGAGTATGCCCTCTGCTGAAAGATGGATTTATACTGGCTTTATAAACACCTTGGCGCCAGCTGCCAGTCTGGTGAAGGGATTCCAGGTCAGATGGAGTGTATTTTGACCTGCTCAAGGTGTGATGGGTTTCCTGGATGCTGCTCAGCTCAGCAGGCTGCAGTTCTGTGCAATTAAAGCAGCTTTGGAAGAGCAGTGACATTTACAGAGCTTCACAGAATCAAACACGAGGAAAAAGTGGAGTTAATGAAGTCAGACTGTGTGTGTGTGTGTGTGTGTGTGTGTGTGTGTCTGTAAATGATGCCTAAGGAAGCCTAAGAAAGTGTTCACTTTCCTACTGCTGTAATCCAAAATGGAGTTCTACAGGTCTATCCACTATCCAAACTATTCAAAAGACATTTAGGTCTTACCAGGTTAATTGAGAGAAGAACAATACGTCAGATGCAAATATATGTGTGAGAGTTTCTGTAAGGCTGTGGTTGTCCGGACATAGACGCGTAGCCAGAAGTCTGGAACTTAACTTTATTCAGCATACTTAACTCAACTCATGAATACAGAACTCAGGAACCACTAGTGCGAGTGAAAGAGACCGACGCTCTGCTCTTACTCATGGGACCTTTAAACCCCTGAGCCAATGAGGCACACCTGATGTCCTTATGAAACGGCAGGTGTGCCTAGTCAGAGCAGAGCACTGTAGCGGTGACAGTTTCAGTTTTGACTTGGAAATAAAGCCTTATTCTTCAATTTTCCATTCCATTCTTCCACTGATGTCATTTATTTATTTATTTATCTCTCTCTGCTCTTATTTCTTCAGATTGCAGTGCATGTGTGTATGTGAATGTGCAAGTTTTCCATATTGAAGTCTTTTCCCTGATACTTTTAGTGATTCCAGAAAGCACATTTCTGTATGATAATAGGTTTATAATTAAACCAAATGTTAAACAGTTTGTGTCAAAGAGTGCTTTTACTAAAGTGAAAGTGACTATTCTTGTCATTGTGAGTACACAGCACAGCACACAGTGAACCACAATGAAATTACACATTTTACCCACACACAAACACATGTGTGCAGGGAGCAGCTTTTGAAAGCACCCAGGGAGCAGTGACAGGGACAGTATCTTGCTCAAGGGTACATCAGGGCAACCTACTGGAAAGGGATTCAAACCCTAGATCTTCCAATCCGGGGGCCAACTCCTTAAACACTAGATATGCACAATATAGTGGCAGCCATTATTTTATTATTATTGACCGGATAATTAATAAACAATAAATGTCTGATCCAGCTTTTTCAATTCAATTCAATTCAATTTATTCTTGTATAGTGCCTTTCACAACAGAGTTACCCCAAGGCACTTTACATAGATGGTACACAGGTTATAGTACTAGAAGTTAAAGCCAGACGACTACGGAGGAGAGGAACCAAAAACTCCACTGTGTTGAGAAAAAAACCTCTGAGGGTCCAAGGTCGACTGGCTAGCCAACCCCATTGGGTATACTAGCAGTACAAAGTTAGTTCGGGTTTAACCTCAGGATCAGTACAGAACTCAGGAATTAATGCTCTTATAGAGCCCAAATCCTGTTTTTGTCATGTTTATGAGTTCTGTTCATGCATTTATGTCATTTGTGCAACAAAAGTGTCTCTTTTTCCTTTTCATTCCTAAGCAGGCTGAGGCATGCCTTTATGATTGAAATTTCTAAAATGATCATTGCTCTGATTGGCTTACCTCTTTTGTGGCTTATTAGAAAGCAGTGTGAAACACTCCCTCTAACATCATGAATAGGCGGGGCTTAGTGTCCATAAATTGGGAGAGTATGTTAGGTTTTGAAACTAACAATCCTTCCGTACTACATTGAACTCTTCGTTATAAATATATGCTGAATGTTTTGCATTTAAAAAATCCTGTTGAGAATTGTGGATGTTTCAGTAAGAGAACTTGATTAAAAAGTAGGGGCAGCGGTGGCCTAGTGGTTAGGAAGTTGCCCCGACTCAGAAGATTGTGGGTTCAATTCCTTCACCAGCAGGGTGCCCTGAGGTACCCTTGAGCAAGGTACCATCCCCGTCACTGCTCCCCAGGCGCTTTCAATAGCTGCCCCCTGCTGCACGTGTGTGTATGGGTGAAACGCAGAGGTTGAATTTCGTTGTGTTGTGCTGTGCTGTGTTTCACAGTGACAAGGGTTGTCACTTTCACTTTCTTTTTTTCAAAAGTTAACCATAGAAAAGAGGTGACATAAATATGAATGGTTCATTTTTAGGATTATTCACTGATAAATTCATGAAATTGACGTTTGATTTCCTGATAAGCCAGGCTCTATCAGCCAGACTCTATACTCTCTCTCTCTCTCTCTCTCTCTCTCTCTCTCTCTCTCTTTGTGTGTGTGTGTGTGTGTATTTATGTGATGCTGGCTGGTCAAAGACACATGTGTGTTTTTTTGCATCTGCTTGTCTTCAGAACAGCATGTAATTAGGAGAGAATTACTTCAGGATTTTGAGCTATTCATCATTCCAAGTGGTTTTAGGAAATCAGGAGGAGTGTGTTTTATTTCTGTGTTTGTCTAAATGGGTGTATATGTGTGCCTTTGGGACCTGGTTCAACCCCAGTGTAAGAAATGTGCTGACACAAAGCAGCAAAAACTGCTTTCCTACAACAGTGTGTTTGGCATCTATTACCCAATCTGTGTGTGTGTGGGTCTGTGTGTATGTGTGTGAGTGTGTGTGTGTGTGTGCTTGTAGGGTCCTGTGGAGTTTGAAATGCTGCTGATTTCATCTTCTCTCTGTGTACTGAGTCTTTCACATGTGTAATGAGGCCTGTAGTGTTTGTCTTTGATTACTGTGTGTTGTGTCAGCAAAATGTGAAACACTGCACAGACAGTGGGCAAAACCCTCCTGCTTTTGATGTGGATGATGAAAATTAGCTTTGGTCCATACTGAATCTTGTAACTATCGCTTTTATCTTTTCCACGGATTCAGGCCAGCATTGCCTGAATGGCGAACCCTTTGGACATATAAGCGAAGTATTGACTTCGTTACTAAATGATGTTTTAATCTCAGATTGTTCCCATAACTCTTCAGACGTCTTGGCCACAGGTACAGAGCTCCAAACTACGCTTGTGTGAAAAACAAAAATAATTATTATTATTGGTATAAACTTGTTGGTACAGAAAGCCTATTTAAATTGTTTGTAAAATCAATTTGTACATAACTTTCTTCCAACAATTTTCTTCTGTTTTAGTTCAGTTAAAAATTTCTTGATCTTTTATCTTAAAAGTGAGCATCATTAAAGCCAGTTTGCTGGGGCAAAATCTTGCCATATTCCCATATATTTATGGTCAGAAAGTCATACAAATAATAATCAATGATCAAAAAAGTCAAAATGTTAAGTGTACATTTTAACCATAATATCTGGGCTGAGCAAATGAACACAGATGTTATGGCATCACAAACATTACACAACATCTTTGGATTCATCTTCAATGAAGCAGATGTCAATACTGATTAAATTAAAGAAATATAAAAAGTTGAAAAAGATGGAAATTGAAGAAAGTGTGTGTGTGTGTGTGTGTGTGTGTGTGTGTTTGTGTGTGTTAGAATTTAATTCATCTTTTGAGACCGATCTGTCTGTTTATTGTTTATAAGGATTACAAGGATTAGTCCATGTGTAGTAATAGCTTTTGCCCATGCATTTCTACTTTCTAGAGGTAGAACACCACTCTTATAGCAAGCGAAGCCAACAGAACCTTAGACATTCATCTGGGTTCTTCTGTGACTTCCCAGGATGAGTGGTTGCCTGGCTTTTGGAGAAACTTGGTACTCCAACCACTTCTGTGAATTTTTCCGTTTGGAGATTAAGGCTGTCATTGTGTGGCTTAGGTTCACAGAGACTTAGATATGACTTTGTACCCCTTTCTAGGCTGATTGCTGGGTAAGTGATGTTTAGAAAAGGGCTGGTAGCAATCAAGCCTGGGTGTGAATTGACCACTTAGGTTGCATTTGTATAATTTGGTTAATTTGTTGCTAGAGTCACACAGTTACCTTTATATTTTAATAATTAATTTATTTTAAAAGTAAAATATTCTCAAAAGGTTGTCTGGCAAATTTGGTCCTTGTAAAAGTCATTCCGATCCCTATGCTTTGCTTTCAAACAAAAAAGAACTGACTTTGCACTTACCACCTATTATTTCCCACCTCTTGACCATTTCTATTGTAATGAGATAAGTGTGCTAAAGTGCTATTCACCTTACCTGTCAAGACTATAAATGTTTTGCTGAATGGTGTATAACAAATTTTCATTTATGTTCTATATATTTCAGTTTTAATATAAGCCTTCATCAGATTAAGCCTCATTAGTGTTATGTACAATATAAAAAAATGTAAATACAAAAACAGGAAATGTACTTTCCTATAAAATGTACTCAGGAAATGTACTCAGGAAATGTACTCATCTTAATATTGTTCAAATGCATACATTTGGCTAGCACTATATTCCAAAAGGCATAACACCAGCATAATTTTACCAGGTGAAGAACCAGGTAAAGGACTTTTAGTGAAGCTGTGAATTATTAAATGTTGAACAGATATCATCTCATTTTCAAAACGAATCTGCTCAGATTTTCTGGCAGCCTCTTCACTCTGGCATTCGGCCTCTATGTTTCAAACACAAGGGATTGATTCACCAGCCCTAATGGCCCCTTAAAAGAGATAATTAACTTAATGTGAACTATTTGCTTTCAAAACATGAGGGCGACTTCACACAAACCACAACACTCAGGGGGAATTATGACGAAAGAATGAAGAGATTTCCCTCCTTTTCTCAGCCTCCTGGGTCTATGCCAGTGTGGGTTCTGGCCAAGCCTTAAATACCCGCAAGCACTGACTCACAGACATTTATTGGGCAATTACACTAATAAACAATAATAGGGGACCTCCTTCATGCTATGACGTGCCACTCTTTTTCTTCTTTGAATCCCCCATCAATTTCTTACTTGCTCACGCGATGCTGATTCTCACAGTTTGTTGTGGGACTCTGTGGTCAGTAAACAAGAAAATGGTGTGTTTTCCTAGTTAAAGTGGGTAGTTTTCTGTTGCTCTGTCTGTCGTCACATGTTTAAATTCCCCTTCTGAGAGATTTTCTTCCTTTAGAGGACGTCAGGACTTGGGGAGCATGTTGGGATAAGAGATGGGTTGCTGGTGTCATCAGGATTTATAACGGTAGGGGGGAGAAGAGGAAAGTTTAAATCTACACTTTAATCAGGAATGAAATTCTGAACCAAATACCAATATAGAGAGATATATTCCTCTGAACTGTACCTCTCAGATTATATCCTGTCCCATTTCTGTACCAATGTGACTGCAGCCAAACATAATCTTTTGCTGTGCAGACTATCACCCAAAGTCAGAGACATGTAGCTCAGAAAAGTTCTCCTGATTTGGCTCAACAGAATGCCCTGAACTCACCTGCAGCCTGGCAAAATTCTGTCCAAACTCGATTGTAGCCTTTCAGAGTTCTGCCTGAATATGATGGTAGCTCAGGAAAACTGAACTTGACTGACGGAATTCTCTCCCAAACCAAACCAAAAATTTCAGCGCGCCACTGTAGCCTTCCAGATGCTGTTTAACTTGACTACAGCCTTCCCAAATTTAGACTGAACTCAACTGTAACCCCCCAAAATTCTGTCAGAAACAAAAATACATTTCTTCTCAGCTTAAAAGCCATAGCCATAAAAAATGTATACCCAGATCAACTTTAGCCTGAAAAGGTTAAGTGCGATGGACATATGTATGATATGATATATGATTCTGTCAATGTGAGTGGAGTGTCAGTGTAATACAATTTCCGAAACCACATAAGAATGTCAATTACGTTATTAACAATGTAATACTGTCTAAAGCTGTGTGAAAGTTGTAAGCTATACTTACATTATTATATTTATATGCATGTTGCCTTTAAATGAGATTAAGGTGGAGTATGACTTGATAGATGTTTGTTGCCTTTTAGGAATGTAGTGATTCCTGAAGGTGCTGATTGTTTTTTTGCTTGTGCCAGATTAAGGGTTGTGCTGCCATCTGTCATCTTCAGGTGTGTTGTGTTTGTTTGTGTGTGTGTGTGTGTGTGTGTGTGTGTGTGTGTGTGGTCCATGAGAGGGAGATTTCCGCCTCCCTGTCAGGGTTAACAGGTTGTGTATCCGGCTCTGTTGTCTCAGGTGAAATGCTCTCATATTTATAGTATAGGTGGATATATTATTTGCAAACATGCAACCAAACCCTATAGTCTAACAAACCTGTGATATCTAGATGTAATCATTTAGCCTCTGTATTTATTATCAGTGATAATAAATAATGGCTAAATAATCCAATAATGAAATGGCTACTTCATTATTAGGTTATTTAACCATTATTTATTATCAGTGATTGATTATTTTGCTAATCCTTTGTTTTGTAACCCAAATGTCACCAATTATTTAATTAATTTAGATTATTGTTATATGTTATATCTTTGTCTCATAGTTAATGTGGCCAATTAATGTTTGATATTAAATTTTTTCCAATTAAATTTTTTGCAATTTTTATCTGTGCAACAGGTTTTTGTGAACGTTTCCAAAGCAATCAATTGACAAAACCCGCCCATTAACCACAAAATATTTACATGCATTTCAAATATGACCCAAAACACCCCAGTCTGGCAACTCTAACCTGGACTGAGCAGGACTGATGAAGTGATGATGTTGCTGAGAAGTCTGACGCTGGTTTAGAGCGACTTAACAATTCACAGCTGCCACTCTTTTTTAAATGTTAGTTTTTATTAGATTTTTTCTTGGATTATTACAGGCAGTAGCCTTTGTTGACTGGGATAAAACACTTGGAAAAATAATATTTTAAAGCAAAACACCTTTTAAATCAAAGTCACATCTGGAGCCCTGGATTATTTATTCATCTCTCTATATTGGAAAAAATGCCTTGGTGTCACATGTGGGGTGTTTTGGGCACGCTAAAGGGCGCTCTGCTCTGACTGAGCACACCGGAGCCTAAGCAGGCACAGGTGTGCATCATTGGGGCTGACTATTTAAGCCCCGATGAGTCAGAGCAGAGCGCGGCTCATTGGTTAGGCTAAGCCTAAATGTAAAGGGTGGTTCAGGTTCAGGTTCAGGTTCAGGTTTTTGGGATTTGTGTAACTTGGTTTAGGCTGCAGTTCTCCTGTTCCCAGGTTCTGCTTCGAACTGCAGCCCTTGTGTCTTGTTTTTGTAACCTGTGGACAACTCCTGGCTCCACTCTGGTGTCCTTCTGGTACCCCGCCACCGTTACACTTGGGTTGAGCCTGTTGACCAGAAAGTTTGTTTCTGACCAGGAATGTGTGTAGCAACGTTGATGCTGACAACATCCTGCAGTGGAATAATAAGTGCTTGACATTTTACTGTCTATAGATGGAAATGGTTGTAACATCCATCCATCCATTATCTGCCGCTTGTCCCAAACGGGGTCGTGGGGGAGTGCTGGTGTCCAACCCAGCGCACACAGGGCGAGGACGGGAGACGCACCCTGGACAGGTCGCCAGCCCATCGCAGGGAGGAGCGGGACGGGGACGGCACCTCGCTCAAGGGTACCTCAGGGCAACCCATCGGGAAGGGGTTCGAACCCCCGATCCGCCGATCATGTGGCCAACACCCTAACCACTAGGCCACCGCTAACATTCATGTAACATTTATGGTACAATTTTGGTACCATTACTGGTAGTATGACACATGCATTTGTATGAATAAAGCTTATGTGGTATTTCTTTACCAGATTGGAGAATTATAGGTGGAGCTGCTGGGATTGCTCCCACCACTGTAGGTTGCTCCCACCACTGTCATTCACATTTTAGGCAAGTTGTTTTATGTTGATTATTTAACTCTTATAATCCCTGAATGTCAAAATTTTAATAGAAATTAAAATGTAATTAATTGAGCAGCTCTAATATGCAACTGTTGAATCACCAGTGCTACATAATAAATTATGTACTAATGTAAATTCTAATGTAAAACTAATGTAAAGCCTCTGTTTTTCATAATCAGTCAATATATTGGCTGTAATTTGAATTATAGAACATTATAATACTTGTTTTACACTTAATATACACTTAACACATTATATATATGTTATGCACATACTCATTTTTTTTAAAGCTAGCACTATATATAGACATCAATAAAAAATTATATATATGTCTATATAAAGCACTATATATGGATTTATTTATTTTTTGACTAATGTAACTGGTCTGCTTTATGTTTGCCACTGCTGTCTGTGCAGCAGACATTTTCTTTTTTACAATAGGTTTTCCTGGACTGCAGTTCTTCTGCTTGGCAAGTCACAACCCTGCAAGCTTTCCCTGACTATTTCCTGACCCAACACACCTGATCCAGCTCATGATGGATCAGCTGAGGGGCTGGATCAGGTGTGCTGAGTCAAGCAATACTTGAAACCAACAGTGTTCTGAGTTGCCAGAGCAGAATTAAGACACACTACTGTAGTTTATTTAACTCTATCAGAATGATTGTACTTGATGATTGAGGGTAGTGCTGTTGCCTCACAGCGGTTTGATTCCCAGATGGGACAGTATGGGTCCATTGTGTGCAGACTGGACATGCTCCCCTTGTGTCTGTGTGGGTTTCTGGGAGAGCTCCAGTTTCCACCCACTGTCCAAAGACCAGCATGTCAGGTGGACTGTAGATTAATTTACTCTCTGGGTGTGAGTCTATGTTTTCCACCTTTCACCCTGTGAGAACTAGGATAGACTGCAGTACACCCCACAACCCTAATCAGGACAAGTAGCTCAGAAAATGAGTGAGGGAGAGAGTTCCCCTCACTTTCATGTTTTCTAATAGTTTGTTTGTTATGTTCATTAATATCTCTTGCCTTCTTAAGTCTTTCAAAGAAATGAGCACCCTTACAAAATGGTTAGCAGCCTCTGGAGAGTTATTGGAATCATTTTTTAAATTTTTTTAAGAGCAAACCTACTGACACTGTAATGATCGATGGTGGTGGTCTGGACATCAGTGCAGAGCCAAGAGCCTTGTACTTAACATAAAGACTTTAATAACATAACTGCACAGAAGCACAAATAAAACTAGACAACTGGACAAAACTAGAAACTTACAGACATACAATGACTGGTGCTCTACTCTGATTCATTGGGGCTTATAAGGCCAGCTCCAGTGAGGCACACCTGTCACTCAAGTGAGCAGCGGTGTGCACAAACAGAGCAGAGCTCCATCTACCGTCACAGACACTCTTTCTTTATTTCTGTATATCAGTTTAATAAAGCTACACTTTTTTGGATGAAACGTTTTTATAGTGTCCGAAGGGACGCTTTTGTTTTGCTGTTGGAGTAAATTGCACACTGACATTTTTCATAAGCAATGTAGTTGTCTGTGTCAACAAATTAGAACTACTTGTAGCATTTGGTCAGGTGAACAGAGCTACATACACACACACACACACACAAACACACACACACACACATACACACACACACACACACACACACACACACACACACACACACACACAGCTGCAGCAGGCTTTGTGGGTTCTGAGGGAATGTTTTAGTTGATATTTTATGACTTTTATGGCTGCAGGCCTGCCAGAGATGCTGCCAAAATGAGATCTGAAACCACACCTCTTCATACACTGCTCTAATTAACACACACTCGGGCCCAGTTTGTCCTCATGAAATGCTGTGATCTTGTCTCCCTGACCCTGCTTCACACACTTTCTCCTGCATGTGTGAGGGGAAAAAATCTGCAAGGGCTTAAAATTGAGGCAAAAAGGCAGAGACAGACAGAAAGAAGCAGTGAGAGAAAGAGAGAGAGAGAGAGAGAGAGAGAGAGAGAGAGAGAGAGAGAGAGAGGTGAGGGGGGGGGCAAATAGAGACAGGATATGGGAGACAAATAAAGAGAGGATAGGAAGGAGACAGACAGAGAAAGAGGAAGAGAGATTTGAAGACAGGCTGAGAGTGAAAGAGAGATGGCCCTGGTGAGAGGAATGAAAGCCAGCTGATTTGTCTTGCCCTCGACTTGGCTGTCCTTTTTTTGCCTGGCTTCATTCAGTGTGTGTGTGCATGTGCGTGTGTGTGCGTGTGTGGGTGTGTGTGTGTGTGTGTGTGTGTGTGAGGTGAGAGTGTATGTTGGCAGATTGGTCAGGTCCATCTGTGCTGGGATGTGGATAAAAGGATGCAATGATCTTTGGTCAACCTTATTCTGCTGTATGTGTATTGTGTCTGAAGCTAAAGATTAGAATCAAAATCAACTGTAAATATATTACTAAAAATAATTTAAAAAGCAAACTATTCTATCTTCACCTCTTCTTGCTGCTGTCATTCACAGTGTCATTCGAGCAACTAGCAATTTCTTCTTTTGTGGTGTTAACACAACAGAAGTCATATGCCCAGTACATTTTGATATTGATCATATGGCCACTAAAGAACATTTTAGATAATTGTAGACAATTACTCAAACCTACAACCTTCCAATCATGGGGCCTAGTTCCCAACCGCTAGGCCACCCCTGCCCCTCAAGATCATTGGAGTGCTTTATTGAGCATTACAGAGCACTGGAGAAGATTCTACAGAATTATAGAGCATTACAGGGCATGTTAGAGCATTACAGATTTAGAACTTTATAGAGCATTAAAGAGCATTATAGAGCACAAAACAGCAACATAGAGCCTTGAAGGACATTGTTGTCCATTTTACGTCTCTATAGAGATTAGAGCTTTATAGCTGGAGACAGCGATGCTGACTAGAAAGACAGGTGGCAGAGCTGAAGATATTAGAGTTAAAGATGCTAAGATGCTTAAGAAAGGACGAAGATGGATGATTCTAAATTAGAATATTAGGGGGACAGCTCATCTTGGATGCTTTTGGAGAAGTTAGAGAAGCATGGTTGCATTGGTCTGGACATGTCCAGAGGAGAGACAAGGATTGTATCGGGAGAAGGTTGAAAATGGCTCTGCCAGGAAAGAGGAAAAAGGAAGACCAAAGAGGAGGTTTTTGGATGTGGTGAGACAGGATATGCAGGTGCTTGGTTTGAAGGAGGAAGATGGAGAGGACAGGAAGAAATGGAATCAGTTGATCTGCTGTGGTGACCCTTAAATGTGAGCAGTCGAAAGAAGAAGAAGAAGAAGATTATAGGGTTATTATAGGATTTTATTATATTATTAGATTATAGGATTATATATATCTTTTCTTTTTATTTCGCAATAATACAAATGACGTATAATCAACACATTCAGTGTTTATTAGTGTATCAGGTATAGAGCAGATGTAGATCTACTGCTGTTAATACAAAGTTATGGAGAATTTCTATAAATTCATTGAGATTTGGGGAAATGCTATGTATTGTTTTATTTTTTATTTCATGGCATATTTACTTTCTGGTAAATTTATTTCATGCAAGTCTTTTAAAATGTTTTCAAGAGCTGCTGTAATTTTGTGGTGAAACTTCACATCCCTTCCTGACTGATCGAGGAAGAAATGACCTCAGTTTTAAGTCTCCGATGTCACAGAGATGTATAAAAAGCACATGTGGCTTTAAGCTGATGCACACTTTTTCCACCAAGATTTGACATGTTTACTCCTGTCTTTTACTCTTTTCTTTCAGTGAAAAGACTCAGTTCAGATCCTCCATCCTGTAGCTCTGTCTTAAAACAACAGTTTATTAAAAAGATGCAAGTCACCCCCCCAAGAAGTGCCATATGAACCATGACATGCTTACTTTTACTTACGTTTTAACTCGTTGTATTTGAACGTTGTATTACAACGAGAACGTTGTATTTGCTGTTCTCCTTCTTCTTTCTCCTGCTTTTCCCCTCTTTCTATTTTCTCCTCTTTTTTCTTTTTTATTTGTCTCTCTTTCTCCATTCAGTACTTGTCCTTATCTATCTATCTCTCTCTCTCTCACACACTCTCTCTCTCTCCATCTCTCTCTCTCTCTCTCTCTCTCTCTCTCAATCTATCTCTTTCTCTATCTCTCGTTCTCATTTATACATTTTAAATTTCCTTCCATTCTCTATCTAATTTTTCTCTCCCCATTCTTTCTTCTCACTCTCTTTTACTTACTTTTCATTGTCTATTTCTCTCTCTGCCTTTTTCTGTCTCCCCCCTCACTCTTTCATCTCTCTGGAAGCAGGTATAGAGGTGTTCCCAACAGATAGGTGATGAAACATCACACTCTCAACCTCTAGCCATCTCCATCAGAAACTGCAGTGTAAAACTTGATCAGATCACACACACCTTTCCCTTCATACCCACACTCATCTCTCCCCTCTCACATACATTTTTCTCCTCATTGCTCTCAGGATGTTTGAGTTGACTCTGTAGTGATGAATGTGGATGAGGTTGGGGTTTCCCTAGAGAGCTTCTCACTGACATCTGTGGAGAAGAAAACCTGCACTAAGTACCATCAGTCTAAAGACTCTGGTCATGGTCATGATGTGTGTAGAACATCCTAAACTCATCCTCTAGTAAAAAATGTTCATACTGCAGTGAAATAATGACTGTCACAAACATACTCAAGTAACATAGAACTGCAGTAGAGCTTCGAGTCTTTGTCAGCAGAGGAAATGAAGCCTGTTACTCAGGAAAGTACTGATTCATCAGACGTGAAATGGAACAGGTTACTATACACTTCTGGATGGATCCCCATGTTCCTCAAGAGATAACTGAACAAATCCTAAAGCAAAATTGTTTTTAGAATTACTGAATCTGCCCACTTTTTAAACCAGTTCAATGCCAGATCCAAACCAAGTGGCTAGATTAAATTATTGATCATAGACTATTGAAATATAAAATTTTATCAGCTGTTTAACAGCTCTGACCATAAAATATTAACTACTGACAGGTTGCTACTAGTTAAAGGCAGAACAGATACATGCTTATTGACCATGGCAGGGCTTTCAAATTATGGAAAAAAAAACAAAGAGCATGAAAACAGATTTTTAATCAAACCCCCTCTTGCTGCAGGGTCTGGAAAATCCTACCTAATAAACAATCATATTATTAGTGTATGTATATCTGTTTGAAAGAATATGGAAAATGGTTCCACAAAGTCAATTGTCATGTACTGTGTAACCAAAGATAAATTCCTCAGACACTTTCCATGTGATTCTTCCTCTGCTGAGGCCAGCACCTCCTCATGAGGATTACGTTATAAAAGGATTGAGGAGTACAAAGCATCCGTTGGATTAATTCCTTATGACTGTCTGTTACTCAGCTAATTGCTTCCACAACACTCTGAGGTGGGGGTTGGTGAGCTATATGAAAATGAATGTTTTAAATGGTACAAAAATCACAAAGGCTAAAATTACTATTTGACATGGGAATGGGTTAAAATGGATTAGCAGAGAGATTAAGTTGTTTTGGCTGTGTGGTGTAGGATTCCTTTTATGCAGATTGGTACTGTATACTGTATACTGCTAGTAGAGAAGAGATAAATGCACCTTAAGCAGCGCTTTTCGCCTCCTCCAACTCCTCCGGCAGTGCCTTCCACCCACACTAAAAGCCTCTTTAGGATTCTTTAATTGGCACACTTCGGGTGATCTCCATAGCAGCTTCAGCTGCTGCCCTCCGCTTCCCCCTGCTCTTCAGACTGCTGGGGCTATAGACACAGAAGAAGTAGAATATTATCTGGAACTTTTTTCCATTCTTCCTTTTAATTTCCAAGCTGTGCCTTTTCTTATGAAAACAATGTAATCAAAAAAGAAAAAGGTCAAAAAGGTCTTTAAAAAGTTTTTTTCCCCAATGTCCCTAAATGTTTATGTCCTGGATATTTACAGTGTTGAATGATTGTGCTTGGTGTAAAGTAAAGGTGGGGAATTGTGTTATAATTAAACTTTATAAATGATCACTGGAGAATGATGCTTTCAGGAGAATGATGGTGTATTATGGGGACTCTTGAGGTTGCATGGAGAGTAATGGGGTTTATGGGAGAATGCCTGTGTTTGAGTAAGTAGTGAAGAATTTCTGTGTTTGATGGAGGATAATGGTGTTAAAAGCAGTATGATGAGGAAGTAAAGGAAGTAAACACTGAAGACATTTTCAAGAAGAATAATCCAACACATTTTACTAATAGCAACTTTTTGGCAGTTTTAATCCTAAATCCTCATATTCTACAGTGGAGTATTTTCTGCAGTGGCGTTAGTGCAAGATATGAAGAAAGGAAAGACATATAATAGTTAAATGCTAATTGTCATGACTACACCAAAAATCCTATATACTGAGGAAGGTTCTTTGTAGCAACTGTCATTATTTGTTTGAGTTCTTATGAGTTCTTTGGTTGATAAATTATTATTTTATGACATCCTAGGATCTGTAATCTAGGACATCTTTCACCTGGTCGCCAAATCATCGAATTTTGCCAGTATTTACCAACACCAGTTTGGTGTTTTATTACACCAGTTCACTTTGTCATGTAGGTTGTAATAGGAGTCACATTACTGCATTCTTTAAACTTATGGTCTGCACAATGATTTTAAAACAGATCTAATTACTTTCTCTTTGTTCGAGATGGGTGGCTGTCCACCACCTGTGTGGTGGACGATTTGGTTGTTTCCTGAGTCCATCAATCTCCATGAGGGTCTCCTGAGTTCCATGCCAGCTGCTACATGTCGGCAAAGCTACTATCTTATATACTATCATATTTTTCTCCTGACCTGAACTTCAGATTAGCTACATCAGACTGGCTCTTCTGCAGGAGCTGCTTCCCCCACTCAAACAGAGCTCCCACCATTAGATCATGAACCTCAATTTACAGTCACCAGTGGACTGTTACTTTTACTGTAACTCATGTTTACTGGAAATTACCACTATACAGGGTTTCTCTCTTTCTTTCTTTCCTTTTCATTTCCGGTGTCGACCAAAGGAGCATCGGTTCCCCTTTTGGGTCTTTGTCTCCCCCAAGGTTTCTTCCTCATTTTTGGGGAGTTTTTCCTTGCTTCTGTCGCCAACTGGGGCTTGGATCCAGATTCTGTAAAGCTGCTTTGTGACAACAACAGTTGTAAAAAGCGCAATATAAATAAAATTGACTTGACTAAATGAGCAAATATTGAAAGCGACTGCCCTTGTCATTGTGAAATGCAGCACAGCAACAAACAACAAAATTCAACCTCTATGTTTCACCCATACATGCAGCAGGGGGCAGCTGTTGAAAGTGCCCAAGCAGCAGTGAGGGGACAGTACCTAGCTCAAGGGTACCTCAAGGCCACCTACTGTTGAGGGAATCAAATCCACAATCTTCCGATCCAGGGCCAACTCCCAACCACTTGGCCACTACTGCCCGTATTGGGTGTGAAAGTTAAAGAAGAAACCCTAGTTTTTCCAAAACAAGTGAAACACTGATACTAAGTCTTCACAAATACTGATACTTGTATTCACAAATGGTTTGCTGAATGTCTGACATTGTGGTGTGGAACAACACAAAAGATTCAGGATAGATTATCAAGTCATTCACATGTCATTATTAATCTAAATTTAATCCTGTCAAAACAGAAAATGTAGTAAATGAAGTCAAAACCATAATGCTCCCCGTTGTCAACAAAACTGTCCAGTATGTGGAGTGATGTGTTAACAATTCAAGTGGATGAAGACAGACATAAGGTATGAAAAAGGGAGTATTATAACTCCTTCCAATTTTTAAATAATTAAAAAGCAACAGTTAAATGTGATAGCATAACATTACAAATTAAGGTTTGAGTAAGTGATCTAGTCAGGTTAACACTGATGTTAGCCACTAAGGTAAGTAGCCTAAGGAAATTGTTCAGTGATGCAGTAATACGAGGGATAGCAAGGGAGTTGAGAAACGGTTCCAAGCTGTTCTCTGAGGTTATTGGCTTCGTTTATCAATTACATCAGGTTTTTCTGAGAGATCTGATTCCACTGAACTTAAGTCTCAAGAGGTCAATCTTGTCAACTGCGTCTACTCTTTCAGATACTTGCAAAGAGGTCATGCTGAAGAAGAAGTGGTCTAAAGCATGGCTTCATTTCACAAAGATGATAAAAGTGCTACTTGTAAAATTTTAAATAAGGGAGTAACATCAAGTATATAATCATTTGATGGAACATGGGCTAAAATTCCAGGACTGGCATGTATTTTACACTCCCAGCACGTGTGCCACTGCTTCTCAACAGAGCACTCATCCATTACCAAGAATAAATATCCTATGCTATAAGAACATTAGCATCAATCAGGCAGGCTTTGCAAAATTTTTATTTAACTAAGAAATCCTAAATAAAAATGAATGATGTTCAAATATTCTTTCAATTTATTCTCTTATTAACATTCATCAGGGGTTCTCCAAGAGAAAGCAGACCTCATTTTTCCGTAGAAGAGCTGTTGACACTTCCAATTAGATACTGAATTGAAGTCAAAGCACTACTCATGTTTATATGTCACTCAGTTATTTGAGATGTAAACATTTTACCTGAAATGTTTTAAGAACAAAAGCCTGCTAGGTTCCTTAGATCAGAAGGAGCCATTGAGTTGGAGAGCTTGTGGTGCCAAAATCTAAAATTAAATTGGGTAAATGGTGCTTAGCCATTAAAGTGGAAGTGACTATTCTTGTCATAGCGAGGTCACAGCACAGCACACAGTGAACCACAATAAAATTGGACCTTTGCATTTAACCCATGCAGCAGGGGGCAGCTATGAAAGCTGCCCAGGGAGCAGTGACAAGGACTGTACCTTGCTCAAGGGTACCTCAGGGCAACCTGCTGGTAAGGGGATTGAACACACATTTCCACTCCTGTGGCCAACTCCCTAACCACTAGGCCACCACTGCACCAATGCTTATGCTTCCCAATTATGCTTCCCAATGCTGCAACCAGCTCCCCATGGAGTTTAGATCTGCCCCAACTGCTACCAGATTTATTAAGTGCCATCAGAGGATTTTCTTTGTCTATTGACTTAATGTTTCTCAGTGCATGTATCTGGAAAGTTTTATGATGTTGTGAGATACTACGTTTGAACATTTGCATGCTGTTGGGACAAGGTTTTACACCACTGATGTGTGATGTAAAGCAATTTTTAAGGCCCATAAAGTAAAAAGGTTTTTGAGTCTTTTCAACTGTAACCTTATGGTGTCTATTTTAAACTCAATTCTAATAGTTATGGAGCCAAAATAACAAAAGGTATTTTACTGTCTGGTAACATACCCAGACCGGTCTATACAGTGGTCAGTAATAATGCTGAGTGAAACATTATTCATTTTAAAGTAAGACTGTTACTGTATTTTTTTATGTAGCAATATTACTTTGATTGAAAATAGAAACAAAAACTGTTGAAACTTCTATGAATTATTTATTAACTTTAATAAATAATTAATATTTGCAATGAATTCAATATCTGGTATAAAATATTCTGTATCTGTTATTACGGTTGGGTATTATCCCCTTTTTTTCTTTTTCTTTTTATTTATCTATTTATTTATTTATTTTCCTTACTGAGTGGTGCAAAAAGTTTTTGACCTGACATCAGGAGATCACAAATGTATTACTTGGTGCTGCTGTGGACAGGGGTCCAAACTTTCTCCCCCTCTTCCCCATCACTCTGCTTGATGCAAAGCCAGTATGAATAGCTAGTGACTGATGTAGCAGAATTGGCAGTTAATCTTCTCCTCTAAGCATGTTGAGCTGTAAAATAACCTTTTAGTGTTGCAGTAGCTGGCTTTATCTGGCTCTGAGGAAGCACATGCTGGTCCTTGTCAACCCGCTATTGATGATACTTTCTGATGTAGGGTCTCCTAATGAGTGGATAGAATGAGCATGAGTCCACATGGGTGCCTGCATTATATTTAAAACAAAGTTTGCTTACCAAACTGAAAATTGTCCAGCCCCCTATCTATCTTTAATGATCAAACCATGGGTCACAGCTTGCCCTCCATCAAGTTGACCCTGACTTGAGCTTCCGCTTCTCAAACGCATCTCTTCATTGGGCAATTACGATAACAACTGAACCTTCATGCCTTAAACTAACACACATATCACTCCACTCCCTAAATAACTAAAAAATATTTTGAAACTTCCATATTTTTTGGATGATGCTTTAACTTTATGCCTGGCAGAATTAGGTTTGATAGCAGCTCTTAATAGCAGTCTTAGAAACAAGTAAAGAAAAATTGTCTTTGTTAAGCTAACAGTAGATAAGTTAGTAACCCAAAAGCACCACGCCCTACAGTACAGACTTGGTTCCTGCTAAGTGGTGCTATAATGATACTTATTTAGAGGATAAAGAGTCAAATCTGAGAAACCAAAGTAGTGTGAGTTTTTTTCCTTTCTTTCTATCAGCACATCCTTCCTAAAATGTTAAAGGGCAGAATGTGTTTTACTGATTTTCTTGATAAATGTTGAAATAAAATTTAACATTTTGCAAAACTGTCGTCATGCCATAGTATCCCCCCTTTAACTGTTATACAATCCTTCCAAGAAAGTACAGTAATTGAATGGATGAAAACCAAATGCTGAGGAACTTATGAAATTGTGGAGTTAATTCTGTATTTATTGGTTTGCAGGGTTTAATCAGGAAGTAAACTTGATTTTTGTGTTAAATATAAAACCAAACAAGTATTAATAGAAAAAAGAGGTAAGATAATAATTATGAAGAAAATAATATGAGTGTAATCTAGGATTTAATGTACAGTTTATTCAGGGCAGTGAAAGTGAAAGTGAGATCCTGACTCATGTAATATTCTCAGTTGCCCTGGCTTGACTGGCTGTTTCAGAATGTATGTTGAAGGATAACAAACCAGGCAGTTAGGATTAGGGCTTGTATGAGGTTTGAGATGACTGAAGGCAGGATTTGGCCTTAGATTGTGGTGTCCAGCTGCAGACTGGGCTGGCAGGTGTCTGAACCAGCAGACACGTTCCAGCAAGTAATAAGCCTCAAGTGGCTGCTGCTGCTTTTCATTTGTGGATCATTTGTGACACACATCCTACAACGTACTGCTTCAGCCTCCCCTGGGCTTTAGTCCTTAACATGACACACATTTCTCTCAGCTCAATGTGATGCCTTGTTCTAGACAAGGAAGTGGGACAGACATTTTGTGATTGCTAAAGTGAACCTAACAATAGCGTGTATGATTTCCGTTCTGTATTTGCTACCTTTTTGATATGCCCCTATTTATCCTTTGAGCCCTTTGCTTGGCTGCCTTTTACTCAGGGATATGAAAGCTGAGCTTGAGTTTAGATTGCAGTTTTGACTTTTTCAGGCGGTAGGATTAAGAAGCATATTTTTCTCAGAAGTCATTAAAACAACCCAGTGGACCATAGAGAGGCTTGCAAAGTGACAGAAAGAGACAGAGCACACTGAGGATGCTAATTTTCCTCCGGTCCTGACTGTCGTACCTCATCTCTTTCACTGAGAAGATATAAACCTGCATATAGTGTGCATATTTCTCACAAAACTAAAAAAGAAAAAAAGGAGGGGGAACTCCAGATACCTTCTCGCTTTGTGTTTAATTAAAATGGTTTTCCTCCTCATCTCAAAAATAAGGTGCCAGCAGAGACCCTTCAAAATTTTCCACATTTATTCATGTTTGACTTGCCTTAAAAAACTGAATATAAAACTTAAATATCCCATTTAATTTATTCAGGCTCTAGAATTAGCAGTAGTATGAAGCCTATTTGACTACAATCATAGGCTCAATTCTTGCTTAGCAGATCTTTTTTTGTATGATTCCCTTATTGTCTTGTCCCAGATTGTTCAAACTCAAGCAGGTTGTATTGGGAATGTTGGTGCATAGCCATTTTAAAGCAGTCTCTCTAGAGATGCTTTATTGTGTTAAGGTCTGGGGTCTGGCTCAGCCAATTTAGGACAGAGTTTTCCCAAAGCTACTCCTGTGATTTCTTGGTGTTTTGCCCAAGTTAATTTGTTTTTTTATATTTACATATATGTATATAATGAACTCGTAATGACATACTTGAATGGACCTCATTTCTACTGAGCACAAACTGTACTGGAACCCAAGGCTTAACTCTAGTTACTCTCTTTAACTTATAGACTCTTTTTAGTGATGTCACCTCTTTTTCTTTCTTGACTTTTTGGTGTCTACCAGAGGAGGATGAGTTCCACTTGAGCCGTGGCTCCTCCCAAGGTTCCTTTTTCCAGGTTTAGGGAGCTTTGCCTCTGTGGCCTTCGGCTCGCTCCCTAGGGGCTCAGATACGGGCTTTGTAAATCTGCATTTTGACAGGGACAGTTGTAAAAAGGTCTATATAAACAAAATTGACTTGACTTAATTTGATGATGTTTAGTGGAGAAAAATGGCTATTTGCGTTACTGAAGTCCAGAATAATGAAGTTTTTTAGAGAATTTTGGTTTTTGGAAGACCAACGTTTTTTGGAAGGTTTTAGTGATTCTGTTTGGCATGGAATCTTTGGTGAACAATGTTGACGTTTGTTGGTGATTTTGGTGTTTGATGCACAATAATTGTGTTTGAAGAAGAATGGCATTTGTTGAGGAATTTTGGTGTTTGTATAAGAATGCTAGGTTGGTATGGATTGTGCCAGTTCACTGGAGCTCCAAGACAAGTGTTTTAAGCACTTTATATACATGCAGAATCTCTATGCAGGCAGATATAATAACATAATTAGAACCAATGAGCCAAAGGAACAACTATGAATGGAATTGTGGTAAACATTCTTAACCATCACAGACAAACTAACCAAGATTTTGACGTGTAGGAGAATTTTGGGTCGGTGTGTTCTGGCCTTACCAATATATCTGTCATATGTGATGTTTCAGGGGGTTGTGATGGTCACAGTGGGCTAAGAGTGTGTAATGAATGGGTTTGGGGGTAAATTGGTTTTTGGAACTCAGTTAAATGTCCATCAGCCTACCAGTTCCACACCAGGCCATGGCATTTGAGTCTAAAATTGCACACAATCATCTCAGCTGCTGGCCTTGGAGAGTCCAGGGTATGATGGACATTCATCATGACAAGGAGATGGAGGCCAGCAAGCCACCAGGAAAAAAAAAAACATTCTGGAACCTAAACTTACCAGTCAGCCATGAGGCACACCATCTTATTTTAGACAGAAAAACTATGGGAAAAGGAATGCATAGAATTCTTTCTCTTCCCTTTTCTATGAAAAATCTCATTATTTCAATAATAATAATGTGTTTAAGTTGTTTGGATTAAATGGGGATGCAGTTCTTTAATGAATGAATTACACTAATGAAGGAAATTCTTGTGATAACAATGAGCATTAAATTGACCAGTAGGGAACAGACAAACCACACACCACACTTTGACTGAATGTTTGAATGAATGACTTTGATTGAATGAATGTTTCAGAAAATTCAGTGCCTGAATTGCCCCTGTCCCATATCCTCCTTTCTTCTTCTTCTTCTTCTTCTTCTTCTTCTTCTTCGTCTTCTTCTTCTTCTTCTTCTTATATTTAATCTTCTTCTTCTTCCTCTCTTTCCTCTGCCTCTCTTGACCCTCCACACCAGATTACAGTGCCCACATGTGACCCTTCCTCAGCCCTCCACTGTCGAGTTTGGCAGTAATTCGGTCATCCATCAACACCATTGACTATCCACATAAATCACATTACACAAATATCAGCCAACAGTCTCTGCTGTCGCCATGGCAATCTGTCTCCAAGCTTCCCTTTACTCATCCTTCAACTCCTTCATTCATCCTTCATCTTTTGACTATCTGGGGATGTATAATTAAAAAGCAGTATTGTGATCATGTTGCTATATGTATTAAAAAACAGGTTGGTGCTATGGTTAAGGATTATTTTAATGACACTCACAAAAACTCACAAACTCATCTGGAGGTGTGATTGCTCAGAATGCTAAACGCACACAGTAAAAACACTGTGATTGGTTAAATGAGCATTTGTCTATTGTAGCCTTAAGATATCAGTTATGCAATTATCATATCCATAACCATTATATATATACTGTGTAAAAGTAGGTGTGAAAAAATGCTGTAAACAAAGAATGCTTTCAAAAATGGAAGAGTTAATCATTTATTTTCATCAATCAACAAATGCAGTGAATGAACAAAAGAGAAATCTAATTCAAATCAATATTTGGTGTGACCACCCTTTGCCTTCAAAACACCATCAATTCTTCTAGGTACATTTGCACACAGTTTTTGAAGGAACTCAGCTGGTAGGTTGTTCCAAACATGACTGTGTTTCAACCTCCGTGTGACACTGATGATCATCAGCACCTGTTTGGCAAAACTGGTTGATCATACACCGACTATAATCCTACAGAATCCCTGACTTTGTGCAAGTGTACCTAGAAGAATTGATGTTGGTTTTAAGGCAAAAGGTAGTAACACCAAATATTGATTTGATTTTTCTTTTGTTTGCTCACTTTGCATTTTGTAAATTGATAAAAATAAACAATCATTATTTATATTTCTAAAAGCATTCTTTGTTTGCAGCATTTTTTCACACCTCCCTAAAACTTTTGCACAGTACTGTAACGGACTCTGAAAAGTCAAAAATTCTTAAAAAAAAAAAAGTCTTTCAGAGGGATACAGCACTCTTGAAATTGCTAAGGTATTGGCTCATTCTCACAGAACCAACAGTTTATTGCAAATAGACAACAGGGTTGCAAGAAATGTGTTGAGAAAAAAAGAGGCAAATTAATTGCCAAAGATTTGAGAAGGATCAAACGTGAAGCTACCAGGAATCCATTATCCTCCAACGTTGTCATATTCCAGAATTGCAACCTACCTGGAGTTCCCAGAAGTACAAGGTGCTCAGTGCTCAGACACATGGCCAAGACCCGACCACAACTGAACAAGACACATAAGTTGAAACATCAATACTGGGCCAAGAAATATCTCAAGATATTTCGCAAGGTGGGGGTACTGCTATGGGCTGGTATTATTAAAGATGAGCTAGTTGAGCATTTTTGGGTTGAAGATGGACTCAAAATCAACTCCCAAACCTACTCCCAATCTTTAGAAGACACTTTCCTCAAACAGTGGTACAGGAAAAAGTCTTCTTTCAAGAAGACCATCTTTCAAGAAGGCCATGATTTTTACACAGGACAATGCTCCATCGCATACATCGAAGTACTCCACTTCGTGGCTAGCCAGTAAAGGCCTTAAAGATTAAACAATAACATGGCTCCCTTCCTCACATGACTAAACCTTATTGAGAACATGTAGGCACCTCTTAAATGTGAGAGTAACGGGGAAAGAAAAACAGTATACCTCTCTGAACAGCATCTGGGAGGCTGTGGTTGCTGCAGCACAAAAATGTAATTGTCAATAGATCGAGAAGTTGAGAAACTCCATGAATGGGAGGCTTATGAAGTGAAGGTGACTATTTTGTCATTTTGAAACACAGCATACAGTGAACCATAGCAAAATGAATACCTCTGACGACCCTTACACATCGTGCAGCAGGGGACAGCTATTTAAAGATCATAGCGAGCATAGCGAGAACAGTGTTAGGGACAAAACCGTGCTCAAGGATTCCTCAGGGCAACCTACTGGTCAGGGATTTGAACCCACAACCTTCCAATCCTGGGGCCAAATCCCTAACCAGTAGGCCACAGTGTCCCATGATGGCTATATCGGTCACAGTCTTTTTTTTTCTTTTTTTTTTTATGTCAGAAATGTTTATTGAGTGTTAATTATTCTAACTTTAACAGATAAAAATAGATGAGATTGGAATTTGAGTATGTTCTGAGTATGTTCACACTAACATTTCTTTTGTAAAACATTCAGGGTTATTATACACTGCTCAAAAAAATAAAGGAACATTTAGAAAACACATCAGATCTCAGTTGGAAAAAAAAATCATGCTGGATATGTATACTGATATGGAATGAGTAATGTGTGAGGAACAAAAGGATGCCACATCATTTGATGAAAATGAAAATGATCAACCAACAGAGGGCTTAATCTGAAGTCACCAAAAATGTATAAACTGAAAAACTGATGCAGCAGGCTAGTCTAATTTGCTGAAATGTCATTGCAGCAACTCAGAATGGTACTCAGTAGTTTGTATGGCCCCCATGTGCATGTATGCATGCCTGACGTAAGGGCATGCTTCTTATGAGAAGATGGATGGTGTCCTGGGGTATCTCCTCCCAGATCCTCAAAACTAACTCCCCAAAACCATCACTGACCCACCACCAAACCAATCATGTTGAACAATTTTGCAGGCAGCATAATGTTCACCAGACCCTTTCACGTCTGTCACATGATTTCAGAGTGAACCTGCTCTCATCTGTGAAATGCACAGGGCACTAGTGNATATATATATATATATATATATATATATATATATATATATATATATATATATATATAATGTAAGTATATCATTTGATTTGTATGCTAGTATGCTATCTCAAAGACAAGATCTTTATCTTTTATTCACTGCATCTAGTGTCTCAATTGGTTCTCTTTTCATACAATACACTCCAAAATAAATGCCAAGATGATACATTGTGCAGCCATCCAGGAAACTTCTGACCCTCTGTCTAAATTCTAAAGTAATTAAATACTGTGAAAGTGAATTTGATTATGTAGCCCTAGCCTTTCGGCCATGACCTTTATCCACTGCTGTCAGGCTGTGTTCCTTCTAACGCCTCTGACTCCACAGGAATTTTGAAAAAAGGTCTCGCCAATTTATTCTTCCAAGGTGCTGCTTTGGTGATTGACTCAGCTGTGGAAGCAATAAAAGGCCATAGTCGTGCCAAAACACTTTCAATCTATTTTTATTTTATCACTGCCATCCAAACTCATTCTGCATCAGTGTACTTCACTCATTCACCCAGTACTTCCCAAACATATTGATTCAAGACATATTTAAGAAGTGTTTCCTTAGGTTTGCTTAAGAGCTGTGAGGCTTATGTAGCTAAATATAATGGAGGTAATTATTCAATCTTAAAAATAGGCAAAAAGTAAATATTTCAGTATAGCTGTCAAAACCTTTTTAATGATGTTTTAATGATGTGTTTTAATGATGTGTTTTTGTCAGTGGTAAAGAAAACAATATTTTCCAAATTTTACATTTCATAAGGATATTTGCTCATTTTTTGTTAGTTACATTCGTTTTCATCACAAATTGTCATCATAATCATCATTAGATTTTTGCTTGAGTTTTGTTATAACATTTAAGCAATTCAAAGTGACTATTCTTTGTCATTTTGAGTACACAGCACAACACACAGTGAACCACAACGAAATTACACCTCTGCATTTTACCTACACACAAACACATGCAGCAGGGGGCAGATATTGAAAGTGCCCAGGGAACAGGGATGGGGACGGTACCTTACTTAAGGGTACCTCAGGGCAAACTACTGGTCTGGGATTCAAATCTACAATCTTCTGATCCTGAGGCCAACACCCTAACCAATATGCCATCGCTGCCCCATTGATTGATCTTAGAATCATGAAATCAGACCAATAAGGAATCTCATGGAATTACACAAGGAAGATGCATTAAATGTTTTTTTTTTTCTGCTGTGAAACTGACTTTAGATCACTATGACAACAAAAGATAATGAGGGTTACCTGGGAAGCAGTTCTTAACACTATATAAAGCATATAACTCCATCAAGGCTGTCATGGTCACTCGATTACAAAATGATCAGTTGCAGTATATCTTCTCAGTTAATGGGCTTTAGTGATTAAGAGGATGATAAACAGGGTATCTGCAGGTCAATCTAAAGACTTACTCAGCAGCCTGGCCCTTCTCCACGAGGGAGAATCAGCAAAGTTAATCTAGCCTGTTATCTCAGTGTTTTCCAATGTGCTTTAAGCCCTTTCAGCCCTTATACTGACCATACAAGAGTCAAAGAAATTAAATTTGCAATGTTCCTTATAATAAACATTGTTTATGTCTTTTTGTACATCTCTTACTTTTAAGATATTGGGCAGCTCCCAAAATTGTAGACTGCCTTTGGGAGTTTTTAGGGCCCGCATGGAGAATTTAGCGATGTGGGTATGACACTGCCTAATTGGCTTTGAAGAGTAACATAAGAAAAGAGGTTGTAGTCAGTTGGTTTATCTTGGTTATTTTCAGGAATTATTGTTTAATGTATTCTCATCATTGTGCCTGATAGTTTTAGTGCCAGTTTCCCCATCAGTCTATTGCTCATAGCTCTGTTTGGTTCCTGTGTCTTGGTGCTATTTTCATATTAATAGGTTATAATTATTATTTTCCTTGGATTCATAATACAATTTTATGTGTAAGTCCGGGGTTAATACACATTAATGATCCGAATCCAAATGTATCCAGAATCCCATTCACTGCTCTAGTTTTTTTTTTGCTGGGATCAAAAGGGTTGAAGAACACAAAACAATTATTCAATACCTGGGTGTGTGCTCACTTTCCTGCACATTTTCCAACAATTACAGAAACCCTACACATTGTAGAACCTTGACACAGATCGAAAGAGTGAGAAAAATTGCAGTGTTAAGACAGTGAAACAGAATGTAGCAACACATGATCATTTGTTTGTGTGGAGGTGGGGGTGGGGTGATATATTAGTGATCTGAGGTTGGTCCTGAGCGTGAAGTTTTATTGAACAGGCAAGAAAACACACGACAAGATGAAAGTCAACAGGCCAGTTAATACCTATAGTTCAGAAATGCTTCTAATACTGACTAAACACACCAGCAATCAAAATAACCTGCAGATGATCTTTCATTTAGAGGTGCACTCGTCTCAGAATGAAAAATGTGACCATTGATAAATCAATTTTTAAATAGGCCTGCTCACCACTTTAATAATCCTGAAAGTGATGTTCTGGTCTAAAATGCTCTTTAAATGATGTGTCTTGAAGGTGGGGAGATTTCTTTGAAATTTTTTTTGAAAATTCAAGTGCTTTCAGGTGAGTATCTTTGAAATGACCGATGCACAAAGAAAGCAAATATCTAATGTTGCAGCTAGAAAGCTTGTATTTATTAGCCTCTATATCAGTGAATTTATTAGCCTCTTCATCACTGTGACAGGATTCTCAATGGTTGCATGAAGTATTTGATTAATGTCTGCTGGTTACTGTAGTCAGAGAATACTGATAAAGGAACACAAACAACAGAAACACAATTGTGAATCAGTTAACAACGATAAGGGTTAGGATGCAATGTTTCACTACAAAATACTGCATAACAAATAACATATTGATTACTAGTTTTAGGCCAGAATGCCTTTACGGCAAAATAAACAATGCAATGAATCAACCTCAGACAAATTTAAATGCTCCTGATGTGATCCCATTCAGTATCATTTCCACCTACCCTTAACAAGGTGGTGGGAATACTGGAGCCTGTTTGAATGGGGCCAAAGGTGCAGAAATGCTGCTGAGAGGTGACCAGTCCCTCCCAGGCACACACATCCAAATACACAATCAGTCACACTTCAGGGCCAATTTAGTAACTCTACTGGGGCAGCGGTGGCCTAGTGGTTAGGGAGTTGGCCCCCGGATCTGAAGATTGTGGGTTCAATCCCCTCCCCAGTGGGTTGCCCTGAGGTACCCTTGAGCAAGGTACCGTCCCCGTCACTGCTCCCCGGGCGCTTTCAATAGCTGCCCACTGCTGCACGGTGTTGTGTGCATGGGTTAAAAGCAGAGGTCCAATTTCGTTGTGGTTCGTTGTGCTTGCTGTGCTGTGACCTCGCAATGACAAGGGTTGTCACTTTCACTTTCACTTAATCTGCCTGAATGTCTTTCGACTGTGGAAAGAAACCAAAGCACCTGGAGGAACTCACATAAAATGTGAGACCCTTGGCCTCCAGGGTAGAAATCAGTTTTTTCTCACTGTGAGCAACTACTGTTCAACATCTCAGATTTGCTCATTATTTTCAATAAATGTTGGTTTGTGTAATAGTCCAAAATGTAAGGTTTTATAATCATTAATTTGTGGAGGAAACCAAGCCCTACAGTAAACTGGTGGTGGCAACATTATACTTTGAGCAAGTATTTCTGTATAAGGGATTGGGAAATTGTTCAGGATAGAGGGGAAACTGGTTGAAGAAAAATATAAAGGAATTCTGAATAAAAAACCTTTACCAGAGTGCTCAGTAATTGCTCTTTACTGCAGCAATTTTGATATCCTAAATACATTAAATATCATATAATATATGAAAATAATAAGGTCAAAAAATTAAATAAATGTAAAAATGTCTAAAAATATATGCATGAAACATAGTTTACCTTTAGATTATGCTGGTTGAGGCTAAAACACCAGCTGGGTTTGGCTGGAAAATGAGAATCAATAATCAAATCCACAGTAGCCTTTATCTCCTCAGGCCAGTGTCCACTCTGCTTCTAATCTCAAAGTGTATTGACTCTGCGCAATGATGTGTGTGTGTATTTGTGTGTGTGTGTTTCTGTATGTTTGTGGTGATCGTTCCATTTGACTCGTGATTGAAAAGCACTGTCAATCAAAAGATATAGATCATATAAAATTGTTGCATTCATTATCGCTACATTATTCTCTCAGCTCTTGGTTTAAAATTTAATGATTCATTCAGTACACTGCTAGCTGTCCCAGTGCCTGACTATGTCAGTGTGGCTTATGATGTGGTCATACTGGTCACTCTGCAGAGATTTTGTTTTCAGTGTGCAGCCTGATTTTACTCTATCGCTCAACTGTAGTGATTCAGCCTGCTGCTCTGCTGTCAGAGGAATCAATAGTCAGCTGCTGGCAGATTGTGTAGAGTGTGTATGAAATCGTAATGAAAGCAACAGCCAGCTATGGTGAAACAAGGCTGTAATTAGGACTGCTGTCTGGGACATCCATTCAGGGTCAGCCATCAGGGGGAGCTGTACGTTCTGGGGATAGGAATTTTAATAAACTTTGCCAATAGAACTTAGTTTGTCATTTTACATTATGCCTTTTTTTAATTAGACAATACTTAGTATATCCCAGCTCTCAGAGGGTGAAAGGCACCACACCCTCGACAGGTTGCCAGTCCATCCCAGTAAAACTGTACTGTGTAGCTGTAAATTAAGCTTTGTTTCACAGACAGCCTAGTCTTCATACACATTGTAAAACGAGAAGTCTCCACTGGAAAAAAAAAAAATTAAAACAAGACTAGGCTTAAAACAAGACTCTGTCCATGAAACACAACAGCATCCATCCTTCCATCCATCCATCCAGTTTTGGCTTATCCTATCCTGGTTTGCAGGAGATTGCGGGAGCCAATCCTAGTCCTCTTTTTTTTTTAAGAGAGAAAACAACACCATGGACAAGTTGCCACCCCTTTACAGGGCAGGAACATAAAACACAGTCATAATTAAGGAGCAGTTTAGCATCTCCTATTCATCTGACATGCGTATCTTTGGAGTGTGGGAGGAAGCCAGTGCTTCTGGAGGAAACCCACACAGACATGAGAAGAACATGCATGCCTTGAACAGAAAAGGCTAAAGATTGAGCCAAAACCTTTATGTAGTGGGGTTACAGCACCAACATAATGGCAACATACATTATATACATATACATATATACACGCATAAGTGTTCAGGACATCACCACTCGCTGCATCCGCAAAGCAACCAGCATTGTGGATGATCTTTCTCACCCATCCCACACTCTCTTCTCCCTCCTGCCATCCGGGAAAAGGTTCCGCAGCATACGGGCCTCCACTTCCAGGATGAGAAAGTTTCTCCCCCCTGGCCATCAGACTCTTGAACTAATAATCACTGTACCACTGCAATACCTACTACTTATTGCAATACTTACTACTTACTACTTACTACTCATTACTAGTATTTATTTTTTTGCACTCCACACTTTAACCAAAACACTGCTGCTCCATCATACTGCCAGTAACATGGGCTGCTTTGTTCTGCAACACTGCAAAAACAAAGGAGCGTCGGGTGAATGCACTGCATGTTCTGTCTGTTGTTCTCTCTGTTGCTGTTGTCTGTTTGTCTTGTCTAATGTCTTTTGTCGTGTCTTGTGTGGTCTTATGTGTAGCACCAGGGTCCTGGAGGAACGTTATTTCGTTTCACTATGTACTATGTATATGGTTGAAATGACAATAAAATCTTACTTGACTTGATGTGACTTGATAACACACATTTTGAGGAAAAAATAAAACAATGGTTAGTGCAAGTTATGGCAATTTCTTTTACTTACAGTTGTGTTTCTTAGAACCTTAGCAAATTAGCAAAGCCTGTAATTAGACCATGCTGTCTAAACTTTTACAACCTCCTTTATTCCCCCTTCAGCTTTTAACATTGTCTTAAGTTATAACTGGAGATGTAATAATAATGCTGAGCTTGTGACTTGTGACTACATACTCTATTCAATGTGCAATCTTCAAGAATGAAAATTAAGAATGTGCTGTATGATTTTAAAGAAATGAATTGTATTTAAATCATAGTAGCAAAACTGTTGAGAACAATCACAAATTGATATTTTCCTCAAATCATTAAGCTTTAGATATAAATATACATAATGTCATTATTTTATGCCAGTGTTTTTAAATCATGCTTCTAGACAGCCCACACTCCTGCATAGTTCTACATAGTTTTAATTATTAGGTAAGTGAGTATGTTTAATAAGGATTAATTTTAATCTGGAACAAATAGTTTTACTTTTGCTTTCAAGTTAAAGTATGCCATTATTCTTTGCTCTTTAAGGCCATCACTGGCCACACAGTGGAGACCTCCCATGTATGTAATGGAACATTGTCCTGCCTTCTTAAAAGATGCAGACTTTTTCCTGAACTACTGTCTTCGAAAAACTGGAAGCAGGTTTTGGAGTTGATTTTGAGCTCATCTTTAATAATACCAGCCGTAATAATCTCAGAACAATGTTTCTTGAGATTTTTTTTGGTCCAGGCGTGATGTTTCAACTGATGTGTCTTGTTCAGTGGTGGTCAGGTTTCAGCCTTCTTTACCTTGTCAATACCTTTGACATTGAAAACCTTGTACTTATGGACACTCCAGGTAGGTTCAATTCTGGAAAATGACAGCACTGGAGAATCATGGGTTCCTGGTAACTTCATGCTTGTTTCTTCTCAAATCTTTGGTGGTTCAGTTGCATACTTTTTTCTCAACACGTTTCTTGCGACCCTTTTGACTATTTGCAACAAACTGTTTGATGGATCTGTGAGCATGCCCCGAAATCTTAGCAATTACAACAGTGCTGCATCCCTCTGAAAGACTTTTAACACACTGAACTGAAAAGCAGTGCTGTGAACCAAAAGAAGTAGAATTAAGAAACACTACCATAGATGAATCTGGGATGTGCATTTGTTGACAGGTTATATGGAGTAGAAGGGTTCACTCACATTGGTGGATTCTTGCTTTATCTACTTCCTTCTCTGGCTAAGCTAAGTCCACTTTTCATCACCTTGCAGAGGTCCAGGGCCTTATCTGTCTGGCTGTTCCAGGGCTAACACTGCACTGTGGGGAATCTACTGCAGTCTGAACAGAATTTCTGTAATTGGTGAATCTGTAGAGGATTGATTGTGCAGCAGAATAAGCAGGGGCACCAGACAGTTCCTGTTCACTGGACTGGAAGCCTGTCTGCTCCATACACTCCACCTAATGGAGATTTATGAGCCTTTCTATTCCTCTAGGATCTAACGTTTAGAGGTGATGCAGGAGGGTGAGGTTCCTTCACACCCTGGGTTAACCATAAAAAGGTTTCCATAATCAAACTCAGAACTTTTTGTGTGTCTTGGATGTAGTATGCAAACATTAACATGTCAGTTTCGGACATCAACACCTTCACATATAACTGAATGCTTTTCATGCTGCAGTTACAACCTACTCACACTGAAACTATAAGCTTTGGTTTTCTCCCAGCTTTATGAATGCACACTTTATCCATTCTAGCATCACTTAATTGCATTATTTAAAAAAAATTATCAATCACTACTTCACTAAATTGCTTTTCTAATATCCTATATTTGCATGTTCTTGTGTGGCTTTCCTCATGTTGCTCTAGTTTAGGGTAGTGGTGGTCCAGTGGTAGGATACTTAGCCTATGGACCTATGGCTCAAGAGGTCCCAGGTTCAACCACAACCACCACTGGGTCCCTGAGCAAGACCCTTAACCCTGAGTTGCTCCAGGGGAACTGTCCCTGTAATTAGGACATGGAAGTCGCTCTGGATAAGAGCGTCGGCTAAATGCTGTAAATTTGCTTCCACCATCCAAAAGACATGCAGGTCAGATGGATTAGAGATGCTAAATTGTCCCCTTGGTGTAACTTTTAATGTGAATGTGTTTGTCTGTTTGTCTGCCCTGTGATGGACCACATGCCACCCTGATTAGAATTAAGACATGGTTAAGATACTGGATGGATGGACGATTAAGACACTGGATGAATGGAAGGGAATTTGTAATGTTATAGCTTAGTGACCCCATATTTATGGCATTCTGATAATATTACGCTTATAACGCTTTGAAAAACTATACTGGTCTGTATAGAAGTTCATCGCTGAACATACCTTTTTTCTTACTTGACATTTAGGTCATTAATGAATGGTGCCGTGTGAATGAGTTCCAATTAATATGTAATTGAGGATTAAGTTGTGCAGTATGAAGTGTGAGTCTGTATAAACTGTGGAAATAGGGTGCTAATTGAATTTTCACAGGTTTATATGACAGTCTGAGCAGGTGAGAGAACTTCTTGGGACAGGAAAGACGTTTTGGCCATTGAAAAACATATACTACCTAATCTATTGTATACCACTCAACAAAAAGCTGCAGCCGAGGATGCATGAGCTAAAGTCACGGTCTGTGTAGCCTGAAAAGAAGTAGAAGCACTATGGTTTGTTGTAGCACTAAATCATCTTATGTGTCGGTGTGAAATATGCAATTTTTGGGAATAGGTGGCCTATCTAAAGATAGTAATGAATAGCACAGGTAATGTATATTTAGTAATTTAAGATATCCTGCGAGCTATTCGGTGGAGTGTGGTGGGTTTGATGTTTTTGAGAAGGTCTAGAAGGTTAGATGAACTGTCAAATTTGGTTTAGTGTCTTTTTGAGAAACTTCCTGCTGCTCTTTTTCAAACTGTCAGTTTCATTGGCTGTTTAAAGTCACTTTATTTGCTTTGTGAATCACTTTATTCACAATATGAGATCGTTTTACTTATAGTTATAATAATTACTTTTAATTTGTAATAAGCAAAAAAAGTAACTTATTTAGCATATGTTCAGCAGAGGCTTGTTTTAACAAAGTCTTAAGGTTGGACTCACCCTACCATCTTTATCCTTGGCTACGGTACAACACAACTGGATCTGTTTTGTGTAATAATGGACTAATACTAATATAAGTAAATTCTAAAGACTGATATTCTCAGTTTGACTACAAGCAGCATGTTGCATAGTTACCCATAGTTACCACTGCAATATGCTATATATCAACCCTGCAGACAGGACGTCAATACTAACAAAGAATATCTCAGTAAAAATCAATATCTGCCCTCACTGCTGACCCCAGAGTTCCACAACACCTTCATAAAAGACTGCAGAATGCCCCGAATCTGTGTGTTCTTAGGCACTAATAGTATGCAATGTTCTCATAACACCCCCCAACCTCCAGACCTTACACTGCACCCTCACCCCTCAAACAGCTCTCCACTGAAATGAAAAAGTGAAGAGAGAAATTTCCTTCAATATGTGTGTGTGCTGATTGGTCTGAGAGGATTTTGCCTATCATTTTAAGCTGGAGGATTAGGTCTGAGCCCAGCCAGCCATGTAGGCATGCACTGTGGTCTAAAATGCTTGAAGAGGGGGATGTGTTTTGGAGTAGAAGGAAGAAAGGGGGTCAAGAGTGTCATGAGGAAGGAACGGGAAAAGGTGTCTCATATACAACCATTCAAAAATGTTTAATTCTCTTAAAATGTTTCAATTGCAGTTCAAAAGTTTGGAATTAACACTCGAAAGTTCCCATTGAAGTTTTAGAATAGTAAAATTGTAATGTTGCGTTAAAATGTGGAAATTCCACTTCATTTTGGGTTTCAAATTCAGATTTGAATTACAAGGTCAGGTAACAGACAACTACTGGGATAGGGAGGGCAACCCGGCAACCCAGCCACCCAGACAGAACCAGTTATTCTCTCTCTCTCTCTCTTTCTCTCTCTCTCTTTTTTCATGTTTCATTTCAATTTTTGTTTTGCATTTAGATGTACAGTTCCCAGTATTGTTTAAAAGTAGCAAATACAGTAACAACCAAAAGTTGTTTATCTGTGTGTGTGTGTGTGTGTGTGTGTGTGTGTGTGTGTGTATTTGTTAAGAAGTTATAATCTACTGAGTGATCTTTTTGAGAGTAAGAAGATTCTTTCTTTTTTATTCTAAATCTTTCCAGGTTTAAAGCTCCTAAACATAGCAAATTTTTCATGAATTCACCATGGCAACCATTGTGAAATGGTTTTATTCCTTACACAGTTTTTTTACAAGACTGAAAGTACCCTAATGTTTGTTCTTAATACATCTTAATATACAGCAATGGCATTAATGTCATTATTATTATTATTATCATCATCATCATCATCATCATCATCATCATCATCATCATGGGGCAGCGGTGGCCTAGTGGTTAGGGCGTTGGCCGCATGATTGGAGGATCGGGGATTCAAGCCCCTTCCCGATAGGTTGCCCTGACCACAAAGGCATCATAGTCCATCGTAGAAGATTTCATATACCTGATAAAAAAAATAATAATGTGAATTTTTCAATAATGTGAAAAACAATCTGCCAATCTGTCAATCTTTGCTCAAGAAGAATGATTCAAAGCTTCCTTTTTTATCCTATAATCTGTGTATAAAACATTTTAACTTTGGCTCGTACTTGCAAGCATTCGTTTTAAATTTGCAAGAATGATAAGAAAAGTGAAGTGTTTTGTACTTCAATAATGTTTGGTTAAATCTCTTTTTATTGCTTCAATGCTTAATGCAGTTTGGCAACAGATAGCAGACATTCAACATAAAAATGAATCCAACAGTATGATAAATAAAATTACAATAAATAACACTACGAAACTGACACAAACTAAAAAATGCTGTATATAAAATTGTTAGTGGTCTATGGCAGTAAATAAGCATTTAAACTGTCACAATGCAACACTGCTGTTTAGGCCTAATTAAATAAAACTTTCAAAGCCATATCGCCCCTAATACTTCCTGAAGTGTATTACAATCTGCCACAGTGATTGTGGGTCATGTAAACATTGCAGATATTAATAGAACTCTGAAACACTTTATAATATGCATGAATTAACCATTTATCATCTAATTTGTTAAGTAATGGTCTAAAATGTTAAATTATTAAATTTATTTAATAAATTATTCAATATTAAATTGTTAGACAGCAATATGATACCTCTGATCATATGTATTAATATAACTAATCTCTAGTAACTATGGTAAAACTACTAAATAAAAAAAACATTTCTTCTGGGTTTTCTTGGTTATAACTAACAGCAACTACACACATGAACAAAGTGCACTTTCACTCCTAATGCCAGGTGAATGGGAGTGTGTATATAATGGCTGCTGGAAGTTGTAATTAGCTCCAGTGATTAAGTTCTTTCTGCTAAGCTCCTCAGAGCTTCTCTGCCTTTGTGCTGCAATGCTGGTAATGCACTGTGCTGGCCAGGGTCAGAAAGCTCTGATAAAGCGCTCGATACAACCCGGTTAATTGGCTTTTCTTTTCTTTCAAGGCTGTTCTCAATTGCCTGATTGTCTGCTGAGAAGGACTTTACAGGTTGTGTTAGCAAAGCACGTGCTTTTCCCCTTTGGAGATCCACACCATAGCCACTACAGGCAGACACTGGGAACAGCAAGGCTTTGCTGTTCATTTAAGAATATGGGAAACGGAAATGGGAAGGGGGGGCAGTGGTGGCCTAGTGGTTAGGGCGTTGGCCCTATGATCGGAGGATCGGGGGTTTGAACCCCTTCCCAATGGGTTGCCCTGAGGTACCCTTGAGCTAGGTGCCGTCCCCGTCCCGCTCCTCCCTGCGATGGGCTGGCGACCTGTCCAGGGTGCGTCCCCCGTCCTCGCCCTGTGTGCGCTGGGTTGGATGCCAGCACTCCCCCGTGACCCCGTTTGGGACAAGCGGCAGATAATGGATGGAAATGGGAAGGTTCTAGCATGAATGCCAACCATTAGTGTTAGAAAGCCGTACTTTCATGATTAGTAAGTCATAATTCTAAAACTAGTAACACACACATTTGTAGATACCATTCTGTTACACATAGTAGTAATGTAATAGTGCTTGACAACTTTATCCTCACCTGGAATAGTGAAGAATTGTGCAGAAACCAATGGTTTCTCTATAAAATTGGCTTCAGCTGCAAGTATATGTAAAGAGAGAGTAATAGTAACGTTAAAAAATAACAAAGACCAGAGCAACAGATAGGTTAGGCTTTTTCCAGTAGCCGTTTTATCTGTTGTCTGAGCTTTTATTCCTGAAAATTATTCCAAAGCTTTAGTCCTAAAGCTGTATACTGCAGCTTTAGTGCATGATTTCTGCCTGCTGTAACAACATAAAGGCCCCCACAAGGCTTTTCCAGGCATTTCCAACCAGCGCAGCTTAACACCTACGTTTTTTAGCACAGTCTTTGTCAATATTTTTGAGAGGTAATGTGTATGAATGTAGGTTATCACATCACCTTGTTTATAGTTTCCGTTATGTTCATGTTCATGTTCATGTCTTGCATGCAATTAAAAAAAATTAAAAAAAATAAATAAAACTATAATGAAATGAACATCGATTCAGTAGTTTTCATCAATGTCATTACAAAAAAAAATAAAAAAAAATTATTGACTGTCTACACAGCGGCTCCTTTAGCTGTCCTAGGCTTGATGTGTGAAATGCCAAATGAGGTGGAGACCTGAGCAAATAATCAATTCCAATTGTTTGCTTCAGTTCTCTAAAGACACTTGTTTACTTTCCCCAAGGGGCAACACCAGGGAGCATTTTTCTTTTTTTTTCTCCTTTTAACTGCCACCAACAACCCGCATGTCCTCTCTGACCACCTCCATTAACCTCCTCTTTGTCCTTCCTCTTCTGCTCTTGCCCAGCAGCTCCATCCTCAACATCCTTCTCCTAAAATACTCCTCATCTCTTCTCTGTACATGTCCAAACCAATGCAATCTCTTTCCTCTGACTGAAAATTTTTATTTGTCTAACCTGGGCTGTCCCTCTAAAAAACTCATTCCTAGTCCCCCAAACCCTGTCCATTTCTATCACTCCATTACAAATCTCAGCATCTTTAACTCTCATACCTCATGCTCCACCATCTGCCTTTTCGTCAGTGCCACCATCTCCAACCCGTATAACATAGCTGTTCTTATTATTGTCTTGTAAACTTTCCCTTTCACTGTTCCTGGTACATATCTGTCACTCTAGTCCACCCGTTCAAACCTGCCTTGACTCAACCTTCCTGCCATTGACCATATTAAGTTATGGTCCAAAAGCAGTCATAAATGTTTATTTTACAGTGTTGTGGATCAGTCCTGAGCTGTTCTTCATTTTTCATAGAACCCAGCTTATACTTTTTTATGTATTGTTGTGGAATAAGGTCTAGACAGTTCAGAAAATTCCTTTAAAGGGGGGAAATTCCATTTTCCTTTAAAAGGGGAATACACTGACACTAAAATAGTGTCATTCACCCCCTAGTTAGAAATAGCAGCGGCATGGATGGATAGATTAATTAAGATGTAGAAAAGTCATTCAGAGTGGTGTGATGTGAAATGCTCTGTCAGAATTCTTCAGTCAGTGGTAGAAACCTAACATATGAAGAACTGAATGCCTCTAAAAGCTTCCTCACAGAAAGGTACATGGATCAGTTGTTTGCATGTTACGTTTTTTTTTTGCACTTATGTTTTGGCCTGTAATTTTTGGTTTTATTGGTTGTTTTGGATAGTAATTAATAGAGATTGTAGATAGAGATTGTAATCTTTGGCTCCCATCTCCACCACTGTAAAGAAATTCAGGTCAGTAAACCATTTTACATTGAATTCACCCTTTAAGGTGCTCTGTATAAAGTGTTTATCTTTGATGTGCTTGTATCTTTGATAATAGAATCCCTTTCTCCAGGCTAGCAGTGGGTTTCCCAGCATGCCAAAGGCTGGGTCTCTGCCCACTGTGCCCATTCATCACGCGGGGCAGCCTGTCGGCTGAATGTTTATTTTTGTGGTTTTGCTCGTCCTGTTGTGGGTAGAGTTAATGCTCCTGTTCACACTAAACACATTTATCATCCACTTCATACACACACTGTGTGCATTTGGGTCTCTGGCTGTTTTTCATGTGGGTCACTCTGGCATTGCCTAATTTGGCAGGACATGAAAACATCTCCTTTTGTCGGAGTTAGAGTAGTGTGCAGTGAGTTAGAGTAGCTCTGGATCCACACTAGGCATCATTCAAATGAGTTTGGTGACACCTCACTTTCTTTTGAAATATGAGCTGTGTGCTAACCTTTTGGGTATATAAGGGCTCATCACTCAACTTCATCTTCATCTTCATCTTCATCAACCTGTTTTATGGTACACATCCATCCATTTTCTGCCGCTTGTCCCAAACGGGGTCGCAGGTGTCCCAGCACACACAGGGCGAGGACGGGGGACGCACCCTGGACAGGGACTTCCCAATGGGCTCAGGGTAGCCCATTGGGAAGGGGTTTGAACCCCCGATCCTCCGATCATGTGGCCGACGCCCTAACCACTAGGCCACCACTGCCCCTCATGGTACACAGGTTTGGTTAAATGCCAATTTTAGTCTTCCTTTTATAAATTGTTGCTTAAAGATCATATTGATTGGCTAAACATGATGAAAGTTAATGGAAATTAAACACTAAACACTAAACAAATTAAACACTAATGGCAAGCTTATTAACATTTGTGTTCCCAACATAAATTAACACCCTGTAGCACCTGCTTTTCTTCTACTCTTCATTTCACATCGCCCATTTCATTAGCCGTCACTATTCTCCAGTATGGAACCTGTTCTCTCCCTTCCTTGCTTTGTGGGGAGCAGTCACTAAAACAAAGCCATAGGCAGGAAACACACGGTTTATGCTTCCTGCCATTCAGGCCACATGTTTACCTGAGCTTTAGAGATTGGGGAGTGCCGCTTGGCATGTGGTGTATTAGTGTGCAAAAAGGTTGGGGATCAATTCACAGCATTCATTTGCTTTCCCATACAAGAATGTCTTCATAATTGATACATTTATACTTTACATGTAACGATGAGAAACAATAAGTATTTTAAGACACATTGCAATTTTGACTAAACAATTTGCCGATCCTGCATTTGCATTGATTTGAAGTTTTACTTTTGGGAAGGATGGGTTTGTTGTCAATTCTGTAGAAGAAATCCACTTCACTAGCAGTAATCAGCTAATTTACAGATTTTTATTCTTATGGACCATTCAGAGACAAAAATAACAAACCAAAGAGGAGGTTTATGGATGTGGTGAGTGAGGACATACAGGTGGTTGGATTGAATGAAGAAGATATAGAGGACCAGAAGAAATGGAAATGGATGATCCATTGTGGCAAGCCCTATACGGGAGCAACCAGACGATGAGATCAGTCATGGGATTGAGTGCTGTTCAAGAGTTACTTATTCTCTTATGCACTCTGGCATGAGTTACCATCAATATTTGATGCCTGTGATGCTTATTATCTTTAAATTAAATCATTAGTGGCAGATCGCTTCAAACTGTTACCTGCTTTGTTTCAGCTTATTAATCTGATTTATTTACTATTATGTCATATTACTGTCTGAAGTGAATATAATTTTTCAGTGTTATGGATTGCAGTTTAGCAGTAAAAGCTGAAAGGCTATTGACTCCACCATTAGTTTTCCTCTTCTGTTCTGTTTGGATTGCAAGGGAAGAAAGATTGCAAGGCATTTTACACGTTATAGTTATTATTATGTTCCATTACTTTCCAGAATTTCTGTGAAACTTGTGCAGACATTAATTTTTAAATTCTTCACAGATTGATCATACTGTGATTTTAATTGTCACTTACCAAGTTCAGTTTATTTGTCTTTGCTTAGTTTTTTCCCCATCATTTCATGTATTGTGTGTCTTATCTTGTTTCTGAGCCTCATATTTGTTTTCTAAAGTGAGTGGTTGAGGCAAAAGGGGATCATTTGAAAGAAATTTTCCATTCATTTTTATTAATTTTATTCACCTTTATTAAAATCTCTCTTCATGTAACTGTCTAGCTTTTTCTGAAGAGACTTTTTCATTTGAACTTTTTTACACAATTTTTTTACAAGACTGAAAGTACCCTAATGTTTGTTCTTAATACATCTTAATATACAGCAATGGCATTAATGTCATTATTATTATTATTATCATCATCATCATCATCATCATCATCATCATGGGGCAGCGGTGGCCTAGTGGTTAGGGCGTTGGCCGCATGATTGGAGGATCGGGGATTCAAGCCCCTTCCCGATAGGTTGCCCTGAGGTACCCTTGAGCAAGGTGCTGTCCCTGTCAAGCTCCTCCCTGCGATGGGCTGGCGACCTGTCCAGGGTGTCCCCCCCCGTCCCTTCGCCCTGTGTGAGCTGGGTTGGACTCCAGCACCCCCCCGCGACCCCGTTTGGGACAAGCGGTAGAAAATGACTGACTATTATTATCATCATTGGTATTAGTAATAACACTATTGTTATTTGATTATTATTCCTATTTTTTAAAATTATTATTGTTATTATTGTTATTATTATTATTATTAACTCTCAGGCTCCTGCATAAGACCTTGCAACATTTGACATATTGAATTAGGCCTGATTTATCAAGACAGCAATTGATCAAGACAGCATGCCTGTTTTCATGTAATCTTCTATTACGTGTAAATACTTTTGCCAGCTTTTCAATGTCTGAGTTTTGATTTTGTCACTGTGTACCAGTGGGAAGATAAAATTATCCAGAAAGGGATGTGTGTTCCCACATGATAGGCTACACTAAGATCTCTACATTGACCTCCAGTATTTTTTTCAAATTGCCCCATAATAATTATAGATTAAGATGTCATGTAGCTCAGTTTAGTTCAATCTGCTTACACCTTGAAACATTCAGAGTCAGAATCATTCACATTAGAGGAAATAGGAGCCAGACAGAACTGCTACTTACAACGTACAGCGATAATGATTACTCTGCCTAATATCTGAGACCTTGTCTTATGATGTTTTTAAGAAAAAATGCTTAAATATTAAATGCCTGGTACAAGCCTGATTTAAAAACATTTTTTTTTTTTTAAGATCTTTCATAAATGTCCTTGCTGACATGGACTTTCTCTCAGGCATAGTTGACCAATAAACACACTGCCAAATAGTACCTATGAAAATGCAAGAATGTGAAAATGTGGAAAGTAAATACAAAATGTAATGTTTCTCAGATGGATGCCAGATCCCTCGCTATTTATCATAATCAGCATGATTTTTCAGTTTAAATAAGAGCTCAGAAAGTTTCTTCAAGGCATCTTACTTTCCCACAACGGTGCCAATTGAGGTAGAGGTGAAAAGTGACCTTGTTGGAGCCACTTGAGGCTGCTGTTGACAGATCTTATCAAGCAAATGGTGATCTGAAGAAAACACTGCCAAGCCAGTGAGGTGTAGGATGGATTGAATGTTCTAATTTTCTCGTATTTTGACACTTTTATATGGAACTAAATTCCACTAAGGTTGTGTGCACAGTTGCTTTTGATGAATGCCTACGAGCCTTTTGCCGCATTTATACAGATAACATGGTACTATCATCTATGTAACATTATAATATCCCAACTAAGCAGTCTTCCCTATGCACATGTTAGTATTTAGTTGCCATTACCAGAATGTAATGGGAATAATAAAGCAACGTCATGATATATGCTTCTAAAGCATTGCAATGGACATCAGTGGCTGGAGAGGACCCTTTAAGAGAAGCTCTCCAGTCTGTAATTGTTGGGAGCAGATGGAAGAAGCCAAATAATGGAACTGGGTAAATGGGCAGCAGTGGCCTAGTGGTTAGGGAGCTGGCCACAGGATGGGAAGTTTGTGGGTTGAAACCTCTTACCAGTAGGTTGCCCTGAGGTACCCTTGAGCAAGGTACTGTCCCCGTCACTGCTCCCTGGGTGCTTTCATAGCTGCCCCCTGCTGCATGGTGTGTGCATGGGTTAAATGCAGAGGTCCAATTTTGCTGTGTGTTCTCACAGTGACAAGAATAGTCACAGTGAAATTAATTAAACTTCACTTAAAAAGTATAAACATTGAATCCATCATTAAGCTGCTGTGATGGTATAGTTGTTTTGGTTCTTGTAAAGGATTGTCTGGGTCCAGTGCTACTGGCTTGCCTAACTACCTTGTTGGGGGTCCTTAAATAGCAAGGCCCCTGTAGATGTCCATTGAATTCTAGTGTTTGGTCTAGACTGCATAGATTTGCAAACACCTTTGCTGATAATGAAGAGAACTGCTTCCTGGCTTTATCACTATAGTATTGTTGGAGAGTATTTTCTGTAGCAAAAGCTTAAAAATTACCCAAACACTGACTACAAATCTAACTGTACTAAGGTACATATTCTGTAAAAAACTGTCTATGTAGGTTTCATCCCACAGTCCAAAGACATGTATGTCAGGTGGTCTGGAGATGCTAAATTGCTCCCTGTGGGTGTATGTGATTGCATGAGTGTGTTTGTGTTTATGCCCTGCAATGTATTGGCATTCTGTCAAGGGTGTTTCTCTGCCTTTTGCTCTGTATGTGCTGGGACAGACTCCAGGACCACGTGGGACCCTACTCAGGACAAGCAGTTAAAGTAATGAGTGAGAGTGTGAGGGTGACCAGTTTTTGCACTGGATTAGTGGCAGAAAGTAGCAGAAATAGCCTCCTTAGACCACAGTGTCTTCATCTTCAAGTACTAAGCTTGAGTGAAGTGACAGTATGACTTCTACAGCTCTTATAAATGATCTATTCACATACACTGCATGTGTGCTGTGGAACAGTGCTACTGGTATTACTGGTAAGCATGTGTACAAGAATTCTTTTTCCGAAAGTATACCTTCTCAAATGGTCCATCAAAATTCTTGTTTCAGCATTTATTTATTTATTTGTATTCATGTTTTTAAATATAGATACCTTCTTTGTGTTTTGCTGCATTGCATGTGTGGCATGCAGGAAAAATAGACTTAGCATCTATTCCCTAAATGCAGCCCTGCTTCTGGGACAGCCTCACATTGCTCACAAAGGTAGCTTTAAAATGGGCTTCATATTAAACAGGGTAAGGTAAGCAAGGTATTCTGTGCCTCTTGTGCCACACAGAGGTATTATACCTGATACCAGCTTTATGTGTGGGTTCTACTGGGCAAAGGCATGTCTTACTGAGATTAAATGTGCCAGTGATGTATATTGTTCATGCTGAGAGCATCACATCCACATCCCATTTAATGGGACTTCTAAAGCAAACATGAAGATGTGGATCATCAGCCCGGTCCTCAGAGACCTCCAGACAGTCTACATCTTTCCTTTATCCCCATGAGTGACTGCTTGGGTTTGAGATCTACTGCTGTAAACTAGTTTTACTCACCTCAGTTTGTTTCCTATGGACAAAAGCTGTTTGTTTTTTCCTATTATTAATGACACAAAAACTGCAGACCCATATTCAGGTTGTTGAGTGTTTTTGTTTTTTATCCTTTGAGTCTATGCTGAATTGGGTTTGGGCCCGGTGCAGGGGCGCCAGTCAAGATGTCATATTCCATTCTGCAGAAAGTTTATCTTTCTAAAAGAGCACCCAGGACACATGTAGGCCACAGTGTTCTCAGTGGTGCTGCTGCGTTTTCGGGGACAAATTTCCTCTCAAGTGGAAGCCCTTTCTTTTTTTCTGCCGTCGCCGTGTCAGTCTGTTTTATATTAGGCTTCAGTAGAGCTGGCTGAGGGGAATGTTCTTGGGACAAACTTTTGAGAGTCATTATGGGTAAACAGGAGCACTGGGCGATAAAAGAGTAACAGTTATTGAAATGAAAAAAAAACAAAACAATACCAGTAATGTGTTTGAATGTAGTTTTGATAGTGATGATTCATTCTGTTCTTTAATCTGACATGAACTTTGAATAGTGTCTGCTCTAATATACCAGGCCCCTGGACCCATGTCTTTAACTTTTTAGATGGAAGAGGAGAATTAGCTAGCACTATCTGCTTATAGCATTGAAATTATAGAGAATTTATAGATAAGAGGTTTTGAGGAAAATTCTCAGAACAGAAATAGATACTCAATATATAACCAACAGATATAACAACAAACCGCTGTGATAGAGAGTTTGTCTATATAGCTACAAGTAAATAATTCTAGGTGTACAAGCCAGTAATCACACTAATGTCAGTAGATAAATGGCAGCGGTGATCCAGATTAATGTGACAGGAGCATCAGTAGTAGTGCACAGCTTAGCAATGATACAGAACCAGCATTTGACAAAGGATGTGCAAACAACAACAACAACAACTAATCTTCCTCCAACAGATTTAGATTAAAAAGTGAAATTTTTGAATGACTATTTTTAATTTCTGTTATTTTACGGACATTGTTTTATTTTTTGCTGCCCAATGCTGCATTGTGTGTGTATGGGTTAAATGGAGAAAATGCATTTTGTTGTGGTTCATTATGTGCTAGGATGTGTGGGAACAATGACAAATTGTCATTTTCACATCGCTGCAGTGTAGTATAATCATCAGGGCAATAGATGGTAGATTGCAGATACAGTTTACGTTAAAAATATTTTTGCTGAACTCTTATAAATGGATGCCCAATGTGTATGCTGTTGCTGGTGTCCCAGTGGTGCTCTTGTGCTCATGCCCACCTCCTCCATCTGACTGTGCCAGTCTCTTGCTGCCTGTTACCCCGGGCAACAGCACGGCCCGCTTCCTGCTGAACTGGTGCCTACTAGACTGTGTCTGGCTGCACGTCAAAGCCAACCTCCTCCAGTGAGTGTGTGTATGTGTGTGTGTGTGTGTGTCCGTATGTACACGCTTTTCCCCGTCTCTTAGAGCATTTGATCAAGAACACGCACACAGAAAGGCATAAAACAATGGACTATAACCGCACTGGCAAAGGCAATGAAATCATTCTGCAGGTCCCTCAAGCATCAGTTTCTGTTCCTTAAACACCGCCCCCCACCCTTTTACCATTCACACTTTCTCTATCTCTATTTCTAAGTCACTGCTCTCTCTTTCTCCCCCTCAATGAATTCATTCTCCTTCTATTTTTTCCCTGCTACCTTCTCCATTCTCTCTCCCTCTCTTTCTATTGTCTCCCACTCTCTCTCACTCTCTCCCACTCTCTTCTCTCCTCCCTTTTCTCTCTCTCGCCCTGTGTCTCTTCCCCTTTGCTTTGTCTTTGTCTCCCCTCTCTCTCTCTGTCCTCTCCCTCCTCTCACTTTCTCTCTCCCTCTATTTCTCTTTCCTCCCTGTGCAGTCTACAGTGTTTATGAGGATGAATCTGTCTCATTAACTCTGCTTCCTCTTGGCTAGATGCCAAGCATCCTGAAGATAGTGCTCCACCACCACTGCCATTTCTCTTTCTGTCTTTCACTGTCTCTCTCTCTCTCTCTCTCTCTCTCTCTCTCTCTCTCTCTCTCTCTTTCTCTCTCTCTCTCTCTTTCTCTCTCTCTCTCTCTCTCTCTCTCTCTCTCTCTCTGTCTTTCCCTTCATTGTCTCCCTCAGTCAGCCTGTTTTGCCAGTCTCCTGTGCTTTCTTGTTTCTTTGCATGTGTATCAGAAGCGTGGTTCTGTCATGTATTTTTAATGTCTAGAAAAGAAAATGTGGATGCATCTGACTGACAGGGTCACCAGGATTGGATCAAAATTCCACTGTCTAATCCAACATTTTCATTTGTCTTTTAAATCAGAAAGTCCTGGGTCACTATCTGGACTAGTCTCACAGGGTCAGATGTCATCTTATACTTGTCTTGGGGCAATTTGCTTGACTTCAGCAAAATCCAACTTTCCCACAGCTTTGCCTGTTCTTCTGAATCTCACCCCAAATTGCTGTGTTGTCTTACTTGATGGCCAAATGTTTAGCTCTTACAAAAATCTGATGTTGTCCACATGGTGATTTGGCAAAAGTTTAACACCGGATACTTACTTCCTGACGTAAACCTCCCCATTTATCTGGGCTTGGGACCAGCACAAAGAAATACACTTGTGCTTGTGCACCCCTAGTGGCTGTATTTTGTGTGTATATATTCATTCATTTTCTGCCACTTGTCCCTAGCGGGGTTGTGGGGGAGTGCTGGAGTCCATCCCAGCTCACACAGGGCGAAGGACTGGGTCACACCATGGACAGGTTGTGTGTATATATATATTTCAAATAATTGTAATATAATGAACACATTTGATTCCTCTTCTTTCGGCTACTGTTGTTAGGGCTCACCACAGCAGATCATCTGTTTGCATTTCTTCCTGTGCTCTGCATCTTCCACATTCAAACCAAGTCAAACCATGTCCTCACTCACCACGTCCATAAACCTCCACTGTGGTCTTCCTCTTTTCCTCTTTCCTGGCAGCTCCATCTTCAACATCCTTCTCCCAATATAATCCTCTTCTCTCCTCTGGACATGTCTAAACCAACACAACCTTGCTTCTCTTACTTTGTCTACAACCTCAGCTGTTGCTCTTATATATTCTTTTCTAATCCTGTCCATCCTCGTCACACCCAACTAAAATTTTAGCATCTTTAACCCTGACGCCTCTAACTCTGCTGCCTGTCTTTATGGCAGCGCCACTGTCTGCAACCCGTATAACATAGCTGGTATTGTGTGCACCTGTACTGGGGAAAAGGAAAGACACCTGAGCAGGATCACCAGGCTGCCTAGTCTGCTTCCAACTGATAGAAAACACAGTTCAGACAGACCAGGAGTATGAACAAAACAAAACTTTATTTAGGAAGAAATTAAACACAAAGCACTAACTCACACAAAGGGGAACAAACATGGAGACATCAGACTAACAAGGGATATTTAAGCACATACGGAACCTGAACGAGGAAAACTGGGGTCTGTCTGAATATACGGGACAATAAACGTCTAGCAGGGTTGAACATACATGCAAACAAGGTCATCATCAACAATGTGGTTCATATGAAAGCAGACAAATAGCAGACTTATCTGAGGCTGCATCACGTGGGGAACCAAAACGCTAACGCACCCGCTACCCATTGCAATGTTCAATTTATTCCCCCCTGCTGCCGAGGTTCCACCAATGGTTCCACTTTGGTGATAATTGTAGCAAGAGGGTCTTCAGGTGTGTTGGCTCACAACAGCAGGCCTTGCTATCGTAATGTAAACGTTTCCTTTTACTCTGGAGGAGCACAGGGTGATGTACAAGAGTGGAGAAAGATGCACACAGGAGGATTATATCCTTTGTCAGTCTGAAGGAAATTGGACGAAATTGGACGTAGCAACGTAGTGACAGATTGTAGCTCTACAGCAATGTCCCTTCACCAACATGTCCATTACAATCTGCACCAATCACCACTTTCTCTCCCCTGGGTACACTCTCTATCACTTCATCTAACTCACTCCAGAATTATTCTTTCTCCTCCATCTCACAACCAACTTGTCGGGCATAAGCACTAACAACATTCATTATCACACCTTCAACTTCCAGCATCAAACTCATCACCCTACCTGACACCCTCTTCTCCTCCAAAACACTCTCCACATACTCTTCCTTCAGGATAACACCCCCCCCCCCCCCATTCCTCATTCCATCCACACCATGGTAAAACAATTTAAATCCTCCTCCAACACACGTGGCCTTACTACCCTTCCATCTAGTCTCTTGAACACACAAAATGTCAACCTTCCTTCTCTCCTTCATATTAGCTAATTTTCTACCTTTACCAGTCATGCTGCCAACATTCAAAGTTCCTACTCTCATTGCACGAAGAAATACACTGGCTTGTGCATCCGAAGTGGCTGGGTTATGAACAAATTTGAGTATTTAGTGGCATGTCTTGGAGGATGACAATTAATTTTTTTTGTTTTTGTTTTTGTTTTTAGGTTTTTCTAAGAAGACACTGTAATCGCCAGTGAACGAAAAGCATTTTGTAGTTTTATATACATTTTTTCACTCACAGTTCATTGAAACAAGTGGAAAATTCCTCAGCTTAAGCAGTATTAAACTGTCCAAAATTAAAAATACACGCAGCTGTCTGTACTTGTGTAAATGTTTATCCTGTTGGCAGTGTAATGAGAGGAATTCTCCACTAGATATATGCAGCCAAGTGGATCTCTGGCAGTGACTTAGTCAAAAACATGCCATTTGTTCTCATGGGCTTGCTTTGCTTTCATTGAGAAATTATCTATATAATTGCTTGCCAGGAACATAAGGAAAATATTCTACCCTGTTCCTAAATATTATGTGTTTTACCTCTAGTGCTGTCTGCCAGACATGACATTAATTCAGCATAAAACATTGCACAAAAATGAACCAGGTCAGAACAGTGTAAAGATACAATCACGGACAACTTCAGCTTTTCTTTGATGAAGTGTTTGCTTTAAAAATGTAAAAATGGAGTTACCATTTTTTCGTTCCTTCTAACAAGAGACATGTCTTATAGTATAAATCCACTGTGTCCTCCTCTGGGACTTGTTTCTCTGTTAGGGTTCTGGAGAAGTTCAGCATCATCGGCTAGTGTAATTATCTGACAACAGATATCCAGCATTTTGGCTAAACAACCCTGGTAAAAAGATGTGGTGGTCAAAGGGAGAAAGTTGTGTCTTTTTCACCAAGTGAGCAATGCTTCAAATTTGACTGGGTCAAATGAAAACTGTGAAAATGACATTTACAATGTTGGCGATCAGAGCAGATTTTAATATAATTTAATTGGATGAAAAGTTATTGCTGTGTAAGCAGCCTTTTAGAAAGATGCTTTTTCTGGACAGTGTAAATGAGTGCTAACAGTAGCCCAGAGCATGAGACCTAAATGTTATGTGGACAGGCATGATTAATGCTTATGCTTGCCAAAACTATTTCCTATCAGCAAACTAATTAAACTGAAGTGTGTTTTCTTTAGTTCTCTGGTTCTCTGATATTTTATGGGCTGATAAAACATCTGTTCCAATGGAAATAGAATCTGAAGTGCATATTAAATCATTCCTGTTTGCCTCAAGAGTGTGGAGCTGTGTGCATGTGATATTCTTCCAATGTAATTTAATTTAACAGTGGATATCAAAATTAATCTTAGCCTGTTCATTACTGACAATCCAAAAAATATCCTTAAGATGGTGTTAAAATTCAGATGTTATTTATTGTGAAGACACTCTAGAGAAATGATTATACAGGGCAGTAATTGAAGTCTCTTTGACTAGTTGTTTGATAAACAAAACAAAAAAAGAATGAAACTGTTATAATTAATTAATTTATCAGGATGAGGGCAATGGTTAATACCAGTGGGTAATGTTTTTGCCTCACAGCAAGAAATTTTGCATTTATTTATTTTTGGTAGTAGCTTCATCTCACACAGAGAACAAAAAAAAACCCTCATCAAGAAATAAAAAATACAAATTTTCAGCCACAAAATAGATAGTGGCACAATTATTGCCACGTCTGCATTTGATAATTTATACAGCCTCCCTTTACCAATTAAACAGCACTGAGTCTTTGACCACAGGATAATATGGATTGAGAATACAGAACAGGGAGTCTGAGACCATTCTCCTTCACAGAATCTCTTCTTTCATTCAGGGTCCTAGGCTCTCTCCTCTCGCCAGCTCACCCCACAGGTTTTCAGTAAGGTTCAAGAAAGGGGCAGAGGACCATAGCTCGATTCTGTGGTCAGTTAACCATGTTTTTGTTGATTTGGACATACACATCTATTGTCTAGCTTTATGATGCATTGGTTTCCAGGCAGAGGCAACCACAGAGCACTGTTCCAAACAGAGCTGTAGTAGGGTTTCACAAATTTCACAACCATTCCAGTCCAAATGAAATGGGCATTTTATAGGCAAGTAACTTTTTTATTACCATTCACTGTGTTATGAAGGTCAAATAACTTCTTCCTCATTTGCCTCATGGAATCTCTTTATCGTTTCCATGATGGACTGATGGCTGACTAAGATTTAGCCTCTAATTAACCCAATATTTGTAGCCCAGTTAATTAAGTATCGGATTACAGTTTGAAAGTGGCAATAATTGTGTTTTTGTTGAAAATAATTATTTATTGATGAGAGATGAGTTTTGCTCTGAATAAATGCATTTCAGTAAAGTTTGGGCCTTTTTTTGTGAGATGAAATTGGGATATTTCAATTATTTATTAAAACTTTATTAAAATTTAATTCAGGAGAATTCACTTAAAATCTAAATTGACCAAGAATAGGCACACATTACAAATGCAATGTATCCAGAAATGTGAAAAATGGTCAATGCATTAACAAATTCTATAACATTACAAACCCTTTAAGCCTGTGTGGTCTTTATATGCATTTCCATATTTTCCTGCTAATTTTGTTTTCCTCCAGTTCAGAGTACTAGATATGACCCTTCCCCTCACACACTACCACACTGGGAGTCTGAGAGCTAGAATGTGACTAATGTGAAGTACAGCTGCATCTTTTCAAACTATCCCTGACACAGTATCATTGAACCATGTAACATGCTTGGAGAAGGACATTGACAGTCAGTTCTGTTACGGCAGCCAACAGCAGCCTGAGCTGCCTAGCATTGTGCTGAGAGTGATGGAGGGGGGCATCCTATCCACCCAGAATACGAAAAAAGCCAACTGCAAATGGTTACAGCACCACGGGGAATGAACTTTCAGATGTTAGGGCCAACACTTAGACAGTTGTCAGTGGGGAGTCCTTGTCAGACCTCATATCATGTTTACACATCTGAAGCAAAGCCTGAATGACGTATTGCCGCCCCAATGTATAGTGTGATGCTAGCTGCCATGGACTTCTCCTTACTAAATGATAAAATGGGCACTTGGATTTCTTCTCCAAACATGTTGTGTTTGAAAGGATGAGGTTGCAAACTTTGTGTTTTGGAGGATATATGTTCTAGCCTTTCTGCTACTTATACTAAAAACATCACAATGCTTTTGAGTTTCTGGCAAATCATACACACACACAAACACACACACACACACACACACACACACACACACACACACACACACACACACACACACACACACACACACACAAAAACCATTTGAAAAGAGGCTATTAAAAGTGTGTTGAAGGACAGCAGCTTATTTTCTGTAGTGCTATGCTTCATCATCTGTGACATTCATTTTCAGTGTCTGTCTAAGGGAATAGAGATGTGGGTGAAGAAGCCTGGCCAAGGTCAGTGGGCAAAAAACTGAATGGTGTGTTCTGTCCTCTCAGCTTTCTTTAGTCTACAGCATAACCACTCACAAATGTGCTTTCATGGTTATGCACAGTTGTCTGCCTAAAGAACACTTTGTTTTTCAGATGGTGTATGACAAGTGTAAATGCGTGAGGTAGCATCAGTGCTGGCTTGAACGTCCGTTTTCTCCTTGTCATCACTTTTCAATTTTCAAACCTCTCAGGTGTTTAAAGGACCTTAAGATGAGAAAAGTTTCAGTATCAGCTTTTAACTGCAGAGACAAGCAAACCTTACTGCAGATGATTATCCCTGATCATTATGTATTTGCTTAAACAGCAAGTATACCTAGAGCCTTGGGAGGGAGAGAGAGAGAGAGAGAGAGAGAGAGAGAGAGAGAGTGTGTGTGAGTGAGAGAGATGAAAGAGAGAGAGAGTGAGAATCTATTTGCCATTTGTATTTATCTCTTTTGTCTTTATTTCTGCTACACTTTTTTCTTCTCTCTGTATCAATCTATCTTTCTATCTCTCTCTTTCACTCACTTTTTCTTCATTTCCTTCCCCTCCCTTCCTTACATTTCGCTCACCCCCTCTTTCTCCTTGTCCTTGACTCTTTGATTGCATTGCTAAGTTAATCAGCTGTAAATTACTGAAGCTACAGGCAGATTTCCTCTAGTTGAAATCTCCTTTTTCTTCTCCCTCCATCTTCTCTCTCATCTCCCTACCTCTACTCTTCTTCTAGCCAGGCTGTTGCTTGTACTTTCTTTCTTGAGCTCCTCTAAGTGCTTGCAGTCCACCCTTCAGAAAAACACCTGTGACACCAAACTCTACTGATCGAACTCAGAACCTTTTTTCTTTCTTGTTCCACTTTGCAGCCATGATGAAACAGTTCATATTAATTAACCAATGAATTCTAAAAGACATTCTCATGATATCTGTCTCTGAACTGAATTGGAAGAGAATCTGGATCATGCAGCAACAACAGGAACCTAAACACACAAGTTTTTCTATAAAAGAAAGCTCACAAAAGAATAAAGTTATTGCTTTTAATTGCAAAACTCTGACTTTTAACCCAATCGAAATGAAGCACACAGTTCATGTAAGGAAGCATCCAATGTTGAAATGTTTCTGTGATGCAGAATGGACAAAAATTCCTCAAAGCCAATGTACAGGAATAAAAAACATAGAGCATGGAGCACTCTTTGTTCATACATTTGGCAGGGATTGTTTCTCTGAAAGAAGCTGGGAAGATCAGTTAATTGGATGGTGTTTGGTATTTATTGACTGGCAGGTGTTGGCTGGGAATATTAGACTGGCTATTGCATCTGTTAACTGGTTGATGTTAGCAGGGTTCATTTGATTGGTTGTTATTTGTCAGGAATTGTTTGACTGGTTTGTCTTAGACAGGAATTGTTTGATTGGTTTTTGTAAGGCAGGAGTCATTTGGTGTGTATTTTGATTGGTTTATGATATAAAGGGATTCTTTGACATTCTATGCTTGTGTTCTGGAAAGAGAACGTGTGAGAAGAAGTTGAAAGAAGGGGACAACAATAGAAGGAAGATGAGCAGAGAGAAGAAAAACACAGCATAGAGAGAGATAAAGCAAAGAAAGAGAAAACAGAGACAAAGGAGGGAGCGAGAGAATGGAACAGAGGGAGCGAGAGTACACAGAGGACAGGAGGGAAATTATGTTCAGCAGAATGTTAATGTTTGTTGTTTGCAGCACTGACAGGCTGGTTTTGAAGACATTTTGAGACATAGGGCCTGGTCTAGAATCTGAATCAGAGTCAGATTTATTGGCCACACATAAGTAATCTGGTGTTTCTTTCATATTACAGACAACATGAAAGGATGATACATATCATGCACGGACAAAGATAACAGTAGTGTACATCTAATTTACATTCAGTACACAAAATCCAAGCAATATAGACCATAAAGGACCATAAGGACATATAAAACACAATAAACAAGCCATACAAGTACATATTTCAAATAATTAACTAGCATATTTCATATACAGGCAATAGAGAGGCTCACATACACACACATATATATATATATATAAAATTGTGAAAATTAAAATAAGGCTTTATCTATATAAGCGCATTTAATCAATGACTGTTTGTTTGTTTAAGTGCTTTTTTACAGGTTGCCAGATACAAAAGATAATAAAGCTGTTGGCCTTGATACTTATGATGAAGATGGGTTTTATTCACTTATGCTTAAATGCAGGTTTGTATTTAAACATTTCCCTTTTCCATAAAGTAGTCTTTTTAAAGGTTTCTTTTAGAAAGCTCTGATATCAGACAATTCTCATGGGAGGTTATGAGATTAAATATTTGTCATATATTGACTTGTGCATGTGTTGAATGAATAATAGGCTATTTTTTAATACAATGGTTGCCTAGTGGTTAATGAGTAGATTTCATGACTGGAGTGACCCAGACCAGTAATATACCCTGAGGTACCTTTGAGTAAGGTATTGTCCCCAGCACTGCTCCCATGGTACAGGACACTGCTCATAGTGTGTGTTCACTACTGGTGTGTTTGGATGGGTTAAATGCAGAAGACAAATCCACTGCACAGTGTGTGGGTGTTTTATTCATTAAGGTGGTGAAAACTTGTGCGGTTTTGGACACAGCATGACCTCTGGTTAGCTTTTAAAGTGAGCACAACTTTGTTTTTACTGGAAGTCAAAAATACCCTTCACTGCACCCCTACATGTATATTTTTAAAAGCAGAAGTGAAGAGGTTCACATAAGCACTGCTTTAGGAAACATCTCTGTTACCATGAACAAAAGTTAAGGTAAGCTAACTTACGTCTACATTATGTAATGGTGCCTTAATGAAAGGGAGAGTAGCGTGTGTGGACTGACAGGGAAGTTTTTTCTAAATGTTATACTTTTAAACCAGTAATTGTACATATATGTATAAACATGTTAAAAATGTCCTGATAAGAACAACTGCTACATCCGTCATTGCAAAAAATTATGTATAATGTGAGTATTCATGGGATGTCCTAATAATAGGTTGAAGAACAGTGTTGAAAGAATAGAATTGACTCCACTTGATTTGACTTGATATACCTATATAACTTTCTGAAAAGATTTCTTTTTGAAAGATTAATTCAATTGGCCTTTAAAACTGTTTGTGTGTAGAAAAAAGCCAAAATACATAAAAATAAGAAAATACCCCTGCACATGTGGACAAAGGCGGGACACCAGGGCTGGGATTCAAGCCATAGTCTCTGGCTGTGCAGAAGCAGAGAAACTATCAAAGGCCCTGACAACTATCAACAGGGCTCTTGTTTGAGGAGGGACACCTAAACAGTGTCAAGGGCCTCTTAAAACCCAGGCTCTCCATCTAGTTAAGACAGGATGGAGAGACTGAGTGAGCAAACCAGGTTCAGGCAGAGGTTTTTAACCTCTAAGTTGTGTATTGTGTCTGCACATGCTTGTGTGTGTCTTTTTATGTGTGTTTGGTTTTTAAGCCAGTTTTACCCAGGAGGCCATTTCCCTGACCAGCAACACAAGTCAAATGGCAAATGATTTATCTGATCTGCACCAGGAAATTAACTAATAGAGTTTTGTATCATAATGGTGGTTTGGGTGTTTTCACACAGTGAAAATCTGTGGAAGAATTTAAAAATACACTGGTTACCTGACATGTTTCTGTTCAGGATTTCTTCTCAATAGAAGGGTAATGCATGGGTTGACCCTTGTTCTGGGGCAAAAAAATTCAGTTTAGAAGGAGCTGCGCTTTCACCCTCCTGAAATATGAGTCAGTGAGACATTTTTGCAATGATCTATCAGGTTGTCTTAAACACAGCCCACACCTGTTTAGGACTTAGTAAAATAGGAAGGGCAAGCTTCCTGGATTCAGGTTGGTCCACCAGATCTGGTGTTGCAGCAGAGTCCGCCAGATGAGGCAGATCACTTTCACTCATTCATTTGCATTGCTGCTTGTCCTGATTATGGTTGGGGTGGTGCTGGAGCCTATCCCAGCTCTCACAGGGTGAAAGGCAAGGAAGCACCATGGACAGGTCGCCAGTCCATCACAGAGCGTACACACAAACACACACACACTCACACCTATGGACAATTTACCATCTTCTATCCACCTGACAAGAGGAAAAGGCTCGGATGTCCCCATCTGAGAATCAAACCCAGAACCTTCACCTTAACAGTGGACTGATTTGGATCCAGACCTTTCTTCTTTTTTCCAAAAGCAACCTGAATGGAGAGCTGGATGAGGTTTGAAAAGGTTGATAGATGTTTTAGGGATTATATTTACAGACAAAAATGGGTTATTGATGTGTGTGTTAGCAATGTTAACCTCATAGCTTCTGTACTAAATAAATTAAGCAACACTTGAACTGCAAACATGTCTTGATTATTTACCTGAGCGATGAATAGGAATTGTGTGAATTAAGGGCTAAAGAGAGAGAAAGCTGTGTGATTTTGCATCATGGAGGCTTGGACTTAAGTGATAAGTTTAGTTTCTGAACCAAAGGTGAGCTGTGCAATTTATCTGCTGGTTAATGGCTGCTGTGGGAGTGTATTTGGATCATTACTACCACATATAATGATCACACACACACACACACACACACACATGCACGCATGCACGCGCACTCACACACACACACACACACACCACCACAACCACCACCACCATCTTACATTACCAAAGAAACCTGTTGAAAGCAGAGAAGGGCCACAAAATGAATATATCCATTCTTCTAACACCTTACCTGATGTGAAACCCTTTGTTAAGAGTCACTAAAGAACCTTTTAAGGTTACATGTATTTTTTAATAATTTAGCCTTAATGACCAGCTGAGCATCTACAAAGCATCTAAATGGGATCATCCAATTCAACTGCTACCAAAAATAATGATTTAAATAAATTAAAGTTATGTCTTCATTTATCCACAGATTGAAATACCGATGTTTTTTGTTACTGTACATATGCATTGGTAATAGCCGTGAATGTTAGAATGTTAGAAGTCATTTGCTTGCGAGGGATTGTAGGAATACATTAATATGAGCAGTGAATGGTGGTATATATTTTATTATTTAGAATAGCTTTTTTGGTTTTGCCTGTTTCATTTTAATTGCATTGTCAATTTTGGAGCCAATGAAGCTTGTTGAACTAATGTGAACTGATAGTGTGTGTATGTGTGTGCGTGGTGCGTGTGTGTGTATGTGTGTGCGTGGTGCATGTGTTTTGGGGTGTGTGTGCACTACGCCCTCAGGTCATTCTCTGATCTTTGGCTTGTGTCCTATAAATGTTAAGTAGGTGGCTGTTGTGAGTAATGGATGTGAGATCAACAGTGTAGAACACAACAGGGTTTCAATGACTTTTCTAACAGGTTACACAGCTCTGAAATGGACATTAAAAAGTAAAATACTGTGCTTTGTAACAGCCAATCCCAACTGTGTGAAAGTGAAAGTGAGTGTCTTCATGAGCACACAGCACACAAAGAAGCATAAAAAATGCATTCTCTGCACTGAACTCATACTCACACCGTGCAGCAGTAGGCAGAAATATTCAGCACGGGGGCAGTACCTTGCTCAAGGGTTCCTCAGGGCAACTTATTGGTTTCGGGTTATGAACCTATGGCTTGCTGATCTTGGGGCCTAGTCCCTAACCCCAGCTTCACCCAGCAAGGGCCTAGTGGGTAAGAATAGAAGAGTGCAGCAGTAGAAGCCTTTTGCTGACAAGATACCCCTTTTCCCTGAGACACAGTATAATTAAAGTGTTTAGTAAGAATGGTTGACTCGACAAATGTAAGCTAATAAACACAACATGGGTTCTTCTGGGTACTCCAGCTTGCTCCCATAGTTCTAAAACCTGCACATCAGGTGGATTGAGGTGCTAAATTACCCCTGAGGTGTGAGTGTGGGAACCTACTCAGGATAAGCTGTAAATATAATGTGTGGGCGTCTCCTCAGTTGATTTTTGGAACCTGTACGGTGGACGGCTTAGGCATTTCCAGAAAGCAAAGGCTTCCCAGCCAAGTCTATCAATCACTGTGAGGATTTCCTGAACTCCATACCAGCTACTAGACCGAGCTGAGGAAACTACTATCAACAGATTTATCTCCTCACCTGAACTTCAGATCAGCTGCATAGCTGATCACTAGAGAATAGTCACCAGAGAATGGCAGCTGCTGTCTATTGGTTGTCAGTGTCAGGCTTTCGGCATCTTCAGTATTATTAAAAGTGAAAAAAAATACAAAATGGAAAAAATAATCCATTTTATAAGGAATTGCTGGCTACTGCATGTTAACAATTCTTTTTTCAATCATTCACTTTAAAGAACCCTTCATTGTGCAGTGAGTGCAGCAGTGCACAGTGGGTCTACAGCAGTAGTGTTTAACTGCAGTGTGTGTTGGGCTTTAGTGTTTCTTGGAGTGGGTTTCCAAGTCCATACTGTAGTAATGAAGCTCATTAAAGTTCCACTTCACAACCTTACCATATCACTGTAGTGATTTCATTTCATCAGAGAGAGGAAAAGGGCTATTTCAACAGTAAAACACACACACACACAGTACCAGCTAAAGGTTAACTCTCTTCATATGGGCCTTTCTTAATTGTGCTCAGACTGTAGTGCATACTAACACCACGCAGGATGTGTTGCTTGTGAAATGAGCCTGGACTGAAAGATTGGTGAGAAAATATATTGCTACATGCTGACCTGTAGAAAACCTGGGAGGTTGACTGCAGTGGGGTCACTTACACAAACTTATGCCATTAGTCATTAATGCAAGTAAATTGTGCAGTACTTGGGGTAGATGAGCTTATTTACTAATAATTATATTAATTTACTATAGTAGAAGAGTTAAGTTTAAATATTAAAGAGGTCACCAAGATGGCTGTATCTGTAACGGTGGCGGGGTACCGGATGGACGCCAGTTCAGAGCCAAGAGTTCAGAACAGAAGTTTATTATGCACAGTGACAAACCAAACAAGAAACAGGGAACGGGGGACTGCAGTTCTACACCTGAAACCCTCGAACTGGGGAACTGCAGTCTAACCCTAGATACTAGGTGGTCTATACTAGGTTACCTATACCTAGTCATAGACGCCAAGTTACACACTAAGGTACAGACACAAACACCACCTGTTACGCATAGGTTTGACCTACCTAATGAGCCGCGCTCTGTTCTGACTCATCGGGGCTTAAATAGTCAGCCCCAATGATGCACACCTGCCCGCAGGGGCTCAGGTGTGCTTAGTCAGAACAGAGCGCCCTCTAGCATACCCATAACACCTCCTGTGACATACCTTGTGTGATAGAGAGCGCCCTCTAGCGTGCCCAAAACACCACATGTGTGACAGAACCCCCCCCCCAAAGGCGCGGCTCCCGAAGCACTAGAACATAGCCGAAACCCAGGGGGGAGGCCAAAACAACAAGACTACATAACAAACAGAAGTCCCTTGTGGGGACACATGGTCAGGTCCACAACAAAAAACAAAAAAAAAAAAAAAACACCTAAAGGACCTCCGACCAGTCATGTCAGGCAGCTGGTGGTGGTGAGGGGAATCCCAGCAGTTCCGTCCACCTTTTTGCCTGGTGCCTGAACTCAGCTCTAAAGTCCCTGGAGGCTTTGCCTGACTCCACGGAACGCATGGACTCGACAGGACCTGAAAGGGAGCTACACAGAGACGTTACAGGGTTTACAGAGGAAGTCCTTTTCAATGAGTCTAAACTCTGCTTACAACCCCTGTCAGTCGGGTTCCGCGCGTCGCTTCTCCCCGAATCTCTGGTGCCGAAGTTCTTGTCCGTCTCCCTGAACTGATTCGTGCTGGTGTCTTTTGCTCTTTTCCTTGTCTGGGTCATACTTCCTGGTCGCTTGGGGCCCGGCGACGCAGTGTCCCAGCTTCTGGTTTCACGCTGAGGAGTTCCCCGTGGCTTCCTCCAAACGTCACCTTGTTCTGGGTTTGCTGAATTGCGGGGGCGAGCCGATGCTAGGGGGCCTGAAGGCAGCTGCTCCCTCTCTGCATTCGTTACCCGTTTCTCCGCTGGACTGTTCTCCGGATGCTCTGTTTCGGCTTTTGCCCTCTGGGTTCCAGCAGGCACTGGTGTCTGAGAAGTGAGTAGAGATTTGATGAGGGCCAATTTACCTTCCATACCTCTGACCTGGTTTTCTAGCTCGGTGAGCTTGCTGGCCTCATGACGGGCCTCTCTCAGGTCAGCCTGCAGAGCGATGTTGTGGTCCTGCACCTGTCTCAGCTCTGTCCAGCACTGATGCAACTGCTCCTCCATTGTGGCTCTTTTAGCCTCCAGTTTCTCCTGAGTGGTTGGAGTCTCAACTCTCCGTGTTATCCGGCCTATGATCTGGTTTCCCTGTTCTGGTATTCTCCTCAGTCCCTTTGTTTGGGAAACTATCACAGCGAGTATCTCGAATCGAAGGACCTCTCTGCCCTCTCTGAATTGACTGTTCCTTCCGTGACGCTCACCTTTTACTTGAGCCAAAGTCTCCTCTTTTTCCTTCCTCCGGTCCTTCGAGACCGTGGCGTTCACCTGTGGCATGGAGGCTCTTTCGGTCAGCTGTTGGTAGAGTCCCGTCAGCAACTCCTCCTGTTCAGCAAACCGAACATTACTGCAGCTGATCTGCAGCTGTGACCACCTGTTGCCCAGCGCGGCCTCTTGAAGACCGATCCCCGCTGGTGCACTCTCCCAGCAGCCTGAATGATGACAGCAGCTTTGTTCATAGCATTAACATTTTTTCGCACTAAATAACCTCTAAAAGCTGCCTGGATGCGTATCGCTGACTTTCTCAACACCTGAAATCTTTCATGTTCGCTTTTGCCCCTGATGTAGGACCTAAAATATCTTTGAATGAAGATGGCTGACCTCCTTATGGCCTGGTACTTTGTTACCTCCCTGTGTCTTCTGAACGCAGCCTGAATCAGGGAAGTGGCCTGATGGTGCAGAATCACAGCCTTTCTAACCCTCTGACCTCTCAAGCAGGCTTGCAGGAACATTGCAGCGGAGCGCAATGTCAGAAACTCCTCTCTCTGTTTTCTGGCTTCACGTGTAGAACGATACCTCAGCTGGATTGCAACAACAGTCTGTTTGATGTATGAGTATCGTGCCCGAGCACAGTGTGCCCTGTAAGCCCTTTGTATCGCAGTGGCAGCCTGGTGCTTCAGTTTCAGAGTCTGTCTGGTCTTCCTCCCTCGGAAGGCAGCTTGTAGAACAACGACAGCCCCTTTTTTCTCCTTCAAAGGCCTCATTTCTTGCCTCATACTCTGGTTAGCTCTATAATATCGCTGAACAGTCTTGGCTGCCCATCGTAGCCTCAGGTAGTACTTTCTGTTTATGTGTTTCCTTACCTGCGCCTGAAGGGTTACTGCAGCCTCATGCTCGATTTTCCTCTGTGCCCGAGCTTTCCTCTTCCTCGGTGCAGCAGACTGGTTCGTGGTGCCGGGCTTGGGGGTCGACTCCGTGTTGCCCCTCTCACTGCTGCGAAGGGCCCTCCTGGTCGACCTCCCGGATGCCGGAAGTGTTTTTTTCTACTTTGTTGCTGCTACTCACTCTGGTTGTATTCTCAAATTCAGGGTGCCAAGCCTGCTTCTCCTTAAGTTCCCCCTTTACTGAAGCCCTCTCCTCCTGTAGGGAACGTATTTGAGATTGGTGACTCACCTGCAGCTGGTGTGTCGCGGCCTGAAGAGAGGCGTTGTCCTCCTCTAATTTTTTACACTTCGTTTGCAAGGCGGCCAGATTCAGTCTTTGTGTACGGATTTCTTGCAGTTTGGTGAGAAGCTCCGCCTCCATTTCCTGGAGCTGCTCGACTACCATGTTTTTGTTTTGTCTCTCTGCGCCTAGAACAGACAGCCAGACCTTCTGAGATTCTGGTAGATCGTGTTCTAACTCCTGAACTCTTGCAGTTAATACTCCTGCCTGAAATGGCTCTGTTGAGCCGGGAGACTCCTCTATCAAAACGTCTCTATTAACTGTACAGAGAGCCTTCCTTACCGTAGCTTCCTGGTTTGGCACCGCTCTCGCTGATGGAGCATTGTGATTGGTGCTGGGTGCTGTCATCGCGAATGCGGCGCTGTGATTGGTGAATGCAGCGGGTTCCACCAATTTCCAGCGTTGTGGTTGGTCGGAAGCAGGAAAAGAACGAGGCGCGAGCGAAGCCTCTTCCTCGCAGGCGCGCCTTTTTTTTCTTTGGCTTCACTGAGTTCTCCCCTTCCGACCGCGTGGTGCACAGGGCGGGGCCTCCGCGGACGGACCGCTGTGGTTGGCGCACAGCTCTGTCACCGCGGAAAGACCGCTGTGATTGGTGAAGGAGGCGGGTATCCCGTGTTGCGATTGGTGGAGAGCGCGGTTACTCTTTGCACTTCACCGCTCCGCTCGCATTGCCCCAGCTGCCAAGATGGCAGCGCCGCTCGGAGATCCTCAATCAGGACCGCCAGTGCTCGCTCTATCTCCTCCAGACCCTCCTCTCGGCTCCTGGCGTCCCGGTTTAGGCGGCTCATTTCTGTAACGGTGGCGGGGTACCGGATGGACGCCAGTTCAGAGCCAAGAGTTCAGAACAGAAGTTTATTATGCACAGTGACAAACCAAACAAGAAACAGGGAACGGGGGACTGCAGTTCTACACCTGAAACCCTCGAACTGGGGAACTGCAGTCTAACCCTAGATACTAGGTGGTCTATACTAGGTTACCTATACCTAGTCATAGACGCCAGGTTAAACACTAAGGTACAGACACAAACACCACCCGTTACGCATAGGTTTGACCTACCTAATGAGCCGCGCTCTGTTCTGACTCATCGGGGCTTAAATAGTCAGCCCCAATGATGCACACCTGCCCGCAGGGGCTCAGGTGTGCTTAGTCAGAACAGAGCGCCTTCTAGCGTACCCATAACACCTCCTGTGACATACCTTGTGTGATAGAGAGCGCCCTCTAGCGTGCCCAAAACACAACACAGGTGACAGTGGGCGCCCCCTAGCGTGCCCAAAACACCCCATGTGTGACAGTATCATTCAGACTTTCATGGTTTTATCTATAGCCTGTGAAATATATATGTTGAAAAGTGTTTAATTTTGTGGGGTAATTTTTTGGATTGTAATATTTAAAAATGGCTCATAAGAAAGTGTGACTGGACCACACTGGAAGAGCAGTGAAGAAATTACAGCTGGAGTGATTTGTGACAGATTGGTATCACCTAGAGTAAAAGGGAAGGTTTACAGGACAGTAGTGAGACCAGCTATGTTGTATGGGTTGGAGACAGTGGCACTAAGGAAAAGACAGGTGGCAAAGCTGGAGGTGTCAGAGTTAAAGATTCTGAGATTTTGGTTGGGTGTGACGAGGATGGACAGGATTAGAAATGATTATATTAGCGGGACAGCTCAGGTTAGACGTTTTAGTGACAAAGTTAGAGAAGCAAGGTTGCGTTGGTTTGGACGGCAGCAGTGGTTAGGGAGTTGCCCCTAATCTGTAGATTGTGGATTTGATTGCCTCACCAGTTGGTTGCCCTGAGGTACCCTTGAGTAAGGTACCGCCCCCGTCACTGCTCCCTGGGCATCTTTCAATAGCTGCCCCCTGCTGCACGTGCATGTATGGGTGAAATGCAGAGATTTAATTTTGTTGTGTTGTGCTGTGCTGCGTTTCACAATGACAAGAGTTGTCACTTTCACATGACCAGAGGAGAGACGAGGATTATATTGGAAGGAGGATGTTGAAGATGGAGCTGCCAGCAAAGAGGAGAAGAGGAAGACCAAAGAGGAGGTTTATGGACGTGGTGAGAGAAGACATGAAGGTGATCGGTTTGAAGCAGGAAGATGCAGAGGGCCGTAAGAAATGGAGATGGTTGATCCGCTGTGGCGATACTTAAACAGCCAAAAGAAAAAGAAGATATACTTTAATACTTTATGGATATTCCTTGTGGCACAGTTTGACTGTTTTCCAGTTCTTTGATTGTCAAATGTTTTAAATTCAGACATATTTAACACATTTTATCTGCATGTTAAATTCATGGTGCTTTGTTTTGTGTTACTTGTAGTCTGCCTTTTAAAACTAGGTGTAAATTTGCATCGGGGTCTCAAAAGCCTTACTGTTAAGAGACTTCCTTTAACATTGGCAGCAGGCATAGTAGCCAGATGTGGCATGAGCTTTGTACTCAAGCTGAAAGTTTATCTTTAAAATAGCAGTGTTTAAACTCTTGGGATCAGATGTACATATGTGAGAAACACGACACAGAATAAGCAGTGATGTGGCTGTATGTGCAGTCTACGTTTCCCAAGCTGTAGTTTATCCCTGTGTATCCCTGTGGAATTTGTGTTAATAAATGTATCATTGCTACTCTCTCATCACAAAACTTTCATTGTTTGTTTTATCTCCAGCTTGTTGAAGATTCCATTGTTAATCTGTGCCTTTGAAATCCTGGGCCTTAAAAGCATTCAGTAAGCAGGCTAGGCCTAATGCAGTTTTGTCTGATAAGTTGTAGTTTTACCAAATCAGATGTTCAGGTGCATGTTGAGAGTCTTGAGTATATTTTGCACTGTGTCTACACTCAGCTGTGGATCTGGCCCTGAGTAACATTTTAGTTTTTGCTAAATAAAGTCTATCCCATAGGTGGAGGTAATGGTTATAGACTGAACTTGTCTACATGTGACATTTGTTAGAGAAGTCATATGTCACAGTCTTTCACGGTTAGGTTACGTTTTTGGTACAGTAGAGGGCGCTCTGTTCTGACTGAGCGCACCAGAGCGTGGCTCATTCACGAAGGCTCAGCTCAACAGTTAATGGTGGTTTTTGTAGTTCCTTGTATCTTTTTTTGGTCACTATGTTAAATAAAGTCTTGTTCCCTGGCTCCACAATGATGTCCTTCTCGCACCCCACCACCGTTACATCATACTGATCTAGAAAGGGAATTCAGCACACATTTTTTAAACTTGAAGCCATGGTTTGCTTAAGAAATGCAGAATCTATAAATATAACATGGTCCTTGGTGGATCAGTCTTTTATATGACCTACATCAACAATCATCACTAATACAAAATTTAATTTAATGTTGATTTTAATGTAACAGCAAAAATGCATTGATTTCTAAATAGATAGATAGATAGATAGATAGATAGATAGATAGATAGATAGATAGATAGATAAGGGACACAAAAGCTTTCCCCATTCACAATAGAAGGTCAAAGTAATCTCAGAGCAATGTCAACATTTCTTACGCACAGAAGCATGGTGAAGAAATCAACAGGCAGTTTGTCCCTACGCTGAAAGCATCATCAATATTAATGCCAGTGTCAGCAATTCTAAAAGGGACGCTGTTATGCTGTGACAAAACAGATGACAACGAGCTCTAACCCACAAAGATGAAAAAGCGCCTCCTGTCATTCTTTTTTATGACCTGTCAGATATCACCATGCAAATAGCTGCCTGCTAAGAGCAAAGACATTCATAATAAACCAATTTCCTCCTGCTCTGAATTACGAAAAAAAAAAAAAAACTGTGTATAACTGCAGGGATCTGTTATCAGTGTCATGTGCATTTACATTACATTATTATAATTACATTTGTTTATTAATTTTTATCTACATTAAGTTTAAATTCTGCACGGATAGATTTTTGTACTTTTGTGTTTGTTTTGAGCTTCTGTTGATGACTTTTTGCTTCAAAGAATGAAGACTCCAAAGAAACTCAAATCATTTTCTCTTATAAACACAAATGTTTCTTGAATGAAAAGTATAAAATTTGCACTTTTTTCGCAGAAAGCTCCCACTTGTTTGAATAAAATACAAATTAGAGTTAATTATGCAGTCATTTTAAATGACGTTTTAATTATCAGCAACACTAATTGTCACATTAAAGAATTAACCAATGAAATCACAGCACTGCAGCTCTTCTTGACAATGAACTCACTTTTTAGAAGTTACTTTGCTTGTATTACCCGCCACACAAAATTATCAACCTTTGGTTTCAAGTTCATCAAACAGAATATAAAAGTGAGGTACCTTTAAGCAAGGTACCATCCTCGTCACTGCTATGTATGGGCAATGGATGCTGCACGGTGTGGGTTAAAAGCAGAGGATGCGTTTTGCTGTGCTGTACTGTGTTTACAATGACAAATAGTCACTTTCAATTTTTCAAATTATTATATTTTATTATATTTATTGTTCTATATTATTTATTATAAGCCATGAGCTTATTATAAAACATGAGCCATGTTATGAAATGTCTGGTCATATTGTACTCTCTTTATGTACATAATGATCCAGAGTAAACAACAGCTGAAGGATAAACTGTAAAAGCCATAACCAAAGAAGAAACCAGCAACATGACGAAATCAGTTGATCACAAACTTATTGCAGTTACAAACGAGGGATAAGCAACCAAATATGAATTGCCATTTACTATAATTCATGTTCTGTTTAATATAGTTACATGTAAATACCAGAAAATAAAAGCTGAACATCTGATCACTGAAGGCATTTTCCTCATTTGGTCATAGAAAAAGATCATAGAAAAAACAATTAGTATTGGATATACAGTATTTTGGAGGAAAAAGATCTCATTATAAAAACTTTATTTCACAAATTAAAGTTTGCACAAAACCTTCACATGAACCCATTGAAGCTGGAGGAATTCATCAAGTAGCAACATTTTTGCTTACTCCCTAAATGCTAAGTGGGTCGGAGAAACTGGGCCTTGGAGGCCCACTGTGCTGCACATTTTGTGTTCTGGTGCTTTACCTGCTTTAACGCACTATTACTCAGTCGGAGGCTCTTACTGAGCTGATTAGTTGGATTAGTTTAGTGTTGGGAGACCTGAAACACTAAAAAGGGCATCGCAGGGCAGATTTTGGGATTGCCATAGAATACACTTCAGCTGGTGTACATCACTGCAACACCAGTAGAATATTCTGGGGAAAAAAAAAAAAAACATCTCTGAAATAACAGATTTGAAGGATTCCGTTTTACGTGTGGATATAAGGATAAACATGTGGTTTCTTTAAAAAATGCCAGATATGGCACATATGCTTTACAACATTTGATTCCCACTTGGCAGGCCTTACATGACATTTGACAAATGTGGCTTTAATGCCTTTTACATTGAGTAAAACTTTGAAACTCTTATGAATTTGTCACACCAGTTCATATAGTTAAGCATATTTGCGTGGAGTGATGCTTAAATATGATGAAAATACGATGTTGCCTACAAAATGTGTGCATTTATTCAAATAACTCACTACTTGCTGCCATGTTTTTGACCTATGATCTATTCTGAGAGTTTGAACATTCATTAGCTTGGTGTCAGGATGTTCCTCATTAGCTGACACTGACACCCAGAGGTTTCTTCTCAGACTGAGCTGTAAAGACCTGTGGCACACACGTGGTTGCACTTAGATATTGAACCCTTTATGCATACAAATGATTAAAATAAAAAATAAATATATTTGATGTTCAGCTGCTTAGTGTGCTATAATATATACTATATATATATATATATTATATATATATATATATATACTCATATATATATATATATATGCTATATATATATATTTATTTTTTTTTTTATATAGTATAAATATATATATAGTACTGTGCAAAAGTTTTAGGCAAGTGGTAAAAATGCTTTTGTAAACAAGGAAATGCTTTCAGAAATATAAATAATGATTGTTTATTTTTATCAATTTACAAAATGCAAAGTGAGAGCTGAACAAAAAGAAAATCTAGAAATCAATCAATATTTGGTGTTACTACCTTTGCCTAAACCAACTTCAATTCGAATGACTAGAGCCCTGATCTCCAACATCATCAGTGTGTCTGGATCACATGAAGAGACAGAAGGATGTGAGGGCTACATCCACAGAAGATCTGTGGTTAGTTCTCCAAGATGTTTGGAGCAACCTACCACCCGAGTTCCTTCAAAAACTGTGTGCAAGCGTACCTAGAAGAATTGATGCTGTTTTGAAGGCAAAGGGTGGTCACACCAAATATTGATTTGATTAAGATTTCTCTTTTGTTCATTCACTGCATTTTGTTGATTGTTGAAAATAAATGATGAACTCTTCCATTTTTGAAAGCATTCTTTGTTTACAGCATTTTTTCCACATCTGCCTAAAACTTTTGCACAGTACTGTATATGCTCACTATAATATTATACTGTTAAATATAATATACTAATTATATATAATATTATACTAAGTGCTATACTAAATTCAACACTGTTCTCACAGTAATAATCTATTCAGATGCAATGCAATCTTTGCATCAGTATACACAGCTGTGTTATATTGAGTCATTTGCACTATGTCTTGAGTTTATGTTATGCTAATCTTCAGTGTAGCACCATCGTCTTGGAGGAACATTTGCTTTGTTTCAATAAAATTTACTTGACAATAAAAATACTTGACCTAAAATGACTTCAGCTGCTGCGTGCTCTTTAAAAAATAGCCACTGGATCATAAAAACAACATTTTCTTAAAGATGACTAGCGCTTTCGTCTCTAATTATTTTATTGTATGCCTCCATGTGATGTACACATAGTTTTTTTCATGGTCTTGCCATGTAGTCTTGGATATAATGTAACCCTGCAGAGTGATTTAATGATCTTTTTTACATTTCATTGGAATTTAATTAGCATGTTGCTGCTTGGGGCAGGTGTTTGTTTTTGGTTTCTAGAAGACATGCATATATTAAATGTGTGTGTGTGTTTGTGTGTGTGTGTGGTAGTGTGTGTGTGTGTGTGTGTGTGTGTGTGTGTGTGGTGCGAAATGAGGACCTAGTGGTTTTTAAAAAAATATTCCAAGCAGTCCAGAAACAAGATCTTAGTATTAAATACTCTGTTGGTACATCAGCAATCATCGCTGTGTTGAGAACCAGAACACTGATATACACTGGTGTTTATGTGCCAGTGGATTAATGTATTTATTTTTTTGCCCTGTGTTAAAGCAGCATGTTAATTTAATGTTAATTTAGTCAATCAGTTTAAAGGGTGCCTGAAACGGAAGTGGAAACTTGTCATTGTGAGACACGGCACAGCATACAGTGAACCACAATGAAATAACCTCTCTAAATTTAACCCATACACAATGTTATTTAAAGCACCCGGGGAACAGTGATTGGGATAGTAACTTGCTCAAAGCTACCTCAAGGAAACCTACGGGTCTGGGATTCAAACCCGCAACCTTCCAATCTTGGGGCCTAGTCCCTAATCACTAGACCACCATTTTAGTTTGTGTTTGAGGCACGATGCCTCAAAATGGATAAAGCTTCAAATGCAATTTAGACCAGTTGTAGCAAACAGCAAACAGTGTATGTCATACACTGTTAGACACCAAAAGTCTTTTATATCACTATTTAGATCACTGAACAAATTGACATGGTATGAGGCCCACCAAATAAAATTACTATAATGATATAATAAGCTTATGTTACTTACTTAAGCTGCATTAGCCCCTTTAGCTCCAGTATAAACTGAAGAACCAAAACCTCAGACACTGAGCATATCTCAGGCAATCATCTACATTTTAGATGAGAGAAAAAATTTGACATTTTTCTTTTCACTATTGGCTGTGTATCACTTCAGGTGTGTAATAGCATTGATCAGCCCTGGAATTATTTTATTCCTCCTAGTCTAAATGCTTATGACTTTTCATAGTCTGTCAAAATCTAATTAATCTGTGTGACAGGTGCAGGTTTGATTTTGTATGGCAATGCCTTAATTATCCCAGCTGCATGGTTTGCAGCAATCCCAAAGGACTTCACCCCCCCCAGCCCCCATCTCTTATATCAACACCCTCGATGGCGGCACCTTCGCCTTGCATGGAGCTGATGGCCATCGATTTGTGAAAAATGTGGCATTAATGACATTGCTGTAGAGGGACTCGTTTAAAAAAGCCAGCTGACAGTTAATGTCAATGTAGCTCAACTGGTGTAGTAGCAATGCTAGGGTGATGAGTGTTACTGAAAAAATGTTTGAGCAATTCTTGAAAATCTTTATTTAAACATATGAAATTGTATTAGAAACTGAACAATCAATTCTGATTTAATATGTCTAACATTTTCAGCTCCCTCCTTCAGTCCTTCATTAAATGAAATCAAGTGCATCTGATAGAAATAATGTAATACATACGCTGGATAGGGTTCAGTCTTTTTCCTTAAAGCCACATTTATTTTTCTGCATACTTTAATCAAGAAATCTATAATTTAAAAAAGAAATTTTATTTGAATTCCTCACCACGCTGGTAAATTTATGTGGAGTAAATAAATAAAAAAATTCAATTTATATTGGAACGTTAGCATTGCTAATAATATTAGTATAATGGTCAGTAATATGTATTTTAGTCCAGTTATCAAATATTCTGCTTTTTTCACATACATTTTAAGGAAAGCTGGGGCATTTTGATTGTCCATATTCCACTACTTTCTGAATATTTCTCCTGTAATATTTGTAAATCCATTTACTTTTAGAATTCTGATGAACTCAGGTGAAGAGTGACGATGCATTAAATATTTCCCTAAAAATTGCAATATCAAAGATAAGAACAGGCCTGTGAAGTTCTTGTTATCCTCAGAATTACTGGCTCGTAAAAACATGGTCTTTTCATATGGTGTTAACTGCAGTTTCATTGTTTTGCACAGCAGTTTCATTTTTGAAGGGATTAGTCAGCTGAGCATTGGGATTATTGGATGTCCCACCCACTAATTTATAAAGCATTTTCATGTGCCATGCTTAATTACTTATTTTGTATACTTTGTTTGGGTTTTTCTATCATGTTCAGTCAGTAGACTGAAGCAGACATGTGAGGTTTTGTTTAACGTTACAGTGCAGAGGTTCCGTTAGGGATGTTCCACTGTGTTTGATGATAATTGGAATTAGTGTCTAATGCCAAAGGTCTAATCTTTTTGTTTGTTGAACAGAAGAGGAAAATAGTGGGGTGAGGGAAACACTCGCCTTCCGGAAGGTATTTTAACAGCATTCTCAATTATTCATAATGAGTGCATTCTTTTGATGTAGCTTTAATCTGCTCATTATTTCAACAGCAGTGTTAAGGCATTTGGAGGCAAATTTGCAGACTGCAGTTTTCTTCTTTTATTGCTCTTTATTTGATGATAATCATGCACGAAATGTTGTTCTGCCAATCTCTAGTTAAATCACACAGTATTTCCACCATGACTTCCATTACTTCCATGACTTCCATTATGTATTCAATGTTTTCTCCAGGGCCTTCTGTTTTTCTTTCCCAGTCTAGTTCAAACTATCGTCAGTGTTTCCCTTTTTACTCCAAAATATATATGGTCAATTGGTCATGATGTATTTAATGGACTAAAGACAGAATACATGAGTGTGAATGAAAGGGAGGAAAGTGGAGTGGTTAGGATGCAGGGAGTAGAGGTGACAAAGATGGAAGAATCTAAATACTTGGGATCAACAGTTGAGAGAAACTGCGAGTGTGGAAGAGAGGTGAAGAAGAGAGTGCAGGCAGGTTGGAATGAGTGGAGAAGAGTGTCTGGAGTGATTTGTGACAGCAAGAGTGAAAGGAGAGGTTTACAGGACAGTTGTGAGACCAACTATGTTATACAGGTTAGAGATGGTGGCACTGATGAAAGGTACTGATGTCAGGGAGCAGAGCTAGAGGTGTCAGAGTTAAAGATGCTGAGATTTTCATTGGGTGTGAAGAAGATTTGACAGGATTGGAAATGAGTATATTTGAGGGACAGCTGAGGTGAGACCTTTTGGAGACAAAGTTAGAGAAGCAAGGTTGCGTTGGTTTGGACATGTCCAGAGGAGATACAAGGATTATATTGGTAGGAGGATGGATGAAGATGGATGCCAGGAAAGAGGAGAAGAGGAAGACCAAAGAGGAGTATTATGGATGTGGTGAGAGAGGACATGCAGATCGGTGGTGTGAATGAGGAAGATGCAGAGGACGTGAAGAAATGGAAAGAAGAGGAAAGTCTTAAGTTTTCATTAGTTAGATTAACTTAAATTAGTTCCCTGGAACTAATATACAATGTTTGTTTAAAGTATAGTTGTGAATTAATGAGATGTTTGAACAGAATATATATACTACTTACGTATGCACAGAAGGTAGGATGAAAGTTAGACACATAGGTTAGCTAAGCTTAAATTCTAAGTGCTAAATGCTAAGCTTAAATTCTAAGCTTTACCTAAAAATGGAGAAATAGAGAATGCTTGCTTGACTATGCAATAAATCTAGCAAGAGTTTGAAATTATTGATCTCAGCAGACTGTCTGTGAGCAGCCTGTAATCAGAGAGAACCCATGTTCTCTTTTTCTGAATTCCACCTCTGCATGATATCAGTAGTGCTGCAAGCCCATTACTAAATTCCCCAAAGGGATATTAAAGAATATTAATTCAATACCATTCTCTGCTTCTGCACAGTGTGAAAATCTGACCAAAAAACTCTCAGACCGTGACCAAAATGGAACCCTACTCCCACATTAGTACTACTCTAAATATTGTGAGCTATTTAATTTGCCAGGCACTCACCAATTATGTAAAAACTACATCATTATGGATAACTACATCCCCTTTAAAACCAAAGAATATGATGATGATTTAAACACTTAAAATTTAAAAGCATCAAAACTGCCTGTTTTAAAATCCTACCATCAGGTAGATGACTTAGGGTTCCCCACTGCAAGCTTAATCATTAAAAGTATTTATAACCATGCCAGAAAAAATGATTTGAAAATTTTTTAGAGGTGGTAACTGGTATTTGGTACACTATGTGTCATATAATGTGCAGTATTGGAAAGCTGGACCTCTATTCTTGTACAACATTTGTAATTGGATAACCATTACAACTCCTCAGGCCATACTGCCATAATGTGGAATAGTGCTGTAGGAGTGGTAATGTTTAATAATTCATTATCTACTCACAAAAGTGTTTACATCATTCACTGTTGTTTCAAAAAGTTTGTCTCTCCCCTATAACATAATATAAACTATAATATAGCAACGTAGATTTCATGACATTGTATCACCAAGATCCCTTCTGCATGTGACCTGTTCACTAAAGCCTGAAGCATGAAGGAATGCTGCAAATTAGATGTGTTGGTAGTGAGAGTATGATTAAAGCTGTGCGAGATTAGATACTCTCAGTTCAGTCCTGCCTATCTGTTTATCTCCCAGGGGTCAGTGGCTGACATGATTTCTTCACAGTATTAAAATAGGACCAAAAAACTCTTCGGTTGTGACAGAAATTGCCATCAGTAACATCTTATCACAGACAGTAGCGTCACTGGGTCCCTATTATGGAAAAGTCACTTATTTAAAATTCATTTTCCTTGATTTCTTTAAAATCTTCATTCATATTTCAGTTTATCTCCTCCCATTCACACTAAAGTTCAGCACAATACAGGTCAGCAGTCAGAACACACTTTATCAGTCATAATGGCACAAAAAACAGCTCGCTTAATTCTAGTGGACATAGAGAGGTTGGAAAATGTAAAAATAAATGATTGTTGTTTTTGAAGACTACAAGCAAACAAATGGATCGCAAGGGAAAAATAAACTACAAAAATTTGATATTTTATGGGTCTTTTCACGTTAGGGTTGAGGTTTTGAGATTTTTGATTTCAAACTGTTTTGAAAAATACAGGACAAAACAAAAGCAATGAAATTTATGTAGGATGCACATTTGGACCTTGACCCTTGGTCTGGTTTATCAGAATTTATGCCGTGTTAATCCCACAATGCATGTTAGTTCTGATTTAATGATCGATGGGTTTCACTAGAAATCACAACTGTTTTTTTTTTTTAATAAATTGTTGAGCCCTCAAAATCTATCTAGAATTCCATTGTAAGATACTGGTGGTGAGACAATATTTATACATTCAGATTTCTATCAAAGGACAGTATCGAAGGGCTTTCATCTAAAAAACTAAAAAAAAAGTCTTTTTACACAATGGAACAAGAGTGCAAAATGATTTGTTTTGAATCTGAGTTAATGGTGATGGGTCAGAAAAATGTATAAATTACAGGAAGGGAAGGGACTGGAAGATATAAGAAATGGCTGTCACCAGCCTGCATCATTTTAAGCTAAAGTCCTCTAGTTCTCTGCACCTTTACTTGTATTACCTAATCCTGTTCATCTTCGTTACTACTAATTCAAATCTTGGCACCTTTAACTCCTCTTCCAGCTCTGCCACCTGTCTTTTTTCAGTGCCACCGTCTCCATCCCATATAATATTTCTGGTCTCACTACCGTTCTGTAAATCTTTCCTTGCACTCTTGCTGGTACCCGTCTGTCACAGATCACTCCTGCCAATCTTCTCTGCCCAACCTGCTGGCACTTCACATCTCTTCCACACTCCTTTAGATCATTACTCTGAACTGCTGACACCAAGAATTTAAATTCCTCCACCTTCACCATATCAACTCCCTGCATCCTAACCACTCTGTTGTCCTCACTTTCAATCACACTCATGTATTCTGTCTTCATCTTATTGAATTTCATTCCTCTCCTCTCTAACGTATGTCTTCACCTCTCCAGGGTCTCCGCAAGCTGCATATATATATATATTTTTTTTTTTCACATTATAATATCCCCAAGTAAACACCTTGGCTTTAGATTCTGAACAGTTATAATTTCATCATGGTTCAGTGTCTCAGTCGACTCCAGCACTTATGAGAAGTGCCAAAGATGACAAGTTTCCATGGATGAGTTCCCAAGGACAATCTCAGGCTTCATGGGTTCTCACAGAGAACAGGCTGAGAAAGGCTGAGAAAAGGCTGAGAAAAGGCTGAGGTCACTGGAACATCATCATCATCTTCATCATCATCATCAGTACTTTGTGATGATTATGATGATGTTGATGATATTGATTTTTGTTTTTATTAGTTTATCCATGATGTTTGCTTATCCATTTTGATTATGTTACAGTGACAATTTGTCATGCTCTCTTAAAGGTCAAAATTTTTGATTGTGCAAATTATTTTTTGGGCTGATTCTGATGCTGTACATGCTAAACAGTTCCCTTCTTTCTGTCTCTCTTTCTCTCTCTCTTGCTCTGTCTCTTTCTCTCTCTCTCTCTCTCTCTCTCTCTCTCTCTCTCTCTCTCTCTCTCTCTCTCTAGTATAGTGCTTTTGGTGCTTTAAACAGTTTCCTCCCTCATAAAGTTTTCATTTATTTATTATGTGTTTTGAAGTGATGGAATTAGGATAAATGCCTTCCAATACCAATTTATGTATGTGCATATATGGCCTTGAGTAAAAACAGAGAATATTACTAAACTTAGCACACTAGAAAAAGCTCAGTCCACCATTAAATGTATATAGGAAGAGCCTACAAGTCTGATATCGATCCCTGTGCTTCATACAAGTGATCTCTAATGGCCAGGATTGAATGAAATGTGTTGTGTATAGGTTGTCGAGTAATGGCGCCAGAGGGGTGCTAAAAGTAATTTTGGACATTATGTGTAAAATGCTTTACATTTGTTCTCAGCAAGGGCATAACTATTCATTTATAATTTATGGGAACAGAAGTGAGACATGATAAGTAATATTTCCAAAATGGGAGAAAAAACCCACCACGTCCCTTTAGATAAAACAATTAGCCACTTTCCTCTCGTAACAAAGTATTAGCAGTATTTTGACAGAATGTTGGTTGCACTTCATGGGTCTCAGAGGAGGCACATGCTAGTCATCATCCTTCCAGCTTGATGGAAAAGACTGTTTTTCGGTTCTCCTGAAGAGCTTTAATGCTGCACGGGTTTGAGTGTGCATGGGTTAAATGCAGAGGTCCAATTTCGTTGTGGTTCATGTGTGCTGTGCCGTGACCTCGCAAGGGTTGTCACTTTCACTTTTTCACTTTCACTTTTAGATCATCCTGCAACTAAAGAAGAAAAGAAAGCATGGCTATGTCATTAATGATAAAAAGCCCACAGCATATTAACGTCTTAACTTTATAATACAGTCCAACATTTCATTGTTACACTAATGAATATGATCTCTGACAGAGACAGAGAGAGAGAGAGAGAGAGAGAGACAGAGAGAGAATAGCTGGGATGGAGTTAAAGACATTGAGAGAGAAAAAGTAGAGAAGGTGGGGACAATAAACAATAGGTAAAAAAAAAAAAAAAACATAAGACAGACTGTAATAGAGCAGCATGAATATTAAACATGTTCAATATTTATGACTCTGTGTCCAGTAGTGTGGAGTGGACACTGATTCTCTGGTGTAAAATGCAATATTAATGCTATGCATGAAAGACCATCAGCCAATGAGAGCTGATCTGTACAGACCCTTTCAGGGGGTATGGAAGTTCTGAGCATAGCAGCTACACTGAGAGGAATATATATAGTTTTATTACAGAATTATACATTTTTCTCTGGGCAGAAACACACCACCAGCATAGCAGTTGATGTTTTCCACCATGTTTGTTTAGATCACATACAGAATTACAAGAATTTTTAACCACTGTTTATGACTCTTCTTTGGAGACAAAGTTAAAGAAGCAAGGTTAATTTGGTTTGGACATGTCCAGAGGAGAGATGGGGATTATATTGTGAGAAGGATGTTGAAGATGTAGCTGCCAGGAAAGAGGAAACGAGGAAGAATAAAGACGAGGTTTATTGACGTGGTGAGAGAGGACATGCAGGTGGTTGGTTTGAAGGAGGAAGATGCAGATAAAAGGAAGAAATGAAAATGGATGATTTGTTGTGGCGACCCCTGAAAGGGAACAATAGAAAGAAGAAGAAGAAGACAAAGAACTCATGACTTTTGTCTATAGAGTCTATAGAGTGTCTTGCTTCATTCAGGGCTGAGCTTTTAGTGTGGAGACTTTGATGAAAAATTTCATTATGTGTGGGTTCTCTCACATTTTCAACATGACTGATCTCTGATAGAAATGCTTGTAAGGTTTGGACACTGTATGACACACCATTATATATAAACATCGACTAATCTCTTTAAGCACATATAGACAAAAACGAAAGGTAAAACAATCCCTTTTAAATTTAGGATGACTGGTTTATCATCACTATGCTGAGTAGCCGCATTAATATTATAGATGCCATAGTTGCAGAGAGCACAGAATAAAAATTCCTGACTGTTTGAACTTAGACAGCCGCTGGAAAAGTTACAGGTTCTAATACAGTTGGAAGCTTTTTTAAATTCCATGCTGGCATGACACTTGACAAATCACAAGCGAAAGTTTCTCCACAAGAGGCAAGCATGTTTAGTTTCCACCGGAGCAGAGCGGCAATTTCAGCCCAGAGATCTGCCGGGATACTCTGCTGGTTCTTTACAGCTTCATCTCAGCAGCAGATGTGCATTGAAATTTACATTTTTGAGCTTAAAGCCAACTTGCTCGCTTGCTCCCTCTCTCTCCTTCTCTTACAGGTCGGACTCGGTTGACACACTCTCAGAAGACACACACACACATAACTTCACAATATTTCCCTTAGACTGTTAGATGGCAGCACAACTCGGCAGCAGCAGCAGCAAAGAGACGGCCTGTAAGCAGCAGTTGGGGGTTTTAAAAACATAGTTCAAAGAAAAATCCCCTCTTCTCTTTACCAAAATGCAGACAAGCCACCTCTCCCAGAAAAACTGGGAGCCCCAGAACAGCTGCTCCCTGACATCTGCAAAAAACAAAAAAAGACCAATAAAAAACAGACCAAGAGAATACAATCCACACCTACACCCTCACCTCCTGGTCTACAAACTATTTATGCATCTTCCTCAACAGTTGACAAACTGTTTATCCCACAGAAGTCATTATCTCAGGGTGGAACATGTGCAAATGTAGTCAGGAGATGTTTTTGGTCACTGAGGTGCTATCCCAGCACATACAGCGTGAAAGGCAGAGAAATTCTCTAGACAGGTCACCAGTCCATCACAGAGCAGACACACAGACCAGCACACTCACATACACACACACACACACACACACACACACACACACACACACACACACACACACCACACAAACCAAGAAGGCAAATTACCATCTCCAATCCGACTGAAGTGCACATCTTTTGACTGTGGAAGGAAACCAGAGGATATATAAAGATCATTCTGGACTGCTTTTTGAATAAAGTAAAGGAGTAAAGGACAGTCCATCAGAACCAATGTCTTTTACACATCAGTTTTAAAGCATTGGAGAAAAATTCCAAGCATTAAGAGAGATTGGAAAATGGCCATTTAAAAATGAATTATGACTGTTTTTGGTACATTAAACCCAGTGAACCAATACAAATAGACTATAAGCGTGTAGTGATTTTTGTCCCGATGCTAGAAGAAGTGATTTTCACTCAAATGTTTGTACATGGTAAATATGGTGCTGTGATTTATTTTGATTCTTGAACCAATGGAGCTGAAAGTGTGTGGGACTGCAGATGGCTGATGGGGTTTCATACTGTCTCCTGCTGTTAGACTTTTATTTATTTATTTATACAGAAAATCAAAAGACAGAGCATGAAAGACAGAAAGAGACTGACAGATGTAATATACTGAAAAAGTATTTGAACAGGAAGGCCAATTCTTTTTTAAGTACTGAAGATGTTTGGGTTTGTGATAAAAAGATGAATATGAGATGAAAGATATGACTTTCAGATTTAATTTTGCGATATTTACATCTATGAGCCAAGTTTTGTTACAATTTTGAAGTGAAGTTCAGAATTCATTTTGCTGTTACAATTGTTACTTACGTCACCAAATAATATTATTCGACTATTAAGTTTGTTCCAGAAGCAACCATGAAAGCCCAAGCCATGACACTGCCTCCACTGTGCTTCATAGATGAGCTTGTGTGTTTTGGTCCAAGAGCATATCCTTTCTTTTTCCACACTTTGGCCTTTCCATCATGTTGTTTTGGGTTTTTTCTTTACCACTCATAATTCATCCTCAGCTCTGGATGTTTCCTGTAATTGGTTTGATGAGAGTTGCTGAGTTTCAGTGGTTTCCTTCTTTTTCAGAAAATTTTGAGTATTTGTACTGGCTATGCCCAATGTTGGATTTTTCATCTTTCATCAGCTTGAAAATGGCTCGGTTTTCCTCCATTGGCAACTCTCTGGTCTTCATGCTGATTTTCCCTTTATAACAACAAATGCAGTCTTCTTAAATAAAATCAAAAGCTTCAGAGAGCAGATATCAAGAGCTATTTATGGTTTAAATAATCAATTTTACAGAACACACCGGTCTAACAACAAACATCTATCAGCATTTCATGTCCCAGTACTTTTGATCACTTGAATAACTGGGTGGGCAGATACATGAGGCACTATGTTCTATTTATTTTAACATATCTTTGATGTAGGGGCAGTGGTGGCCTAGTGGGTAGGGTGTTAGCCACATGATCGGCGGATCGGGGGTTCGAACCCCTTCCCAATGGGTTGCCCTGAGGTACCCTTGAGCAAGGTGCCGTCCCCGTCCCGCTCCTCCCTGCGATGGGCTGGCGACCTGTCCAGGGTGCGTCCCCCGTCCTCGCCCTGTGTGCGCTGGGTTGGACGCCAGCACTCCCCCGCGACCCCGTTTGGGACGAGCGGCAGAAAATGGATGGATGGATATCTTAGATGTAAAACACCATGAAATAGTATCAAACAATAGTATCTGAAATCTGATTTCTCATCTTGTATTTATAACTTGATCTCAAACCTAAATGTCTTCAATGCGTTGCAAAAACAAAACAAATTGGCCTTGCTGTCCCAAAACTTTTGGAGAGTAGAGCATGTATACAGTGTTGTTAAAATGTATTTGCCACCTCATTGATTTCCTTTATTTTGTGCATCGGTTGTTTAATTAATTGTAAGTCACTCTGGTTGTTTTAATAAAAATAAATAAATAAAGGCAAACCCAGTAAACATAAGGCTCACAGGCTGATAACCAGATATTCTCCTTTAGCACTTTCTGAGCTAAATTTATCCATCTCTCTTTTATGGCTAGTCGCTCTGACTAAAGCAGCAAAGCCCACACCATCACACACTACCACCACCAAGTTTGCAGATGGGCCAACAGTGTTTATACTAGATTAAGCCTGATCTTCCTAAAAGTTCTACTTTTGACTTATCAGTCCATAGATTATCCCAAACCCCAAAATGCAAAAAAAAAAAAAAAATCATAGACAACAAGGTGTTTAAAAATGTTAGACGAGCCTGCATGTTTCTCTTGATTAACATTGGTTTTCGCCTTGCCTCCCATTGATACCCTTTCTAAGTGTCTTTTTTAAAAGTGGAATCATAAACAGTGGCAGTGATTAACGAGAGAGAGGCCAGTCCATCTGTTATGTTTCAAACTTTATGTCTTCTACAAAGTCTTTAGAGGCATGGTACGCTGTTTGCTTAGACCCCTTAGGGGCGTCCAAATTCCTGCAAAAGTTGTATTTAATTGATGAATCTAGTGATTCAACAGGGTTGGTCACAATCAATGTTGGGTGTGACTAGTTTGCTTGAAATGATTTAATACTTTATCAATTCCATTTGGTTCATTGGATAATTCTGTTATGAGGGTCAGTTTAATTTTTACAGCGATTATATATTTTTATTCTTCAGTAAATCACAAATTTTATTTGAAACTAAAAGTTGCATTGTTAATGAAAATAGAGGAAGGGGTGAAATAATTCAAAACACTGTATATGTGTAAGAGAGAGAGAGAGAGAGAGAGAGAGAGAGAGAGAGAGAGACTGAAAGACAGGGTGAAAAGGGGAAGAGAGAGTAAGTGAAAAAGACAGAGAAAGGAGTGTAAATAAAGCTTCTCTGTCATAGCAGTTTTCTTTATAGTAGTGAGACTGCTGTATGTGTGTATATTTTGTGTAAGTGTCTATGGTAGACTCACAAAATGAACGTGATTGTGTGTTTCCTTGAGTGTGTTTTCTTCAGATCTACTGTCGGTTGAAGACTCACAGTAAGAGTGTATTTTATGAGCTTTTTTCTACAGGTTGTATTAGTGTTATAACAGAAACTACTGCTTGAATACTATTTTCTCATACATCTAACATCATATGTAACTACTTGCTTGCTGAGTGTGTGTGTGTGTGTGTGTGTGTGTGTGTGTGTGTTTCTCCTTTTGGGTGTCTCTTCAGATTTTCTTTTGTGCTGTTGTATATATTACATCTGCTGTGTGTGCACATACCATTATGTGTGTTGTGTGTAGGCAGTTTAATATGTGCATATTCACTTATAGGTGTGTATATTACAGTTATTCTGACTGCTTGTTCATTATGAAGGAGCCATTAAAATTTCATCATTGCAATGCAATCTCCACCCAGAGAGAGAGACAGAGAGAGAGAGAGAGAGAGAGAGAGAGAGGAAAGACAGAATGGGGAGAGACTGAGAGTGAGGCAGAGGAAAGAGAGAGAGGGGGGAGAGAAGCAGGGGAAGGGTGTGGGTCTGGGGGTTGGGCTGAGCATCACATACAGACACACACGCGCTCCTACTCCTCATTCTCTGCTGGTTTGGCTTGTGCTATAGAGGGATGCACACACCCTCTCTTCAGTTCCGGTGATGGGAGTCGCTCCCTTTCCCCCTCTTTTGCTCCTTCTTTCACACAGACTGATCTTTCTGTCCCACATCTGGGGGTTAATGAGGAATAATCGGATTATCTTGCACACACACACCTGCAGCCACGAGACCACCTGCTGTAGCTCTGGCTGACTACTGTGTGTGTCGGTATGGAGGGCTTTTACAGCTCAGGTAAGATCAGCTTTGCGGAGCAGATGCTGGCCTTTACACTTGTAGGTTCACAAACATCTGGCTTGTAGTTTAATCCCTTAAACAGTTTATGTCTTGTCCAGATGTAGATTACCACAGCAGGCATCTTTGTGCTGTAGTTTTGGTGCTGGAAAATAAATAACCAGCGTACGCATGAAACAATAGACATTTGAGGTGGATAGCAAAACAGCAGCGCAGTCAATAGTATGCTTGGCAGGATTATAAGTAGGAATTTAACTGAATGTTATCACATCAACAACAAATTATATAGAGCTGATCAGATTAACAGGATGGTCACAAGTACAATGTATTGTACTTACAGCATTATTATGGGATGTTTGAAAAGATCTGTCACTAATACAGCCATCGCATACATTAATAGTTATGTTTCCGGCATTAGCATTATAGGCATGTGCTGTTAAATGTAAAGGTCCATCTTAATCTCTCTAGTGGTCTGATGTGGTTGTTCATGATGTGGAACAGATCAGGGTAAATGTGATGAGCGTTATCTCTAGCACTCACATGGTCCATTGTCGGGTCTACATTGCTGTGCTGCATCTGCAGATTCCTGGAGAGGGTTTTATAGACTTGGGGGGGTTGCCCTAAGACTTCACTTAAAATGCAACAAGCTTTTTTAAGTGTGGTTTAACAGGTCCTGGGGAATGTACTTTACTTTTATCACCATGTACAAAGCAATAAGGTGTTTCTCAACATACAACTAAAAGGCAATTTTTGTACTATCAAGTTAATTTTTTGTGCTGACATTTCATTGGCTGTTATAAAGGATGATTTTAAAGCTTAAAAACAAGTCATGATTAGACCTTGACCTTAGTCCACATAGTAACATTTTCCCAACTAAAAATACCCTAAAATTAATGAAAAGACAAGTCCATTTCCCATCATAGGAATTCCAGTCAATTCATTTTTTAACACATTATCTACAGATTTATTAACAAATACTATGCATATAAATAACATATATTTCACTCTCATACAGATGTATAAATAAATCAGAATTGTTTTTATATAACTGTTTTGAAATAACTTTGAAATAACTTCTGAAATACTAAATAAACAATGGAAACAAAGTTAATACTCTCATTCAAAGCAGGTTGATTCAATTAAATATGAATTATTTATCTATTCAAACTAATTTAGCAGTAATCAAAGTATATTTTCTAAAAGACTGCACAAAAGCTTAGCTGCAGTAACAGTGTCTACTTGAAAGCTTGAAATTAGATTATCAAAACTTTGCTGTGAGGAGTTCATTGTATTCAGGCATGTACTGATGTCGGATGCTGATGTAGGATACTGATGTTGGATACTGATGTTGGATGGTCCAATTCAACATTATTGATGGAGCTCCATCACCCATAGAACACAGCTGGACTGCTCCACACCCCAATGCTGGGGGCTTTACATATAACCCACTTGTTGCCGCTTGGAACTGGTGATCTTAGATGCATGTATAATTATTAATAGCATATTGACAAGGCTTTACTGTTGATATACAAGCTGGGTGTTGGATATTAAGGATTTATTAGTAGTAGGCTGTACAGTTTTGGTTACAATTGGGTGCATTTCAGATTTATTGAATTCAATAATTCAAAAATGTCAGGACACTTTTGGACATTTACACTAGATCAGGGGTAAGCAGGTCCCATCCTGGAGGTCTAGTGCCCTGCACAGTTTAGTAACAGTTTGCTGTTGGGGAATTTGGGTGTGGTGTAGTAAAAATGCAGATGTTTTATATATAAGACTTGACAATAAGGATAAAACATTTCAATTCAAGTGGGAGGCACTAAATCAAAGTCAGTATCATTTCATTACCAGCAAAAAAAAAAAACCCAAAAAGTCAAGTCAAGTCAGTCAAGTAGGGTTTTATTGTCATTTCAACCACATACACAGTACATAATGAAACGAAATGACGTTCCTCCAGGACCCTGGTGCTACACATAAGACGACATAAGACACGACATAAGACACAAGACAAGAAAAACAGACAAGTGCAGACAAAAAATAGGTCAGCTATCAGATAAAAAGTATGTTTTCAATGTCATTCTGTTATAAAT
>CM029392.1:1459387-1549387 GCA_017165825.1 Hepsetus odoe
CTCAAATCGCCTCTATGACCTTTGACCTTGTTGATCACCCAACTGCTGCTAGGCAGTTGTGAGAAAATTCAATATTCGATTTTCCCAATGTATCTGATTTATGTATAGCTTCATTTCTTAAAGCTATATTATAGAAAGTTCTTCCATAAAATGGTTACAAACACACCATTTGGTTTCTGAAGAGGCTTCTGAATAGTGACTATTCTTGTCATTGTGAGAACACAGCACAGCATATGATGAACCACAACAAAATTTGATCTCTGAATTTAACCCATGCACAAACATACACTGTGCAGCAGGGGGCAGCTATGAAAGTGCCCAGGGAGCAGTTATGGGGATGGTGCCTTGCTCAAAGGTACCTCAGGGCAACCTACTGGTAAAGGGGTTTGAACCCACAATTTTCCAATTTTGTGATCAACTCCCTAACCACTAGGCCACCGCTGCCCGTGTTAAAGTAGTTTTAAAGTGAGTTTTAAAGTAATTGTGACTTAATAGTTGTGGTTTGGATCTAAAACTGTTGGCCTGTGGCAGCATAAAATATGCAGGGTGTCATAAGACCAAATCGTGCTCAAAGAAAATGTATAAGAAACAAATTTACGACATTGCATTGGAAATAAAATGGGTATTTTTGGGGTGTGGGTCAGATTCCAAGTCAGTGTATTTCTCCATTAACAGTTTCACATCAAACGTTTGAATGAATTACATCTCGAACATTTCCCTTCATAAATGTTTTCTAAGTGCTGTAACTCCATGCTGTAGCCAAGCAACTTCCATATAAATTATTGGAGCTGCTTTGGCTACAACTTAGAATCATCTAACCACAGTGATATCATGTCCTAGTAGGAAAAGTAAAAAAAAACACACCTCCCTACGCTGAAAGCCGAGATACTGTTAAATCCACAACCTTAAAATTCCACTTCTCTTAAAGCTTCTTAAAGCTTCTCTTAAAACAAATGCAGCAGATGGTTAAATTTTAACACCGATCACTAAGATTGCCTTTTAAAAAAGGTAAACGTCTTAATTGTTAGTTATTGCTTGTATCAAAACATTGTTACTAAAAGATTGTCTCTGTTTTTCTATTCACATTTTAGCTCAAATGCTCTAGTTTCCCATTTCCAAGTAAGCTGAATGCATTTGAGTACAAAGGATCAATAGTTCATATCCTTAAATAAAGAATATATATGTGGTGCATTGTAAAGTTCTTTAAAAAACACTTTATGGCCCAGAGGTGAATTATATTTTACCCCTTCAAAAATCACATTCAAATGCCTCTGAACAGTGGAGGCAAACACTCCTAAAACTTGGTATAGTACAGTTTCCTTCTGTTCCAAGCAAACAAAAATTAGCAACATATTAACAGAAGAAAACTAATTTTGGGGACTGTCAGTCTCTATAAAGCAATAATGCTGCTCCTTAAATGTAGTAAATATTTCATTATTAAAGGTGAGAATGAAATGATAAATGTTAGCTAGCTATTCTCTTCTTTCCAAAAATCTGCTTTTGTCCTAAACTACATACTACCACACTAATAACTAATCACTAAAGTATATAAGTGTGTGATTTGGGACACAGCCCTTCTGTTTTGCTAGCATTATCATCAAAGCTCCTGTACAAAATACTTGAGCTTGATACTTTGATGAAATGTTTGCTGCAAAGACAAATAATCTTATGGTTGCCATTCTTTCATTCCCTCCCCAGAGAGCCACCTCTAACAGCATAAATCCACTTTCTCCTCCTCTTGTCTTGTCTCAGTAAAAGTGAACCAAGTACATCAAATTATAGAAATTATCCAGCATTTTCATTAAAAAAAAAGCTCGTAAAACCAAGTGGTGCTGGATCAGAGCAAGGCAAGTTCATTGAGGATGAACCTTTCGAGGAAGTGAGTCGGAGCGAGACAGCTGAATTGTCCACGGCGACACATCACTGCTGTGGCTCTGCTATGTGTTCACAGACGGGTCCCGCGGGAGTCTGCGTGTGTGTCCTGCATGTTAACACATTCACGCCGCCAATCGCGATTTCATGCTGAGATTTCGGCCTCCAGCTCTGGCTCCATCTCTGCGATTCCCCCAAACCAAAACAGCTCATAATGAGATTTCACTTTAATCCCAGCCACAATATCAGCAGATTACGCTGTTTCAGTGCTTCAGCGGCTCAGGAGAAAGCGCATTAGTCTAATCTAAGTGTAATTGAGCTCTAATTCAATATTCAACTCAGATGAATGGATGCAGAAAGGTGCTTCTCTCTCTCTCTCTCTTTTTCTCACTCTGTGTGCTGCTCACAAGATGTGATGGCTGGAGGTGTGTGTGTGTGCATGTGTGTGTGTGGGTGGAGTGGGAGTGCCAGGCAGCACGAGATGAGAACAAAGGAAAGAGTGACACGTTCATGTTGCAGAGCCAGGGAAAAGAGGAGAGAGTGTTTAAGGGCTCAAAGATTTTGTTCTAAGCATAATGCACACACAAAGATGAACTATATCACACTATATCAAGTAAAAATACCCTGATGAACTGAACAGAGCACGTAGGGTTTATTTGGCCATTCCTGAGGAGTGGAACCCTCTGACACAGATGTGGGATTTTTTCTTTCTTCCCTTTCATTCTGTGCTATGTGAATTTGTTTATTTATTTGTTTTTTTATCACTACTACAACTATTATAATGCTTTTAATGATTCTAACAATTACTGTTATATTATTGTGACCATAAAAATGCATGGCAAAATCTTTAAAGCAGGTACAAAGTGAGTTCCAAACTCATAAAATGACAATAACATATAGTTAGAATCTAAAAAATATAATTATAACTACCATTTTGTAAAGCATTAAAACATAAGAACCCAATTTTCTGGACTTTCCTAAACCTAGATTAACCCCAGTCCTTCACTAAAATAATTTCTATTATTCTAACATTCTTTATTCTTTCTTTAGAGTGTACTCAGGTCCAGAACTAGGCTTAACTCCAGAACTCCAGGTCCAGAAAACTAGTTGCTGTCTGTAAAATCTGCAGCCGGAGACCAGGATCTATTTTATTCACACACATATTTATTCTCTTTCTTTATTTAATCTCCAAAATGCAATATTTGTTCTTGTGACTTTTCTCAGGAGGAATCAGAAGGTTTGCAGATTTGTTTTGCTCTGATGAGCATTTTTGAGACAAAAATCCTGGCTGCTTGTTACCGTGACAACCAGGAAGCCAGGGTCACCATCACCGCGACAACCCTGTTATTAAAAGCAAGAGTGTGTGTGGATGCTCTTGAACAAGGGATTTATCTTTTTGCAGAACACACACAGGAGAAACATCGTTTTGTGTGTATCTAATGCAGTTCATTGGCTGACACAGTAATAACCACAAGCTTTAACACATCTTTATCTGCAAAAGGGGTACAGATTTCAGTACAGCATTGAGAAAAAAAAATTAAAAGGTGGTGAAACAGTACATGGATACTGCATCCCTAATATTCCCTTTGCTCTCTTCCTTGCATCTCTCATTTTCCATTTTTCATGAAAAAGCTATCAGAGAAAAGTCAGTGGGGAGGGATATGGACTGCTATGGATACATCCAAGCTCAAATGATTGTTTTGTGTTTATTGTGGGGTTTTTTTTGTTTTTCATTGTTTTGTGATTTTTGGGGTGGCACCGCAGTTGTTGGAGAACATTTTAAACTTAATCTAAGCTAAACCACTGTTTGTAGTGTACATGAATTGCTAAACCATAAATGATCAAATATTAAAGCTTTATATATTATTGTTGGGAACCGAGTGGTGGGAACCCCTTTATCAAGAAACTTGTATCTTTAGACACTTTGCACTCTACTCAGTATGACTAAGATAAGGCAGTTTGACAGGCTTGAAGCAGTATTTTTGTACCGACAAGATAATTTCCTAGCAAAATATAAAGAAATAAAGAGTGGTTCAAGACTTTAGCACAGGACTGTGCAACTCAGTTTAGTTTTGTGTCCATGTGACATCACAAAAACATTTTTTTTTTTATGTTGAATACTTTAGAATATTTTATGTTTGACCAATTGACTGATTGTTACTTAGATTAAGATTATTTCTTAGATTTATCCACCAATACAGAAGATACCAGTGCATATTTGTCTCTTCATGGCTTGTGAAACTAAAATTAGATAAAGAACTGACCTTCTTTATTTTACATTGAAACATTTCAGATCTTTTTATCATTTTTATTTTTGTGAGGCGTGAACAATTTTCTCCCCAGATTAGTCATGTTGAGTTCCACCCCCTCTACTTCCACTCCTCCAATCACAATTCACCAACACTGGGAGGGTGAAGGCTACATGAGGGAATAGACACTCATGCTGGTTAGAATCACACTAAGTGATGGGGGAGTGAGAGGGACCTTCTGTCCATGCAGAAAGAGCCAATTCTGCTCTATTAGCTTCCCATCCATGGATGGCTCTGACATCAGCAAGGTTCAAACTCACAATCTCACGCTCTTCTGGCCAACAAGTAAACACTCGTGCTTTTCAAATTAAGAACTTTTCAAATTTTATATCAGTAAATCAGTATGCTGACTTTGGTTCCTCAGAATTGCTTGTTTGTGGAGAATTCCAAAAGTATTTTTTGATTATTAAAAAATGCAATACATTCAGTAACTTTACTATTTATAAGGTTAAGCCGTGTTAACATATAAACTCAAATATAGAGAATCAGAGTACAGAAAGAAAATGATCACACAGGGTCAACTGAAAATTATTCAGATTTTATTCTAGAGGGCTCTAAGAGTAAAGGCCGTTTGATGTCTGAGATACTGGAGATTGCCCCCCTCAGGAAATTTGACTGAAGTTTTATCTAAAATGCAGGTTCAATGTAACACCTTGCATGCTATATGCAAAAAAGGAAAAAAAAGTGAAGAAAAGAAGCCCTGAAGATTGATTGCGGCATTTCTTTGGCAAAAAGGTCAGAGTGAATTGATTGTTGTTAACAATAGAACGATACAGGTTTTCTTCCTGTTAGAATGCATGGGCCTGGTTCTGTTTGTATTTTGTAAAGTTTTATTTTTCCATCCATATCTCTGTTGATTGCTGTAATGCTCTCTACTGGTCAGTGTGTTTTGATCAGAAGGCCAGGTGTGTATGGGGGACTGTAATTGGCACAGTGGGGACAGATGGACACAGTGATGGCAGATTCCAGTTAAACTCCTCAACATGGTCCTATGGCTTGGAGTTCAAATCCTTACCTTCTGCGCTATCCTTACTCTGTCACTGTTACACTTTACTGTGAAATCTTTCAGGACAATATGAGAAAAATAAGCTAGAAAAATAAGCATGAAAAATATTTTTTACTTTAGTTAAATCCATTGTCAGTGATCTAAACTAGACTGTCAAAGTCAGTAGTGGGGATCTTGGACTTGCAAACACGGGGATTTTCTTTTTCTGAAGAGCTTTGTAAATAATAGGACTTGTGATAATTTACCATTGTGTAGCACAGCAGAGGTTCTACTTTAGAATGTTTATTTTCTGGTCTGTAGCAACCTGTGTAATATAGACTAACAGGTCTGTAGGATCAAAACATTTTAGCGCATGGAATAAAAAATCGAATCAAATTTTCAGATCGGAATCAAAAATTGTTATCATTACTGTGCACTATGTGTATCGTTACACCTCTTCTTCAACCAAAGCAAATAGGAACAGTTCATCAACAGGAAATTCACAATGATTTTGCTAATTAATGGCACGATAGCAAGTAAAGAAGCTTGTGGTGACGTTGTGCCTCCGTCATCAAACAGGCTCAGGTTTATTTATGTCATAGTAAAAATCTCAATCTAAGAGTTTGCTGATTATATACTTCAGTCTAATGGTGTTGACTTTTATGTATGTTGTTTATTTGGTGCAATACTTTAACATGTGAGTAAATGCATTCATTCTTTCAGGAGACCCTAGACTGCTGATGACATGATGTCTTTTACAAATTTTGCCAGAAAGTAATTAATCACATTTTCCAGACTGGAGCAGGGATGCACAATCTGATTTCCCTGTTCAAATACATCTGCTAAAACCTGTCTGTTCTTGCCAGGTTCAGTGAGTTTGTTTAAGTAGGAAACTACTAATCTGTGCTTGATGCCACATATTGTACTCAAATTTTGGTCTTTTATTCATTGATAAAGTCATAATCTGTATGACCTTATTGGAAAAGCTCATAAACTACTGTGTGTCTTACAGTGAAAGTGACAACCCTTGTCATTGCGAGGTCACGGCACAGCACACATGAACCACAACGAAATTGGACCTCTGCATTTAACCCATGCACACTCAAACCCGTGCAGCAGTGGGCAGCTATTGAAAGCGCCCGGGGAGCAGTGATGGGGACGGTACCTTGCTCAAGGGTACCTCAGGGCAACCTATTGGGAAGGGGTTTGAACCCCCGATCCTCCGATCATGCGGCTAACGCCCTAACCGCTAGGCCACCGCTGCTAATTTGTGTTAATTTGTTAAAAGCTAGCAATCTTGTTGTTTATGCTACTGGTCATAAAGATATTAAATCAAATCATAAAAAGTCTCAGAAAGTGGCTGTACTGGCACTCATGCACTAATGAGTTTGACGTCTTTATGCTTAAAATTGACTTTCGATGTTTGGTTTTATCTAAATTCTCGCCATAAATAAAAGTTTTACAGCACTTTTTAGAAGTCACTAAAGTCTGTTGCCTGTAAGAATAATATAATCAGCCAAATGAACTTCCTTTATGAACTTTGCTTGTATTGCTGGACGATACAGAATACAAATAGTAAACAAAGAAGTTAATAAAGTAGATTATATGCTTAAATCATTTGTTCATTATAAGAGATGATTATCATCACCAGGATCATGGGGGTGCTAGAGGCTTTCCCAGCACTCATTGGGTGAAAGCTGGTTGCACACACACACACGCTCACACACGCACACACCTACACACACACACACACACACACACACACACACACACACACACACACACACACACACACACACACACACACACACAATTAGGGGACAAATCAAGTATCCCCAGTCTAGCTGATTTGCATATTCTGGACTCTGGAAGAAACCCACACAGACACAGCTGTAACATACACGCCTTGCACAGGATAGACACAGGTCGTCCCAGCTGGGAAGCAAATCCAGAATGTTCTTGCAGAGAGTGCTAAGTGCCTAAGTGCAATATGAGCTGGATTTATTTTTATTTATAGTTTCTATTTTCTACCTTCTGTAGCTATTCTAATGTTCTTGTAGATAACAATTCGCTATACAGTGTCAGAAACCACAAAAGCAAGTCTGTTAGAGATCACTTTTGGAAAGCTGTACACAGAAGCTAAGTGAGCGATGACCTAGGCATGCAGTTTCAACAAAGCCTTTAAGATTTCATTACTTGTTTGCTTTGTTAAACTAAAACAGCACATAGTAAAAGTCTTGGCTGACTGACTACAGTTGGGGGAACAATGTTTCACCAAACTATTTGTTTACACATGGTTGTTTAATGGGTGTCAGTATATGGACAAGGATCTTTTTTCACTGAGAATATCTAAATCTGGGTTGTAAATCTCAATCATGCTGTTGAATGTTGCGCTGCTAAAAAGCACAACTGTAGACAGTGCTCAGCTGGGCTCAAAGACATCATCCTTATATTATGCAAACACATTTTCTCAGCACTGCTTTTTAAGCAGTGAAAACTTGCGTTTTTTGTCTCCATCATGCTGTTTAGATATTTTCTTGTTGCAGAAAACATTTTTTAATTTTGTATTTTGTACTGTTTTCATATTGGCTTTGTTTCTCTTTTCCCTGCACATTATAGCATAGATTAATTGAACTGCTCAGTGTTCAGATTTTACAAGGTATAAATCTCCTGGAACATGCAGGTGTAAACAGGTTCAATGTATTGTTTTTTTGGCTCTCCATATTGGACAGTCAGTGTGGGTATTATGTGGTCATTAATGAGTTTTTCTTGTTGAGGAAATCAGAACTTGCAGTGTAAAAAAACACATCTGCTTTTTTTTTTGACCAGAAAATCATACTTTACTGATCATATAAAAACAAATTTTACTGACCATACTATAAACTACATAAAAAACTGACCGATAGCGATAGGAAAATAATATTTATATCATCAATCCAGTGTTTGTTGTGTGTTGCTTTATGTGGGTAAGAACTTTCCTACCTGAATACAGTCAAATATATATTCAGCTTCACACCTTGAATCCAGTTTCTAGTCCATGAGCTTGTATTTGTCGGTAGTTATGATGTAACTGATTGGCCACAGAGTGTGCAATATAACCAGAGCCTCTGTTGCTGAAAAAAGGTAATGGTAGCTGGAAATGGAAACCCTAACCCTAATAAAGTACCTGTTGTATGGTTAGCATCATTTTATTCAGCAAACCCACCAGTAGCAATGCACTTTTGTTCAGCATGAATATTTCAATATGTAGCAAACAGATGGAGCTGCTAATAGACCTCCGCAGTGTAAAGTGATAGATCTGCATGCTCTGTCGATGCTTTTGTCTGCCTGAGAGTGCATGCTTATGAGTCATTCGAAAATGCTCCTCCAACCAGCCGAATACATTAAGCTTAATGCAGGCAGCGTGGAACCAGAACACATACAGGCTGCATTAGTTAGCATCACAACACTTTCACTGATCATAGAATTTTGATTATGTACACTGGACTCAGAAGGGTCAAGTGCGATTGCAAATCTTTTGGCTTCTGCATCCAGACACACACAATGTAAATACTTGATTTAGTTACACATAAAAAATGGGGAATGGGTGAGGGGAAGGGGGATGTGGAAGATTCCAAAGGCAGATTGCAATTTCCAGATGGGGGTTTTAGGCATACTGAATGATTAGTCAATTAAATGAGCAGTTTATTAGTTTTAGATAATGTGCATCTTGCAGTTCTGTCACCCCTACAATAGTTGCTTCTATAAAATAATTCAGGTCTCAATCTACAATGCCTTCTACCTCATTTGCAGCAGCAAATTAGCTGTATAATGCCTTCATGTTGTTTGCTACACTGGCGCAAGAGCCTAAACATGTAGTTTATGGTCCAGGTTTTTGGAGAACACAAAATATGCTTCACAAATATGCGTCTGAGGGAGGGCTGTGCACGACTGAAGGAGCGTCATGCAAATTAGTTTAGTAGTTGTGGCTGATTGCGCAGTCATCTTGAATTTGCTGCAGCTGGTTTGGCATGAGTTTTCCTCTGCCTTTTCAAGCCAGGTGTAGAATTTGTGTTGCGTCTTAAAAAGTGTGGCGTCGTGTTGTGTTGTTTGGAAGTTTCCTGTAAAAGCAGTAGCAGAAATAGTTGTTAAACAAAGGTAAAAGCTTTAAACAAGAGCTAAAAGAAGGTAAGAGTGTTTAAACTCTTGGGATCAGATGTACATGTGTGAGACATGTGCAAGGGAAAAGTAAAGTGAAAGTGACTAGTTGTTTTTGTGAAACAGCACAGCTCACAGTGAAACATGCAATCTTTGATTTCATCCACACGCACACATGTGCAGCAGGAGGCAGATATTAAAGTGCCCGTGGAGCAGTGATGGGGATGGAACCTTGCTCAAGGGTACCTCAGGTCAACTTACTGGTCTGGGATTCAAACCCATGATCTTCTGATCCTGGGACCTAGTCCCACTAGACTATACACTAGAGCACTGCTGTCCACTAAAAGCAATGATGTGGCTTTAGTTTGCTACTAGAAATGCTCCAGTGCTTTTCCTGATTAACGGAGAAAGGAGTCTAATGTCCTCTAAGTATACTAAGGACACTCACTAAGCCTCCCAGTGCATCTTTTGAGCAAAGTATGAATTAATTCCTTTCTTGTTCCATGATTGAATTTAATGACCTTCATCTGTAAAAAAGAGTATGTAATTAGAGCTTTTAGTAAGCTTGAAGAAAACTGTCCTACAGGAGTCAAAAACAGGCAGTCAAGTGGTCATACATGCATGACATGACATGACAGGGGGCAGCGGTGGCCTAGTGGTTTGGGCGTTAGCCGCATGATCGGAGAATCCGGGGTTCAAACCCCTTCCCAATAGGTTGCCCTGAGGTACCCTTGAGCAAGGTACCATCCCCATCACTGCCCCCGGGCGCTTTCAATAGCTGCCCACTGCTGCACGGGTTTGAGTGTGAATGGGTTAAATGCAGAGGTCCAATTTCGTTGTGGTTCATGTGTGCTGTGCCGTGACCTCGCAATGACAAGGGTTGTCACTTTCGCTTTCACTTTTTTCCTTTCACATACATGCTGCGGTTGCCTAGTGGTTGGGGAATTGGCCCCATGGTCGGAAGATTATGGTTGGAATCCCTTACCAGTAGGTTTCCCTGAGGTACCCTTGAGCAAGGTACCGTCCCCATCACTGCTCCCCGGGTGCTTTCAATAGCTGCTGCCCCTGCTGCACGTGTGTGTATGGGTAAAATGCAGAGGTGTCATTTTGTTGTGGTTCACTGCTGTGCTGTGCTGCGTTTCACAATGACAAGAATAGTCACTTTAAAATACATTCATATTTACAACTGCATGCATACTAAGAGCTACAATCATGACCCTGAAGCAAAATAAAGAAAAGGGTTATGGATAATTTGGCAGATTTAAAGGTTATAACAGGTTCTACTAATGAAGGTGAGGAAAGAGGCCTAAGCATGGAATTTTGAGTGGTCACAAAATTGTTTTGTGCCCAAAAATGCTGTTACTTTTTACTAGCGATTGTAATTCATTATCACTTTACTATGCTTGCGGTTGACACTGCATAATTATTTAAATGTTTTTACACAATTTTTCAAATGAATACATGGTTAAATATTGAGCTATATTTGTATCAGATGTCCATTCTTATCAGCTATATTGCTGGAAAATGACAAACATTGCATGGCTAGAAACAGCAACAACCATCTTTGAAAAACAGTTGAATTTTGTCTGTGCTCATAACCGCATAAGCAAGTCTATAAGAGTTCAATTAAACACTTTGTACAATTTATACAGTATGAGCATAAATTATTTACATACGTTTATAATGTGTGCCATTTACTCTAAATAGCAAACACATACACACACACACACACTCCTACATACACACACACACCAACATATACGCACACACACAAACACACACACACACACACACACACACACACACACACACACACACACACATATCCAAAAGCAGATGAATTTCAGTGAAGCTGAACGCCTCTTCTGAATGCAGAATACTAAAAGCTTTTTCCGGAAAAACACGGGTCAGTTTTTCCACCAGTAATTTATCTGTCACCCAGACATGACTTTCAGATTGTGCAACACTATCCCTGCCACTTACAGCACTTTTTTTCCTTGTATTTTGACAGTGTCTCTCTCTCTTTTCCCTGTCATGTCGCATGCTTTCAGCTTTTCCAGTGTCATGTCAATGGCCAGGACTGTCAGCAAACTCAGTTTGAGTTCTGAAGGGCAGTGATAGATTTTTTTTTTCCTTTTAGACATCTAAAGTCATTATTATGTGCTTATAATGCCTTATAAATGTAATTACATACTTAAATAACTAGAAGTGTAAGTATGTAATTGATTATAATGGCTTTTTATTAATATTCTTGATCAACAGGCTAGCAATAACAACTACAACAATCATCATCATCATCATCATTAACATGTAGAAATCAAATTAACTTTTGGTACACAATCTCTGCTTCCGCACTTGTTTCCGGGGCCTGAGCTCAATATCACAGCAATAAGCAAGCCGTATTCATTATGGCACTGTTTCTGCACTTTTAAATTTGCACAGCTCTTTCATCCAAAGACTTCTGCACAGAACATTACTATTTATATTGTGCATACACCACACTGTATATTTATACATTCACCTGTATATTTGTCTGTAGCAGACATAAATCCCTTTTCAAGGGGTGCTGGTGGTCTAGTGGTAGGATACTCGCATAAGACCCATAACCCCAAGTTGCTACAGGAGGACTATCCCTGTAGTTAAGAATTGTAAGTCACTCTGGATGAGAGCGTCTGCTAAATGCCGTGAATGTAAATGGTTCAACTCTGCCATCTTATATATATGTATATATGATACACTGTACATGCTTTATAATCTGTCTATACTGTTCTCCACTTTTAATAGTCGTGCATACTGCATACACAAAGCTTCACTTATGATGCACTTCATTGTATTTCATTTCTTTGATGTTTACTGCATTCCATTGCCTTGCACATTGCGCACAATGACAATAACGATGAGTTCAATCTTATTTTAAATAACTAATCTAATCTACTATAATCTAATCCGATCTGATCTAATCTAATCTAATTTAATCTAAATTAAGACAATCTAATCAAAATTTATCCAATATAATCTCATATAAAGGGGCAGTGGTGGCCTAGTGGTTAGGGTGTCGGCCACGTGATCGGAGGATCAGGGGTTCGAACCCCTTCCCAATAGGTTGCCCTGAGGTGCCCTTGAGCAAGGTGCCGTCCCCGTCCCGCTCCTCCCTGCGATGGGCTGGCGACCTGTCCAGGGTGCGTCCCCCGTCCTCGCCCTGTGTGCGCTGGGTTGGACACCAGCGTGACCCCGTTTGGGACAAGCGGCAGATAATGGATGGATGGATAATATAATGTAATGTAATTTAACCTACTATTCTTATCTATTTTAATTTTACCTAATCCAGTCTAATCCAATCTAATAAAATTGTATCTAATCTAATCAAATCAAATTTTATCTAATCAAATTTTACCTAATCTAATCTAATCTAATCTAATCTGTTCTAATCTAATCAAATTTTATCCAATCTAATCTAATATAATCACATTTTATCTAATGCAATTTTATCTAATGTAATTTTATCTAATCTAATTTTATCTAATCTAATCTAATCTAATCTAATCTAATCTAATCTAATCTAATGTAAATCTGCCAACCACAAGATGTTTTCTCTGTAGAAAAAGGTGGTGGAGACTTGTAAATTTGGACTAAGGACTAAGATTGTATTATTGTTGGTATAAAACTGAGCCAAGTGAAAGTTTAGAAGCTGCACTTTATGCAAAATGGATTTACCTAGTTTATTCTTGTTACAGGGAGGAATTATGAATTTAAATGTACAACTAACTTTCAGGATTAGCTATAGCTAATCACTATATCACAATAATTTAAAGAATAAATGGAGAGCAGGCTGAAGACGACATTGGGCAGGACAATAAGGCAGGCGGCTGTAACGCATAATTACATCACTGAGCATGCCACTATAATGTAGTTTTAGAAGGAAAGGTCTCTCATGATGTTTCCCATGTGTGAGCTGCTTCTTTCAGTGTTATTGGAGGGGATAAGATGGAAATTAGTGCTGCTGAATTATGCACGAATCTGGAGCCTAGAATGGTGAAATGTGTGCTTTATATGTGGCTAGCTGCACTTTTTTTGTTTCCAGTCAGTCCTACAAGTGCCTGGGGCAAGTTTTCTATAAAATGTTCAAAGGCCTTACTAAATAACAGCAGAGCACACACACACACACACACATTCCCCACTATGCGTAATAATTGAGGTGGAGTTTTCCATTTGCGCATCAAGGGGATCCACAGCTGGATCAGGGTCCTGTTATGAAAACTTTTGACTCGTCCCGACTGCCTGCCGTGTGCAACATTGACTCCACCATGACTTCTTTTCTTCTTAGAGATGCTGTAATATAAAAACAATCATCAGCAAGGGTGTAGGTTTCATTTTGGAGCTCAGGGGACACTATGAATTTGACAGAATCACATCAAAAGACTCGCACGTCCTTTCTTCTTTTTCTGCTCAATAATATTTCAGTCATATTTCTTCATCTTCACCTTATTAACGTTCAGGCAGTAAAGGTCATGTTTTCCCTGGTTGGGTTTGGCTTCTTTCTGTGTCAAATACTGTGTTCAACTTGGTTTAGAAATGGAAAGATGGAGCATATTATGTCATTTTTGGCCTTCATGTGTAGAAGCTACACAATAAAAGACACACTTGGCCACTCAGGGAATACTGCTGGTAACAAGCCTGACAGCTCAAGTGATATGAGTGCTGTTTAATGTTGAATTTACAGCATGAACAGTGAACTATATCATCAGATATAGCCACTGTGAAGATTTAATTTAGTAGTTTGTTTACTACTTTGTCTGTATTTTTACTATTTAATTGCAAAAAGTTATTTATTTATTTAGTTAGTTAGTTATATTATTAATCTAATGTAATTAATCTAAAGTAAAGTTATTCTCAAAATGCACAACTTGAGGCCAACCTGACTTTCCGAGTAGAACTATAATCAACTGGGCCCCTTAAAGTCTCCTATATATTTGTCCTAGTATTTCCTCCATGTTACCCTGTTCACCTGTGTGTAGTTTGCAACTCTGCCTCATCTGCTCTAGGTTATAAGTCTTTGGTAAGATTATATTTTGTGAAAATTACATGTTTTTTTTCATGTGTTTGGTGTGCCATCTACAACCCTTGGCTAAAAAATTTTGGAATTACCAAACACTGAGAATGTTTGACAAGCTATTTATTTATAAATAAAAATAATTAAAAAAATGTAATAAGTGTGAAGGAACAAATGATGGAATCTTTTTGTCATTAGAACTTCTAAAACAAGCAGCAGCTCCTCAAAACTATAAAAAGAGTATGCAGTTAAAAGTGTTCTCAACTAAAACAATGGAAAAGACTATAAAGCTTTCATCAGGAAAGAATTCCAGCCCCAAGTGTGGAAGAAGCATTTGGTTGTTCTGTGGTCTGTGTGTAAAATTTGGAGCCAATATAAAAAATAGTAAGATTATGGAAGGAAACATTCAGCATGAAGAGAACTATCAGATTTCCCTGCTCGTTTATCATCTGGGGCTGCATGTCAGGTAAAGGACTAGGGGAGCTGGCAGTCATTACCTCTACAGTCAAAGCACAGGTGTGCAGTGAAATTTTGGACGCTTTTCTCAGTCTGTGAAAATAGGTTGATGATGTAATTTTTCAAGATGATATTATATTTTGCTGCAGAGGAGTTTTTCTACAGGAAACTGAAACTGTGTGGTGGAAGTGGGGATAAAAGTGGTTCATGACAAAATTTCAACCTTCAAACTTGACCCATCAACCAATCTTTGCTTTTTTGGAGCTCAAAGTGTATGTCTGCTCCAATAACCCTGAAGTAGCAAATCAAATTCTATTCTCATTTACTTTTATGCAATTTAGTGGATGCTCTTATCCAGAGCGACTTCCATTTCTTAACTACAGGGACAACTTGGTCAGGAACCCAATGGTGGCAATTGGTGGAGGTGGAATTCGAACCTGAGATCTCTTGGTTTGTAGACAAGTATCCTACCACTAGACCATCAGCACCCTATCCTCCATCTCCATCCTGCTTTATCTGCTCTTGCAGCATTATATTCATAGTGTGTTTCTTCCCACAACTCATGCACACTGGTGTACGTAAATCTCAAAGTATTGCAATCATGGAAATAGTCATGGCTTAACCATAGAAAAGGCTGTACTTTTTCATAGACATTAATGTGGTGTTTAGTGTTACCTGTAATGTTATGGATATTAGATTATGTAGTATATTTAGCATAATAATGGGAAAGGAGATTTATCCATGGAAATCTGTGTAGTGTAGTAATCATAGACAGTGGAAAGGATGGAAACATATGTATTGAAATGGTTATTATTGTAAGTAAATTAAATAAAATACAACTATAATAAAATAATTATATCATTGTATGGGACCATGGAGATGGGTTTAGCATTACCATAGAAAGAGATATAGTTACAAAGTAATGGAAATGTATATAATATCATAATAAAATAGGTGTATGGGGTCCATGACATGACACATGTGCAGTGTAACAGTGGCATTGAATATAACATGGCAATGGACATGTATAATTTGCTGTGTATATAATTAGTGGTGCTGTAATTTAGATTAATTTTGATCAATTATCCTATTGTTATAATTCCAGATTATGACATCTGAGCAGAGTGAGCCTGCACTATTTACAGATTTCACAACACAACTTCTTGATTTCTAACACAAAGTGGATTTTGAAACATATCCTCAGTGGACACTATGTCTGTGGTCTGGCACTGACAGGGCATAAACATGTTGTTCGCTCTAGGCTGGGGTTGGATTATTTTTAAATCCGCAAGTATAGATCACACGGTCTGTAGAGTCGCTTGTCTTTGATTGGCCTAATTCTGTTCATTCATGAGCTGACAGTCGGTCGATTACTCCGGTAATCGGTCGATTACTCAGATAAAGTTCCATCACTGCTTTGATTAGAGTACACACTGGAGAAAGCTTCATTAATGCCATCATAGATGCGCTGAAAACCCAATTGGATGCGGCTGCACGTCATACTGTCATCTATGAAGTTACAAAATTCCAGCTTCAGACTTTTAGCAATGTGATGTACTGTGATGTGATGTTTATATGTATCACCATGTCGTACAGCGTCAGAAACCACATAAGCAAGTCTGTTTGATATTACATAACTACACACATAACAACATGGCATGGGATTTGCTGAGTGCTGATTGGGGGGTGTTGGGGGAGGGGGTTGGTGCAGTGGTGTAACTACTTTAAAAAAGTTAAGCAGCAAACTATCACCCATTTACAAAATTTGCAATAAAGAGGAATATTCTGTCATTATATTACATTACATATAATACATATAGCATAATTAATTATATTTTTCTCTAAAGTAACATTCAGCTTTACGTGCAACAATAATAAGTTATCTATACATCTCAATATTAGCAACTCAAACTCAGTTGAAGGGCATGCCAGTTTTTTGTTCCCATGGTGGACTGTATCCAGAAAGCCTTTGGCCAGCTCAAGATGATTTAATAATTCCATTAGATTCTTTTTTTTCCATTTTATCAGTGAAACATTGCTCCAGAGAACAAAGTCGATGTTTATTCATCTGCACAGAACTCCAGCAGCAGAGATTAGCTTTGATATGCAGATGTAGCATTCATATGGAGTGCTTTGCATCTGGGGCAGGGTTGATTTCCTAGAGAGAATTTGCTTACAGCTTCAGTACAGTCACTTCATAACATCCTAATTGTGTAATTGTGATGCTACAGTTACAAAGATGCTCTTGTTGCTGGCTTTGCTCTGTTCTCGGCTAATGTCATAAGAAAAAAAATATATTTTGCACCAATCTGAAACCATGGCTGCGCTAAACACAGTGTTAACATTGGAAGTTGGATAGTTAAAAATTGTTAGAAAGATGGATATGTAATCTTTTGTAGGGACATTTTTTAATGTAATGTTGCTGTTTCTTAAACTTAAACTTTTCCCTGTCTTAAAAGGTTACATTTTAGATTTTTTCAGTTTATGACTGTGGTCTTACAAAACATTTCTGTTTTGCAGGTGTGAAGTCTGATCCTGCAGAATCAACCACGAGGACAGGAGTGGATTTAGTGCCTGGAGAAACACTTCTGAATGGATATTTTGGTCAATGAAGATCAGACTGGATTTTCTTCCCTGCTGCTGTGATCCCTATATACTTTTCATGGTTTTTATGCCCTTATTACATAATACTTAATATTATATAGGTAGCATTTTTTCCTTTTGGATCCAGAGTCTTAGAGTGCTTTATACAGGAAGATTACAATACATTTGACAGCTTATAAAAAATAATATTGCAAAACTAAAATTAATAGAAAAGGCACAGTTTATAAAAAGTAAAGAATTTAAAGCAACTGAGTTCCAATAGATGAATCATATGCTAGCCTGAAATACATTTTTTAATCTTGAACCCAAAGAGGTGAATATCCATATCCATTGGTCTAAAAGATGTGACCCAAGAACCTTCGGAGGCTTTCTTTTTTCTCGGTGTAGTACTCACTCACAATTCACTTGGAAAATATCTCTTGGATTTTGGATTTATTGCATTCTCACCAGGGATGGAGGTACAACCAGAAAGTGGCAAAGTCCAGAAGAAATCTACAAGTCAAAAGCTGGAGGACCAGAAAAAGGTAAAATAAAAACATTTTTTTAAACAAGGGTTTAAGTTGGACCTTGGAAAGTGGTGGAAATCTTCTGTCTATAAGAGCTCAACACTGAAAATAGCCAACTCCACTGTATTTCTGTTGTATGGTGCTGGGGATTCCTCCTTCCCTGTCTACAGAGGTAAAGTTACAGCATTTCCTTTAATATTTAAGGACTTACATATTGTTCAATATCAATCCTTTGCGGCTGATATAGTACTGAGGAACAAAAGAATACCATTATTGTTTTATCAAATGTGCCTTAAACTATTAACATTTTAGCATTAATGATTAGACCACCCAGTGGGTGCCAGAACACGTAGGAATGTACGTAATGTATGTCTCAGGGAGACATACATTACGTAATGACAGGGAATGTCACCCAGGAGCTTCTTGAGGTTATGAGCTTTCCTTTGGGGCTGAAATTGTACTAGTGCTGGAGACAGGATAGAGCCAACTTGGTACACAGCTGAGTATCCCCCTCTTAGGCCACCTCCACTTCAGAACACAGTTCCAGAATGTTTTGGTCCATATTAACCCCTAGTGCTTTCAGCTGATTTGTGATTAGCAGCAAAAGCGCATGGAGTCTCGAGCGTATTGAGTTCAGAGCTGGTTTGATGTGCTGGGTGTCCTGTTAGCTATTTATAGTCCAAACTGTTAGGGGGTGCCATCCCTCGTTGCCCTGCTCTCTTTTATCTCATCATCTTTCCCAGCCCACTGTTCTGAGTGGCTGCCTCTAGAGGATAAACATTCTCTCTCTCTCTCTCTCTCTCTCTCTCTCTCTCTCTCTCTCTCTCTCTCTCTCTCACACACACACACACACACACACACACACACACACACACATACACAAACACACACACACTCACACTTTTAGCCAAAGCCTTTCATGTCAGACACTCTGTGCAAGGGGAAGAAGATGCTGTGAGATGAAGATGAACAAGAATTCTGATAAGCCAGATGCGTAATGGGATGCATTATGGTGTGCATGTAGGTACTGGTTGGAGTTTGCAAATGAATTTTAAGGCAATTTGGAATATTGCAAAAAAATATTGACCCACTTATCAAGTTTGTCGGTAGAGAGCAAATAGAACCGTTGTTCCAACCCATCAAATAACAGAATTTGTTGCATTCATGCAGTCTTCAACAATGGGTAATATAATGTAAAACAATGCAAACACTAATGTTGGCTGGGTCAATGTTGTTGCAGTGGAAATAGTGTCTTTATTTTTATTTTTATTTTTTGGTAATTGTTCACATCATTTAACCTCAGGTAAGATGGTACGTCCAGTCAAGAATGCAAAATTGTAAAATCCAGTCATGTTCCCAACGAGAACCATCAGAACTATTGTTCTTCATGCATCTTGTGAAATTGTTTTTGGTTTATTTAGTGTTTGTCTAACTTGTGTATTCTGGCTTTACAAGGTTTCTTTCTGCTCTGGTATTTTGGGTCAGCTTGCTCTATTAACATGTAATCCATCTACACTGACCTTGATTTTAAGAGAAGCCTAATACATGACCATGACCTTTACTTAAACACATTGCTGCACAGCAGGACCTATTACTCTCTCTCTCTCACTGTCTCTCTCTCTCTCTCTCTCTCTCTCTCTCTCTCTCTCTCTCTCTCACTCTCTGTGTGTTTGTGTGTGTGTGTGTGTGTGTGTGTGTGTGTGTGAGAAGTTTGGAGGTGTGAATTTTTTTTCTGACCTGGTTCTGGTTAACGAGGTGAACATGAAAAGTTCCTCCCAAGAGTGTGTGAGCTGGAGTGTGAGTTGTGTAATATATCTGTGTGTATGAGTGTTATATATCTGCCGTGGTGGCCACTACATCATTAGCTGCTGGTATGAAGCGGAATTAGGGCTGTATTGGTTTTCCTGTTTTAGACACATTATCTACTGGGAGGTCCTACATTAGCTTTTCAAGGAAAGAAATGGACAGAGCGAACTCAGAGAAAGGGAAAAGTGTATGTGTGTGTCTGAATCCAGTGTAGTATGGTCACTTTCTATAAAATGGTGTTTACTTATGGTATATTTTTATATTATTATTATTATTTTCTTTTTTATAATATGCAGGGTTTGTTTTATAGTATTGGTGTTTTTCACAATTACATTTTCCTTTTTTTTTCTAATGTGATATATTTTCATAAAACTGACATTTCTACCAGGTTTTGTAGTTTTTCATGTTTTTTCTTTTTTTTTTTTACAATTACAGATGTTTTTATAGCCCAGTTTGAAGAAACAGCTACGTAATGCATTTTACTTTAATTGAGCCTAGTGTTTATACCATGCTATGACATTAATATTTTCCTTGCAATATCTTTGTAACGGTGGCGGGGTACCAGAAGGACGCCAGAGTGGAGCCAGGAGTTCAGAGCACTGTTTTATTGTCCACAGTTCACAAATACAAAGACACAAGGGCTGCAGTTCAAAGCAGAACCTGCAAACAGGAGAATTGCAGCCTAAACCAAGATAACCAAGATATCCAAAAACCCAAAACTAAACCAGAACCACCCTTTACATTTAGGCTTAGCCTAACCAATGAGCCGCGCTCTGCTCTGACTCATCGGGGCTTAAATAGTCAGCCCCAATGATGCACACCTGTGCCTGCTTAGGCTCCGGTGTGCTCAGTCAGAGAAGAGCGCCCTCTAGCGTGCCCAAAACCACCCCACACGTGACAGTCTTAAACAGATTCCATTATTTTATTTTTAATTAAACTATTTACACTTGTTGCAAAGGGGCAGCTATAGAATAGTGGTAAGGGACTAATAGTGGTTTTGGCCACAGGATCAGAAGGTAGTGGGTTCGAAACCCAGACCAGCAGGTTGCCTAGGGCTACCCTTAAGCAAAGGACCATCCCCATCACTGCTCCCCAGGTGCTTTTAATAGTTGCCCCCTGCTGCACGTGTGTGAATGGGTAAAATGAAGAAGAAGCATTTTGTTGTGTCTCACCATCTGTTTGTGTTTCACAATGACAAGTAGTCACTTTCACTTCATACTGTGTTCAGTATGAATATCTTAAATTCGAAAATCCACAGCTTGTTTTCAAATTAATGTCAAAGAATGAACTGTCTCATCTGAAGATAGGAAACACTACTTCAGTTCACACATGTGGAATAGTGTGTACTGTCCTTGTGTGGAGGTCCAGGCAAACACACACTTCATACTTCCATTTTTGTTACAGTAAATGAAATTTCTACACAAAGGCAGCTTTGATCATTTCTGCTTTTCACCATTCAGCACAATCACACACTTCTCTCAAGTGAGAGAGCATGTGACCAGAATGGAATCAGACCAGCGAGAAAGGCAGCAGTTGTACTGACAGACAGAGAGACGGAGAAACAAACAGATCGACAGATACAACTACATGGGTACATATAGTCTACTTTTAGCACTAGTATTTTTTAAAGGAAACACTGCAGGAAGAATTATAATTTTTTATGTGCAGTCATTTCCATCTTTCAACTCAAAAAATCAGTCAAATCCATTTTTCTTATGAATTTTGCATTTTATTTATTTATGAAGTGGCTTATATGTTTTACTTTTTGATGAAGTCTTATTTTTCTTTATAATTTTCCATCAGTTCTTATCCATTTGGTGCTCACTATATTCTGTTTGGATGGTGGAAATGTGATTTGTCATTCCACAGACATCCCTCATTGGTCTCCTGTTGCTATGGATACTATTGGAAATATACCTGGCCTGGCATGACTAACTAGCTAGTTAAAGTGTTTCCCCCAAACACTTTTTTCATAGAATCCTAGTCAGGAGAGCTATTTATTATATAAAAGCCAGTGTACAACACCCTTCAGTCAAGAGAAATAGTAAAAAATGCAGTCTTTATTCATATGTGTTCTTTCAGATGAAATAATAGGCAGAATATATGCAATGATTGACCCCATTTTCTGGCTTTCTTAAAGTAGGAATACTTGTGGAATTGACTTATGTTCTAAAACCTCCTTTTTGGAATATTGTTTCTGTCTGGCAACTCAGGGTTATTTCTTTTTTGGGAAATAGAGGTGGAAGCAGAGCTGTAGGTCAGAGCCTTTCACAGCTGGACAGATTCAGACTGAGCCAAATATGTCACTTCAGCCCATGATGTGTTTTGCCCTTGCAGTCACAGTGGGACAGAGCTGACGAGTGGTTTTGGGTGCATATGTTTGATCTAAGTGGCTTGTCTCTGAGATCAACCTTGCTTTATTGAGCAGATTTGCCATTTTATTTGCCTAGTAAATAAAATAGGTGCATGTGTGTGTATGTGTGTGCGTGTGCGTGTGCGTGTGTGAGTGTGTGTGTGCGGGTGGATTAAACATACTCAACACAGTTTTTATGTTGCCTTCTTGAGCTAGTGAAATTAGACAGATCTTAGGGGGGTCAGAAAAGCCTGCATTGACAACAGGAATTTAGAAATGATCACAAATCCAGCTGTGCATGGTAGATACAAAACACTATGCAGGGAGAAGGAAGGGGCCAGTAGGGTCTATAGATGTGTCTGGGGGATAGTATAATAGAAAACTTCACATAATTAAATCTATAATGATACAGCAGTGAACACTGGGTAGTGAACATTCATTTGCAAAATTCATATTGTGAACTGATACCATATGATTTAAAAAGTTGCCAGAAATCATTCAATAAAGTGCCCCACAATACCTTACAATACAAAAAACAAAACAACATCCTAGACCATGAGAACAGGTTATCATCTCATATCAAAATTTAATGGCAGCGCATACTAAATGTATGTTCAATAAGTCATTTAATGTTTTAATTCTTGCTCTTGATCTTGACCAAGGGTCAAAAGTCTTACAACCCTTCTTGCCTGCAAAATGCCATTTCTAACCCTTTGAAATTGCTGAAAACTCACCCGGAGTTAACAGAAAATTGTTTCTCCTTTATTTCTTTTATGCATAATAGATATGTTTCAGTAATAGCTTCTGGTTGAGGAGGAGGCTGATCATAAGTGATTGTTAACACTGCAAACCTGCATAGCTAAGGGGTAAAGCAGCACATGTTAATCCATGCAGTATCAGTGTTAGCGAGCAGAGCGCATGGTGCCATGCTAATGTGTGACATATGTCTCATGAATAATTTAGCTCAAACATTCAACCACTGTGTGTGCAGATTGCACATGACTCTCTATCTGCATTCCAGTGGCAATCACTGGGAGATCTGGAGCACTTATATGTGTCCCCTGTCAGCTTCTTAGAGCAATGGCTGATGTGAATCACCTTTTCTTTTCTTAGGCATTCTTTAGCTCTTCTAGTTTTTTGGATTGGCAGATTATTCATTCAGTTGTAACAAGGATTATATTGTCTTATAAGTGGTATCAATGACAGCATTTTCAGGTTCAGTTTTTTGGACATTTTATGTGTTAAATGTCTTAATTGCAAATCATTCCACACAGGTTTAGTAAAACTCATCAGTGGAACATTATTATGAATACTTAAAATTCACAATCCATAGAAGATCTTCCAGTAAAAAAGCTCTTTGTGCTTTATAATGCACTCTGCTTTTCATCAGTAGTAAACAGTTTAGTATGCAGTATGTAATAAATCCTGTGTACCACACTGCAAAGAAGGGGCAAAGCTGCTAACAGCAAGGGCTGAGCCAATGTCTCATTAGCAACACTTATTTATCACTTTTCAGCTTTCAGATGCCTAAATGGGTATAATTTGGTTGAATGCCTATGTAATTTTAATATCTCAAACTCACTGACTACAATTAGCAAAGAACAAAAAATATCAGGTTTGGGTTTGTCCTTGTAGTAAACTTGTGTGCTTTCACTTTCACTCCACCTCTCTATGTTTTTTCAGAGGTCAGACATTTCATTTTCATTACTTTCATCATTGGTAACATGAGCTAATTGGGCAGCCTGACTCTACATGAGTGTGAAAGATGATGCTGTGTTTGGCTGAAAGCTTCAATATGTTACACTGTTTTGAACAGCCTGTGTATTCAGTGCTCTAACTTTACTGACATCTTCTTTAATAAGAAAACCCACCTCCAGATCATCAGTAAAAGATTGGGTCTAGGCGTCTAAGATGAATGAGTGGAAGATAGAGATGATGAAGCTTCTGGAAAGCTTTCTTTTGTGAAAAAGAAGTGTCTTTCATTTATGCATTCATTTTAGAAAAATGTCTTGAAAGTTATTTTCTGCCCCTCATTTCAGGTATTGTACCCTATAAAACTATAGCAAAAACAACAATAACAATGGCAAAATACAACTTTCATAGAGGTAACAATAATGGAACGTCTTCTGTATTAGATTTGAACCACTGAACAATGTGTTGTGATGAAAAAAAATTTAAAAGAGTTCAAATGAACTCTGATGGAGCAGGGACAGATAGACAGAACACTTTGGTTTAGCCTTGCTTGCTTTTCATGACTGCAAATAGAACTTATAGTCCTGATTTCATTTTTCCATGAAAGGAATGACAAGGAGGTCATATTTCGGTCAGCAGGAAGAGAGATTGAAAGAGAGAGAATGGGGGCTGCATGGAATGAGCAGGTCGACAAAATGGTCTAGTCTTTTTTTTACTTAATGACCCTCACACTATTGGCAGCAATGGGGTGATAACGTCACTTTGGATGGAGAACAATAAGTGTGAATAATCAAACTGCTCATAAGCCAATTTTCTGAAAATGTTCTCCCAAAAAATGAAGGAAGCAGAAGTCTTGAAGCGCATAACGCACATGCCACTAAACATGTTCATTTCCTGGGCCAAAATAAGTCATCGCCTGGATTTAACTAAGCAAACAGGTAAGAGTCTTCCAATAGAAATACTGCTGTGATTAATGTTTCAGCAAGAAGTTATTTAACCCATACTGGTGGAGTCTTCCAACCAATTGCCAACCAAGAAATATCCTGTGATGATGTTCGGCTTTTTCGCAAGGTCACTTAATTGGCCTACATCAAAAATAGAAAACAACTAATGAGATTGCTGAAAAATTATAATAGGGTTAACAAAAGGTTAAGGTGTTAATCAACATCATGTGCCAAAAATAAATAAATAAATAAATAAACAAGGCTGTCCGACTACCAGAATATACTGAATGAGTAGCTTTTCCATCAATGGATTTCTTTTTCTCTGGTGGCATATTCTGAGATGACAATGCCAGGATTCTTTGGGCTGAAATCGTGAAATAGTTTCAGGGAACATGTGACATCATTTTGACACACAGATCGATCACCTCAGACTTTAATTCAATTCAATTCAATTCAATTCAATTTATTCTTGTATAGCGCCTTTCACAACAGAGTTGCCCCAAAGCACTTTACATAGATGGTAGACATAGGTTATAGTCATGGTCTAAAAACTGAAGGCTAGAAGTTAAATCCAGACGACTACAGAGGAGAGGAACCAAAAACTCCACTGTGTGGAGAAAAAAAACCTCTGAGGGTCCAAGGTCGACTGGCTACCCAACCCCCTTGGGTATACTAACAGTACAAAGTTAGTTTGGGTTTAACCCCAGGATCAGCACAGAGTCCTAAGCTGCTTCCCAGGCTCAGCAAGTCGGGCTCAGCAAGCCCCATGTACCGGTGAGCTGCTAGGATCCCTTGGCGCATCAGATGCACAGCATAGACCAGCTGGGAGTTCGGTATTGGACTCAGGCGATGACCAGAGCGGGCCCCCCCGGACATGTGGGGAAAGAAATGCAATGGTGATGGTCAGTAATGAACAGGATCCAGTAGTGACAGACACAGAAAGGAAGCAATACAGTGCGATGGCATGTACAGCAGCACCAGCGACATTAGCAGTGGTGCACTATGGTGATTGGTGCGGGTAAGCTAAACTAAAAATGTAAGTCTTCAGCCGTGATTTAAAGATTGAGACTGATTTGGCATCCCGTACGTAAGCAGGCAAGCTGTTCCACAATCTAGTATTTAAGTGTCCTCACAGACCATAACCCCATTGATAATCTTTGGGAGATGCAGCAGAAGGGTTAGTGCAGAGGTTGAGCGAAAAAAAGGGTAATGCAACTTTGGAAAACAATAGAAAATAATGGCTGTGATATTGCAAAACCTCACAGAAATGTTGCCTTGGCATGGTGAACACATGCGTTTATCAAAGGTTAAAGTGGGCTAATTAAATTAGGTAGAGTACTTAAATGTATAATAAACTTTTTGTGATGGTTGACTTAACATTGTTTAGCTTTTGACACTATTTTTAGTGTGGAAAGTTTTCTGTTCTTTAAACGCAGTTTTGAAACACATTTCCTAAGTAGTACTGGATTATAACCACAGAAACTGGTGTGTAACTTCTATTCATCAATAGCTGTGGTGGTAATAATTGGGGAACACCAGCTCCAGTGCAGTTAGCAATAACATTTTCAGAGGAAATCAGTAGAGCTCTTTCTTTGGTCAGTTTGACCTGATTGGCCTGCATCTAGGTCAGATTGATCTACAGTGTTCATTACAGCTGTTAATTGATCAGGCTTCTCATGCTTGGCTTTGTCAATATCTAGGCTGCTTGAAATCTTTATAGTCTGAACAGAGAGTATGAGCAGGGTTTGGTACCCTATAAATTTGCCCCCTGATGAATTCCTTCACTTTGCCTTTTGAATGTAAGATGGATTTAGTGTGTAACTCCAAAACACAGAACAATTGCGAAGTGTAAAAAACAGACTTAAAGCAACTAATCAACAAATAAAGCTTGCTTTTTAACTTGTTAATTATAATTGTTTCATTCTCACTTCTGCCACTTGAAATTGTTCATTTTTCCAAATGCAAAAATAAAAAAGGCATTACCACTCTTTTTAATTTTTTTTATTAAAATACCAGTTTCATAAAAAAATAAATATATAAAACTTTGATAAAATTATGGGATTAAAAATGCAGTTAGGATGAACAAAACCTTAAAGCTGGCACAGCACAATGACCCTTTTGCCTTATGATTTATGATTCATATTAATCACTTAAACTGGAGAAAGCTACTCTCATTTTCATTCTGTTTACACCTCTCTGTGGTAAAACAGCGTTTACAGTGACTGAGATGGATGGAGCACTGTAGAGTTTTCCGGCAGACTGTTAGAGCTCCAGTCCCAGTGGAGAGGCTCACTGCGGCCGACGTTGTGTGCTGCATAATGAACAGGAGACCCGTGTGTGTATCCCTGATCGCACATGGTTACACATTTCTCAGAGAAACATTCAAGGGGGTACTCCATCCCCATGCAGGTTATTAAAACCATCTGCTAAAACACTGCTCATTCTGTTCAAATCATTGCACTGTTAGCACTGATAGTACATGCTCCTTTAGGGAACATATTTATTACACAGAGAGCGAATGATGTGCTTAATTGTACTCATTTATCTTTTTCGGTGGTGTCTGAGCTTTTCATGGTACTGTCCTCTTCTTTCATGGAAGCACACACAAGGAAAATAGGTTATATGAACCTTATAAAAAACATTCATTTTTTATTTAGCTTGAAACAATGTTTACGTGTGTATCATTTCTGTTTCTGAAAGTGACTATTTTATCATTGTGAGCACAGCACACAATGAAATACAACCTCTGCACCAATACATTGAATGTGTAGCAGGAAGCAGCCATATCCAGCATCCGGAGAGTAGTGAACACTAGGCTACCACTAGAAGAATTCCTGGTGCAGAGTTAGCCATCTCACTCACCATCTATAGTTCATATTTGCAGTCACTAACACATCTTTCACTTCCAGCAAGCTGTTTGAAAGTCAGACTGTAATTGATTGAATCCCCTGTCACTTCCTGAATATGTCAAGGGTTAATTTTATATATTTGGTATACAATTCAGCCCATGATGGACTTAACAGTGAGACAGCTGGCTGAGTGCTTGGATTTCATGGAGAATTCTGATTGGAAAATTCTAATTTGGATGTCTTAAGAGTTTAAGCCAAGCATTTCAGTTTAGTTCCTGATTTCTCCTGTATTGTATACTTCCAACATCAGCTCCTGGTTTAACTTAATGAAGCACTGATTGTTCAAACCTGGTATTGAACGTGAACTACTAATTATACTGGGATCCCTTGAGGAGATCTAACAAGACTGAAATGCAAAAATTCATTATTGCACAAATATTCATATTTTGCTAACTGTTCATAGCAAATCTCTTCAATCTATTTTTCTGCCCAAAACATTTGTGAGTGTGAAATCAGGCCTAGAATTGAAGTTCTGGTAAGACTGACTGATGAATGAACTGAAGCCGATACATTACTGGAAAAGCTAAGAATATTTTTCTACATGAAAGGGTTGTTGGCCGTTTTATTATAAGGATTTCATACTTTTCTAATGGGGTTTTCATGACAAATGTGAACAGATTCATCCTGGCAAACTATTTTTAGGCTGTGGTGGTGAAATATGCAAGACCTGACCTGAAACAGACCATAGCCAATCATACAGTCTGCATACTAACTACTAAGTTTAAAAGCTGCAGCTAAATAATGGAGCTGTCAACAAGCTCAGAACAAAAAGGAGTTCAGGTATTAAAAACCCTACAGGGCTAAAATTTAAGAGTATTTTCTCACACAGATACATTGAATGCTGTGATTGGAAATTATGTTATTCAAGTGAAAGATAATGTTTCAGCATGTTTCACGTCTCAGTATCTTTCAGGCAGGTTTTTCCATCAAGCCAGAATATCGGCTGCCATTTTTAGCCTCACTACAAATAATAAAACTGGCCAAAGCTGCTTGCACATTATTATTAATTATTTAAAAAGTGAAAAAATGGGAAAGTGACTGTATTGTTGTGAGCGACAGCACAGCACTCAGTGAAACAAAATGAAATTCAACCTCTGCTTTTCACCCATACACACCGTGCAGCAGGGGGCAGCCATATCCAGCGCCCAGGGAGCTGTGATGGGGATGGTACCTTACTCAAGGGTACCTCAAGACAACCTACTGGGCTGGGATTTGAACCCATGATCTTCTGATCCTGGGGCCTGGTTCCTAAACACTAGACCACCCATGCCCCTACATAATTAGTATCAAGTAAAGCAGAATATGTTATCAACCTCAATTCCAAATCAGTCTTCTCTGTTCAGTCAGAAAGTTTATATATTGTGACTAGTTAGGAGTACTCCAGCTGAACACACACCTGCTCTCCATTAGCCCTCAGCAGAGTGTGCCATGGAATAAACCTGCCAAACCTGCCAAATGCTGCTGCAATGTAAACCTAAACTTCACAGGCCTCCAGCCAGCAGGTGGCAGCAGGCTGATGTACACACAGGGACATCTGTCATTCAGGGACTGCAGAGAATCCAAATGAGATTCTAGTGGGTATAAAAAGCTGTCTGTTGGGTATGAAGCTTCTGAGAAAATAGGTGCGATTATACTCCCACATTCATTCATTCATTCATTCATTCATTCATTCATTCAGTCATTCACTATCTTAACTGCTTATCCTGAGTAAGCAACCCAGCTCTTATAGGATCAAAGGTGCAGAAACACCCTTGTTGGATCACCAGTCCATTGCAGGGAAGACCGACAAACACACTCACTCACATTCACATTTACACCTAGGGCGCAATTTAGCATCTCTTATCCTCCTGATGTGCATGTCTTTGGATGGTGGGAGGAAATCGGAGCTCCAGGAAGAAAGACACACAGACATTGGGAGAACCTACTAACTCTACACATAAAGAACCTAGAACATCCCGTCTGGCAATTAAACCTAGGACCTTCTTGCTGTGAGGCACTAACCATGACACAGTTTTCAAAACAACCAATGACGCAGTGAAAGACAGGATCCTTTTAGCATTATTAATCTGTATGTTCATTCTACATCATTATACACCTATGTATAAAGTGTTGATTTTAAATGCATCTTTAAAGTGGTTTAGGAATATTCTTGCTATTAATCATGTTCTGTTCACTGGCCAAACTTTGCAATGTCCTTTTTTATTTTTCATCTTTTCTCTGTCGTCTGGGATTAGTGAATGTATCCCGGCTCTCTGACATACAGTGCAAATGAGCACACTGTGCCAGATAGATTTGTTGTTCTGCAGTTTGGCCTTCATGGTTTTTCCTTTGCCGGTGTTGAAAGTCCAGTATTTACTTGTATTTACACAGTATTTACAGTGACTGACAGTGATGTGTAGGCCACCAGTGCCTGTCCAAAGCATTTAAAATACTAAAATGTATCAGTCTGGAGTGTGTGAGACTGTGAGATTATATCTAATAGTGTGAATTTCACAGCCAATGCAGGATGCCACCCCTGGCTCCATTTTCGTTATAAACCATCAAATAAATAAAGCTTTTTCCTTCCATGTTTAGTGTGCCACAGATACACTAGGCTACTTGTTTAATTGCTGTAAGCACATTTATGTCCTGCTGTTTTGCGATTGCTATAACATTAAAAAGGCTGTTGCCCAAAAAGACTGATTTTACATTCAGTCATTTGAACTGAAAGAGTTTCCCTTTGCCGCGTTGTGCAGTTTTCTGCTTTTAATGGGCTTAAACAGACACTAAATGTGAAGTTATTAGGAAGGTATCAGCACACAACTTTATTATTATAACTTTAGAATTCCATAACAGTTTAAAAAGCTGTGTTGATCTTCATGTTTCTGCTCCATGGAACAATAAATATGTTGACAGGAGACTGCATTTTAGTGGCTTAGTGATAAAAGCCAATCTAATGTTAAGGAAATGTGTGTGTGTGTGTGTGTGTGTGTGTGTGTGTGTGTTTGTGTGTGTGTGTGTGTGTGTGTGTGTGTGTGTGTGTGTGTGTGTGTGTGTGTGTTTGTGTGTGTATGTCCTATAGCAGGAGCAGGTGCCTGTGTTGTTTTGATCCTCTTATTTTCCCACTGTGACATCCGCTGACTCTCTTTAAAGTTGTTGTTGGGTTAATGAACCCACTTGACCTCAGACTGGCAGCAGCTGCCAATGGCCAAGTCACTGTTGCCCTAAATCAGCATGCCAGCACTGTTGTACCTCTGATAGATTGATTTACCTCCCTCCATTAGTAATTTCTTACAGCTGAAGTTTTATTTGTGTGTGTGTTTCAGATCTAGACTCATCTCAGATCTTCTGAGACAAAAGAAGAAAAGTTGGCCATATTGGGATATCTCATTAGCTATATGCTCCATACCCATAAGGAATCCATTATCTTTAAAAAGGAACACAAAGAATGATTTTGACTACTGATATTTAATACATTGCTTTCCTGATTCTTCAGCCAAATGGGCACAAACATGGAACTGCCTAGTGCTTAGGGACTAGGCCCATGGATCAGAAGATCATGGGTTCAAATCACAGACCAGTAGGTTGCCCTGAGGTACCCTTGAGCAAGGTACAGCCCCCATCACTATTCCTCAGGCACTTTCAAGAGGCTGTATTTTGCTCACTGTGTGCTGTGTTTCACATTGACAAGTTGTCACTTTCCCTTCTCATCCATTCATGATTCTTTAAATTAACATTTTCAGCAGTTTGGAGCAGAAATTCTTTAATCAGTGCTGTATCAGTGGAAGAGTGGCTATAAAATGTAAAGAAACACATTTTTTTGGTCAAAACTCTCACAGACGTTCAAATGCCTATACCAGAACCTAACCTAATCTCTGTCATTACATTACTTAACCTAGTTAATTACATTCCCTCCCCCATTTGAAACAAATCCCTTTCTAAAAGTACTTTAGGAACATATTATGAGTATTAAAGCATACAAATAATTAGCATAACAAATACTTAAAAGATATAAAGTATAAAGTAAACATTAAATTAGGTAGATCCAGTGGGATTGGAACTAAAGTTACTCTGTACTTTCCATGTGTCACGGTTTGCAGCGCTCCGCCCTGCTCACTGGATAAATTTAAATTACAGACTCCCGGCTCCGCATTTATGTCCAGGCAAACCCAACTCACTCTTACACTGTGTAGGAATAAGGAATTAGTAGCTGATTGATTGATGTGGTAAACAGCTGAGCATCTGCAGGACACAGCTGAATTAGTCTTACATGGCCTTTAAGCGTATGTGCTGGAACATCTGGTTTATGTTTGAAGCTGATGTTTTGAAGTGGCGGTGTGTCGAGATGTGTAACAGGGTTCACCCATTTCTTCCATTCAGGATTTTTAATTAATTAGATTAATTGGATTAGTCTTGCCTATTAACCTGTGTCCTTTAGCTTTGTGATCCAAAGGCTCATTACATAAACTTTGATCTACTAGAGTCTGAGAGAGCTTGTAAGGCAAGTAGTCTTTATAGCCATTTCTCAACATAAATACAAAAGATTATAACTAGAATTAACTAATGAATAGGGTATTAAAGCAGCATATGAGTAGAGGAACTAGTGAAAACAGTTGTCAATTTATACACAAAGCTTGAGGGAAAATCTCAGTAGCATTTAAAAAGTGCAGTGATAGCAAAGGTGTATGTGGTTAGTTTGTGGTGAGTTATTAAAAGATCTTTGCCAGTGGGTCTTGTAGATGTGGACAGCAGTGCATTCAGTAATCTGACATGCTCTGGGAGGAAGCTGCTGCTGGTAATGGGGTAACAGATGCTCAGGTATCTTTTGCCAAATGGCGGGAGGGTCAAAACTTATTTAAGATTGGACCAGTGCTACGAAATGACTAAAACTATTAGAGTGTAAAATTTTACTCTGAAACATAAATATAAAAATAAACTGGTATTTTCCTGTCCAGGGGTGTGTCCCCATCCTTCGCCCTGTGTTAACTCCAGCACACACACACCCCCCGACCCCGTTTGGGACAAGCGGCAAAAAATGACTGACTGACTGACTGTTTGGTATTTTTAGATATCATTGGTGGGTCATGTTGACTTTAAAGTAAGCGAATTGTTGGTTTCTGACCATCTCATACTTTGACAAATGATGTGCTAAAAATGGCAATGGTTAGGTGACCTTAATGTTTAATTTATTATTGCTCATGGGCCAATTACCAAGCCCTTCATTATCTGATGATTTAGCTGCAATTATTCTCCCTGATTCCCCTTTAATGCTAATCCAAATATAGTGTGTTAGAAAAGGTGAGAATTTCATCTGCTCCCTCTGGCCTGCAGACTACAGTGTGTGTCTGTGTGTGTATATTGTGCCTATTAGACCCTGGCCTTAAATCACAGCCTGTGTGCTTACAGTGGGAATTGGGGCCCAAATGGTGTTGCCTGGGCTGTATGGCTGTAAATATCCACTATAAAACCTGGAGGTGCTGTTTCTTTGGTCATATCAGCTCTGGCATCTTGATTGGCTGAAATATAATCATAACAAGAGAAACTGGGATGTGCTGTAACAGTGTCAAACTTAGATCAGGCAGCGATTAATCAAATAAAGTTCATGATATGCCCACTCGTAAAGGAATCAAAATGCACACCAACTACTACACTAGTGATACATAATAATTTTATATAATATAGTAATTCACAGGATGAAATTGTTTCTGACTTTTCATTTAAAATTTCTTTATAATGCTCTATAATGTTATTATAATCCATCAATGTGCCTCTCATTGTTTCATTGCACCATAAAAGAAGTAATAAGCTGCCATAGTAGCTCTGAGTCATGGGGGTAGTGAAGACACCAATCAGTTATAGCAGGGCTACAACTAAACATTACTTTGATAATGTAAGTGATTGGGGTTGTGTAAAAGGAAAATACTGGAAGAACAAAAAAATTGTATCCAAACCTCCAAAAATCCAAATAAAACGATACAAGGTTTAATGCCACCTACAATTCTTGTAGCATATTAAATCTGTCAGACTGCGAACAGTTAATGAATTTTAGTTTTTATAAGAGTTTGGTTGATAAAGCATAATAAACAATGCTCTTCTATAGTATTATATGGCTACAACATCTTAGATTGTTAAAAAGTGTGTAATCTAACAGACGACAGTTAAGCACGATTTCACTGGATCTCCGTGGACCATGGGCAGAAATCCTCATTTTGCTTGAGACTAAAGCTATTTACATAAATGTCACTTAATTGGACTCTGGAGAAACTAGAATTTGACACTTCAAAGTCACCGTTATAGCCTCTGTAATTTAATACAGTATTTCACAGATCCCTGAAACAAGGGGAGACATCTGTGACATCTATGGTGCTGCAGTGACCTAGTGTTTAGGGACCAAGCCCCAGAATTGGAAGGTCATGGGTTCAAATTCCAGACCAGTAGGTTGACCTGAGGTACTCTTGAGAAAGTTACCATCCCCATCACTGCTCCCTGGATGCTTTAAATTGCATTCACTGTGTGCTGTGCTGTGTTGCACAGTGACAAAACAGTCACTTTCTTCTGTGTTGTTGTAACAATTTACTTTTTGCAGTGTTTTTGATCTATCACTACCTAATTCTGAACCACATGAAGCACCATGGCAACTAGCTAAAAACAAGCTCCCAACCACACACACGATACCACAGTAACCAGGTAGCCACACTCTAATATCCACTTAGGAACATCCTAGCAAAAAACACTGGGATACTATAGGGAAGACGTACCAATATAGTAACCAGATACCCTAGCAACCATAAGAATGCTTAAGCAGGACAATCCCACAGAATTTTTTCAAGAAATGCATTTCTCTACTTGTGTAATTATGTAATGATATTGTTACATCTGGACTGTGCATATATATATATATATATATATATATATATATATATATATATATATATATATATATAAGTTAGATAGATAGATAGATAGATAGATAGATAGATAGATAGATATATAAACAACTCCACCTACTTGTCACTCTTTCTTTATAACCTTATTCAGAGACTGTTCGCAGCTCACTCAAGTGCTTTATTACCTGTCAGGTGTGCTGTTACCTGTCAGCGCTAGAAGCGTCCCATCGTTTCTCGGTTTATTTTTGCTTTCAGTTGGGAATGGACAGACATGAATTACATAGTTCTCCCACCTGCATTCTCACCTGTACTGCAACATTTTCCCAGAGCCTACTCCCTGTCCAAAACAAGGTGGGAATGCTGAATTTAATAGCACAAAGCTCCAGGAGGCAGAAGTGCAAACAAACAACATAGCAGTCACAGTTCTGAAAGCTTGATTTTATCCATAATGCAGGTGGCCATTACGCCTCTGTCCAGCTAAACAGTTAGTATATTTTTATCCACATATTTTACAATTTACAAGAGGTACACATCAGCAACATGTAGCCAGCATCATTTACTCACATATCATCTTTATAACAATTGATTAACCAGTTACCTTAACCTTCTATTGCTTTTTCTATTCTATTCTATTGGGGTACAAAGATTAAAAATAAAAACCATCCATGAAAAAGGCCCAGTCTGATAAATATGTTTTATAGTTGTTTCATTACTGGAAAACAAATTGCATTTATGCCAGGACTTCTACTGAATGAGTGAACCATCATACAAGTTGTCTATATGCTAATGTGCAATAAGCATCATAGACAAATATGAAATTTGGAGTTGATGGGAGAGTGGTGCATCATCAGGATACCTTTCACCCCAGAGGGCCGGGATAGGTCAAAACAGCCTTTAGTGAAAGCAAAGTGACAACCTTGTCATTGCGCAGGAACATGAAACTTACAAACGTAAATTGGACCTCTGCATTTAACCCATGCACACTCAAACCCATGGCAGGCAGCTATTGAAAAAGCGCTCGGGAGCATGATGGGGACAGCATCGTTCAAGGGTACCTCAGGGGTAACACAAGGGGTTTGAACCCCGATCCTCCATCATGCGGCTAACACCCTAACCGCTTAGGCCACCTGCCTTTATCGCTCCTAATTAGAAAACTTTCTCCAAGAGAGAGAGCGTGGAAAGTGGTTACCAATGGCAACTTAGTTAATTGGCAATGAACCTGTATGTGTAACAAATGTTTTTGTCCAGCAATGTGTAAATAATCAATTAAAATTAAATTTCATATTTCAAAAATACATGTTAGCTAATTGATAATATTGCTTTTTTTTAAACTTTGAATTAATGTGCATTTGCTTAGTATTTTTTCAGTTTTAGCTTGCTCTGTTAATTCATTAATAAATATGTTAATCTACTAATTCAATGAATAGTTCTATTATCAGCAGTGTTGTCCATCTAAAATAGACCTAAATAGGCCAGATCTTTGAAAGAATAGTTTGACAAACTCAAATTTAAGCAGTATTCACAAAATGAATGCTGTATAAAGTTAAAAACTTAAAACCACTGTTGGTCGGGCAAACCATCCAACTGTGGGGCAGGTCTTAGTGGTAGGGTGCTTGCCTATGGACCTATGACTCAAGAGGTCACAGGTTCGAATCCCACCTCTGGCACTACCACCACTGAGTCCCTGAGCAAGACCCTTGCTCCGAGTCGCTCCAGGGGACTGGCTGTCCTCACTAGACATGAATGCTTCCAGCATAAGAGCGTCTGCTAAATGCCGTAAATGTAAATGATGAAGGCCTATAAAAGGTACTGCAGTTTTGGTAAACTGTCACTTTAATGTTGGGTCGTGTGTAGGAGGTAATGGAAAATGCAAGTTAGCTGCAGGATTCTGGATAGTGGACAGACTTGAGAATGAAAATATTTTGTGAATGAGTCCATTTTCTGACTGTTTCTCTCTCGTTCCATTGCTGTGGTTTCGTACCATAACCTCAGACACTATGGGTCAAAATCCTTCACAACAAAGTAAAACTCTGTAGTCGGCCCAGTGTATCCGCCAAGGCTTTCTTCTAAAATATCACCAGAGTTTTCATCGTACCTTCGGCCTTGGTCTCCATCCCGTCCAAAACCACCACTGGTTGCAAATAGCTATGCAAGGACTCACTTCATATTGGTTAAAGCCGAAAAAGTCAGAAAAAAGGCAGTCGAAAGCGCGGTGAACAAGCACAGAAAGCCCAGAGGAAGCTGCTGTAATATGTTGCCATGGAGACATTCTCATTCCGCTCGCTACTAACTTTTGGTTTTCTTTAAAATAAATGTAATAGTGTGTCTATTTGGAATTCACTCATTATCCATATGTGGTTCCAAAAGTCCTCACTCTTTAAAAAGCAAAACAGTCACTTTACTTGGATGTTCAGTAGTCACAATCCATCATCATCACCACATTCTTGGTCCTCCTTTGATAAAAATGATAAAAAATCCTCACAGGAAGAGCATCTCTGGTTCTCTTCCCGATGTTGATGACGACCAGACTGGCTGCCATGTTTTAAGGTGGTGGTGGTCTAGTGGTAGGGAGACTTGCTTGGACCTATGGCTCAAGAGGTCCCAAGTTCAAATCCCACCTCTAGCACTACCACCACTGGGGTCCCTGAGCAGGACCCTTAACCCTGAGGTGCTCCAGGTGACTGTCCCTGCACTAAAAGACACATGAAGCTGCCGGATAAGAGTGTCTGCTAAATGCCACAAATGTAAATGTAAATGTACTCCCAGTTAATCATAAAGTCATATTACACTCAAAAGGATCCTAGATTCAAATTCAACTGGAAAATGTAAAACATTTCCAAATCTTTGTTCCACAATAATAATACAATATTTTTACGATTTATTTATTTATTTTTAGATAAGAAGTAGTGATATGATTGTTTTTCTAAATGTTTACTCAGAAACATTTTTCAATGTGAGATGATGCTAATGCAACAAAAGTGGCATTTTTTCTAACCTTTTTTTACTAATCTTTATGTTGAAGGGCACTGTAATGTAAAGAATATGGTTTGTAGTTACTTAATAAATCATAGTGGACACTGAGAGGTTTATAGTAGTAACAAATAATCACTGATAGTTCATGAATAATTCATAGTAGTTACTAAAAATATATAGTACATGTTTTAGTTTTTACATTTCGTTTTTACATTTCCAGTGGTTAATTTTCTGGTAGTGTTAGAAGATCCCTCACTGAGATGGAGACGGAAGCTCATTTCCAGAGAGGATATCATGCACAGCACCAGATGACAAATGATCATCCAAGTATCCATCATTGGCTAAGTATAGTATTACTGAGAATTGACTGCTGCAGCTGTACTGCAGTCGCAGAATTCAGATCTAAGGTTTTGTTTCATTCATGTGCAATTTGCTTCTTGCTCTTTATTGTTCCTCTGGATGCTGTTATTGGCGGAAAGGTATATCACAGTCTATATGTGTGTGTTTGCTTTGTTTAGGATGCTCAAAAGTGAAACTGAAAGTGCTCATACTGCACACAAATAACACACTCCATCATACACCCCGTTGTTTCTCACTTTGACTTACTACACTTTTTCCAGCCCTGCAGAACAAATTAGGTAATGATCCTCTTGGGGGACAAGTAAAGAACCTCACATTTAAACAGAAATGTATGTCTGTTGTTCTCAGAATATAATTTGCTTTGTGTTGTAAGGGTGGGTGAATTTGACAGAGAGAATGTATCACACACAGAGTCCATGCTAGGAGGTAAGGATGGTCTAGTGGTTAGGGACTAGGCCCTATGAGTACCTGCAGTCAGTTAAGATCCAAACTGTTTGGACTTTCCCAGGTGAAACACGAATAGTTAAACACATTTGCATTTTTACATACTTGTGTGCAATGCCTTATCATAACTCCAGAACATTTCATGTTTTATTTAGCTTAAATGAGTCTATCCTACACTTACAGGTCATAAGGCAGAGAAACACCCGAAACAGTTTGCCAGTCTATCAAAGGGCAGGCACACAATCAAACACACACACCAAGGAGCCAATTAACCATCTCAGATTCACTTAACATGCAAGTCTTTGGTCTGTGGGGAGAAAACCCAAAACAGTGAGAAAAGGAAACTCCACATAGAAAGGACTCACTGTGTCCCACCTGGGAACTGCCTTCCAGAATCTTTGTTGTGAGACAGCTCTACCCATTGCCCCTCCCGCAAGACGTTTCCATGGAACTGAAAAACAGTTTTTAAAGAAAGCCTTTGGTTGGTTGTTTTCCTCCACAATAGTATGTGGTTCTTGGCCACAATAAGTACGGAAGCCAACGATGGCCCTTTTTCTTTTCCATAGCTATCATAATACCGACACTAATAAGTGTTATTGCCTTCTTTGCAAAGAAAGTGGATTAGTTAGTGATTTCAGTTGAGCCTTATACCTGCAATAATAAGTATGCCAGTCATTCTGTGTGTTCAGAAAGTATTTTTACCAGATGTCCATATGTGTATTGATTCAAATGAATGACTTTACTTATTTTCTTATGGGGATTGAGTCTCAAAATTTTTGTCAGGACCAGAAATATCAAAGCTTTCATATCGAACAACAATTTCTGAGCAACAGTTAAAATTATCTACCAACAATCATCAGATATGTTCCTTTTCTTTTGCTTTTATATCTATAAATCTCTCTCTCTCTCTCTCTCTCTCTCTCTCTCTCTCTCTCTTTTCTTACTTCTCTTCTGTCTCTGCCCTCTCTCTTTCTCTCTGTCTTGCTCTCTCTCTGTCTCTCTCTCTCTCTCTCTCTCTCTCTCTTTTACTCTCTCTTCTCTGTCTCTCTCTCTCTCTCTCTCTCTCTCTCGCCTCTCTCTGTCTCTCTCTCTCTTACTCTCTCCTGTCTCTGGGTTCCCTCTTCTCTCTCTGTCTTGGGTTTCCTCTCTCTCTCTGCCCTCTCTCTGTCATCTCCTCTCCCTCAGTCTTTCACTCTTCTCCCTCTCTCTGTTCCTCTCTGCCTCTCTTTCTCCTCAGTCTCTCTCTCTTCTCAACCTGCCTCTTTCTCTCTCTTACTCTCTGTTCCTGTCTCTCTCTCTCTCTGGCTCTCTCTCTGTCTTCTCTCTGCCTCTCTCTCTCATTCTCTCTCTCTCTCTCTACTTCCTCTCTGTCTCTCTCTCGCTCTGCTCTCTGTCTGTCTCTCTCTCTCGCTCTGTCTCTCTCTCGCTTTCCTCTCTCTCTGTCTCTCTCTCTCTCTCTCTCTCTCTCTCTCTCTCTCTTTACTTCCTCTCTCTGTCTCTCTCTCTCTCAGCTTCTTGCTCTGTCTCTCTCTCTCTCTCTCTCTCTCTCGCTCTCTCTCTCTCTCTCTCTCTACTCTCTCTCTGTCTCTCAGTTCTCTCTCCTCTGTCTCTGTCTCTCTCTCTCTCTCTCTCTCTCTCTCTCTCTCTCTGTGTCTGGTTCTGTGCCATTTATTTATCTTTTTAAGCCTTTTAAAACACATCCTTGAATAGCCATTAAATTGTAGCCTAACTGGTTTCTGTAGTAATTGTCACACTTTGGATCTCAAGTGAATCTGTTCTGTGTAGAACTGTGGTGGGAGTGGGTTTGGGGGAGGGGGTGAGGATAGTGAAAGAGGAGAAAATAAACCTGGATCAGACTGAAAAAGAAGAGTATTTCAACAGCTCTTACTATTAGCTGATTTCAAGAAGCCCATTTGTTGTCCTGGTTTAGTTGATTAATGACAAAATCAACTTTGCATAAAGTCATTTTCAGATTGGGGTTGCATTCTTGTCATTTGATCAATTAAAATCAATTAATTGGTGTCATGTCATGCCTTATCATAATATTTTGTTGCTGTTGTTTTAATGAACTGTTTTGAGATGAGGGAAACTGCACATTATGCAATTCAAGATCAACTTAGTTTCATGGATCTTGCTGAGACAGTACAACTGTCTCCAGCCAAATGCCATAGCTTGGTATAGTTACAGATTTAATACAAAATTAAGCATTTTCCCTGTGGATCAATAAAGTTTTTCTGATGCTCCTGATGTTTATTTTATTAATTTACAAAATATTATGGCATTTGTCATATGATTACACCTTGGATATAAATTGTTTGGCTTTGGATTTGCCACAATGTGTGTGTGTGTGTGTGTGAGTGTGTGTGTGTGTGTGTGTGTGTGTGTGTGTGTGTGTGTGTGTGTGTGTGTGATACAGAATAGTAATTGGATGTGATTTTTCAATTTGGTGTCTTTTAGATTCTAATCACTTCCACACCACTCTAGTCTGTCTGTCCATGACCCTGAGTGACCTATTGCTAATTAGCAGAATTAGCGTTTCCAGCACATCAGTCTGTTGTTTTGCACTATACATGAACAAGAGGGTTAACAGCTTTGTTTGAGTTTATTTACAATAATAAAGCTGTTGATTTAGTTAAATCTCACTCTCTCTCTCTCACTCTCTCTCTCTCTCTCCGTGTGTGTGTGTGTGTGTGTGTGTGTGTGTGTGTGTATGTAATGGCTTAATAGTTTATGTATTGCACTGCAATCAGGACAAATCCCTGCTTTCCAAACGTAAGCATCTGTCAAGGTTTCGGTAATTGTTCTTCTGTTGAGATTTGACCTTGTAAAACCCTGACAGTTGGTGGTTGCCAGTTGCTAGTTTGTAATAAAGTGACTGAAATGTCAACTCAGCATCAATGTGTCAAAAATATTTGCACCATAGGGAGAAGAGCAGAGATGGACTCAATAAATGTTAAATAAATAAATGCTTAATAATTAAAAAAATAATCAGACCTTTGCATCAGAGGGTAAAGGCATGGATATTGATTTGCATGCCATGATATGGGTTTTCTTTGTTTATTGTTTATTTCAGGACATTGTAATACTGTACTAAAAACTGGTGTGTTAACACCAGTTAACACACTTAATTTTCCACTAAACTTGTGCCATATTACATCTTCCCAGAAGTTCATTACAATAATAATGATATTGCTATAAATTCAATCAATTGTACACACAACTCCATAAAGCTAGAATACATAACAATGTAGCATATTTTGTATAAAAATAATCCTCAGAGTGAATCATGAGAAATAACTATCAAATTGCTGTCAGAATTAATAGACATAGTCATGTGTGTGTGAGAAGATGAACAAAAGCACACTTGAATCTGCCTATGAAATATTCATGTTGCTTTCAGCACTGGTTAGTTTGTGACTTGCTCTCTGTAAATTTATGAGTTTGAGTTGAAATTGACCCACACTACAATATTAATGTTAGATAGTTCATGGATATTAATGCTAACATTAATGTTACATAGCAAGCATTATATTTACATTTACAGCATTTAGTAGACACTTTTAGCCAGAGTGACTTCCACTTCCTATCTATATGGACTCTAGACCACCTTGGGCTTTCTAGTGGTGATGCATTAGTAAGTTTATCCTTACCTGGAAGATTTATAATTAATTCAAGTTTCTTTAAGGTGGATGGTTCTTCTAGAGTATTAGCCTAGATGGAAGAAAATTACTTTACGTTACTTTAAAATGACTTTACTTTAGAGCTTCCTTCTAATCCAGTGCTAGACATTTGTACTATAGACATATTATTTTGGTCAAAGCATCTTTATTCTGCTTTCTTTCATTTCTTTTTTTAATTATTCCTTACATTCTAGAGGGAGGCTTCTTTTCAAAATTATCCTGCATTGAAGGGATAATTCAGACCTCTTATGATGAGAACCAATTATGGAAGACGTTTTCCCTCGCCCGGACGTGGGTCACCGGGGCCTCCCTCTGGAGCCAGGCCTGGAGGTGGGGCCTGATGGCGAGCGCCTGGTGGTCGGGCCTTTACCCATGGGGCCCGGCCGGGCACAGCCCGAAGAGGCAATGTGGGTCCCCCTTCCCATGGGCTCACCACCTGTGGGAGGGGCCAAAGAGGTCTGGTGCACTGTGAGCTGGGCGGTGGCCAAAAACGTGGGCCTTGGCGGTCCGACCCTCGGCTGCAGAAGCTGGCTCTAGGGACGTGGAACGTCACTTCTCTGGTGGGGAAGGAGCCTGAGCTAGTACGTGAGGTTGAGAAGTTCCGGCTAGATATAGTTGGACTCACCTTGACGCACAGCTTGGACTCTGGAACCAGTCTCCTTGAGAGGGGCTGGACTCTCTTCTACTCTGGAGTTGCCACCGGTGAGAGGCGGCGAGCAGGTGTGGGCATACTTATTGCCCCACGGCTTGGGGCCAGTACATTCGGGTTTACCCCGGCAGATGAGAGGGTGGCGGCCCTCCACCTTCGGGTTGGGGGACGGGTCCTTAGTGTTGTCTGCGCTTATGCGCCAAACAGCATTCTGGACTACCCTCCCTTCAATGCTCACGTGGGTAATGACAGTGACACCTGGAAGGGCGTAATTGGGAGGAATGGCCCCCCCGATCTGAACCAGAGCGGTGTTCTGTTATTGGACTTTTGTGCTCGTCACAGATTGTCCATAACGAACACCATGTTCAGGCAAAAGGATGTCCACATGTGCACCTGGCACCAGGACACCATAGGCCGCAGTTCGATGATCGATTTTGTGGTCGTGTCGTCGGACTTGCGGCCCCATGTCTTGGACAGTCGGGTGAAGAGAGGGGCGGAGCTGTCAACCGACCATCACCTGGTGGTGAGTTGACTTCGTTGGTGGGGGAGGATGCCGGTCAGGCCTGGTAGGCCCAAACGCATCGTGAGGGTCTGCTGGGAACATCTGGCAGAGTCCCCTGTCAGGACAAGCTTCAACTCCCACCTCCGTCAAAGCTTTAACCACGTCCCGGGGGAGGTGGGGGACATTGAGTCTGAATGGACTATGTTCCGCGCCTCCATTGTCAAGGCAGCTGACCGGAGCTGTGGCCGGGAGGTGGTCGGTGCCTGTCGTGGTGGCAACCCTAGAACCCGTTGGTGGACACCAGCGGTGAGGGATGCCATCAAGCTGAAGAAGGAGTCCTACCGGGCCTTTTTGGCCAGTGGGGCTCCGGAGGCAGCTGATAGGTACTGACAGGCCAAGCGGAATGCGGCTCTGGTGGTTGCTGAGGCAAAAACTCGGGCATGGGAGGAGTTTGGAGAGGCCATGGAGAAGGACTTCCAGATGGCTTTGAGGAAATTCTGGTCCACCATCCGGCATCTCAGGAGGGGAAAGCAGTGCACAGTCAACACAGTGTATAGTGGGGATGGTGCGCTGCTGACCTCGATTCGGGACGTTGTGGGTCGGTGGGGGGAGTACTTCGAAGACCTCCTTAATTCCACCAACATGCCTTCCGAGGAGGAAGCAGAGCCTGGGGACATAGAGGTGGACTCTTCCATCTCTGGGGTCGAGGTTGCCAAGGTGGTCAAAAAGCTCCTTGGTGGCAGGGCTCTGGGAGTGGATGAGATCCGCCCAGAGTTCCTCAAGGCTCTGGATGTTGTAAGACTGTCATGGCTGACACGCCTCTGCAACATCGCATGGACATCGGGGGCTCCTGTGGGGGGTACTCCGGGAGTATGGGGTATCGGATTCCCTGCTAAGGGCTGTCCGGTCCCTGTACAAGCGGTGTCAGAGCTTGGTCTGCATTGCCGGCAGTAAGTCGGACCTGTTCCCGGTGAGGGTTGGACTCTGCCAGGGCTGCCCTTTGTCATCGATCCTGTTCATAACTTTTATGGACAGGATTTCTAGGCGCAGCCAGGGCGTTGAGGGGGTCCGGTTTGGTGGGCTCAGGATTGGGTCACTGCTTTTTGCAGATGACGTTGTCCTGTTGGCCTCATCAAGCTGTGACCTTCAGCTCTCTCTGGATCGGTTCGCAGCCGAGTGTGAAGCGGCTGGGATGAGAATCAGCACCTTCAAATCTGAGGCCATGGTCCTCAGTCGGAAAAGGGTGGAATGCCCTCTCAGGATTGGGAATGAGACCTTGCCCCAAGTGGAGGAATTTAAGTATCTTGGGATCCTGTTCACGAGTGAGGGTAAAATGGAGCGGGAGATCGACAGGCGGATCGGGGCAGCTTCTGCAGTGATGCGGGCTCTGCATCGGTCCGTCATGATGAAGAAGGAGCTGAGCCAGAAGGCAAAGCTCTCAATTTACCGGTCGATCTACGTTCCCAAACAAAGTAGAGCCGCTGCTCCTCTGCATCGAGAGGCGTCAGATGAGGTGGCTCGGGCATCTGATCACCTCCCTGGTGAGGTGTTCCGGGCACGTCCCACCGGAAAGAGACCCAGGAAGACCCAGGACACGCTGGAGAGACTATGTCTCTCGGCTGGCCTGGGAACGCCTTGGGATCCGCCCGGAGGAGCTGGAAGAAGTGGCCGGAGAGAGGGAAGTCTGGGCATCCCTGCTGGAGCTGCTGCCCCCGCGACCCGACCTCGGATAAGCGAAAGAAAATGGATGGATGGATGGATGAAGGGATAATTGCCTGGTTAATTTTTTTTCCCTCAAATAGTTCCACTATTATGATTAGATTTTTAAGTACTATGTCTAACCTTTCTTGTTAAAAGTGTAGATGTACAGTCCCGACTGTAATCAGAATAACGCTGATCACACTCCAGCATGTGGATGTGTTTCAGTAATTGCGCATTAGCAGAGAACTGATCCTGAGTCAGTGTGAAGCTCTCCAGGCACATCAAAATGTATATTATATTATTATATTATATTATTATATATACACTTATATATTGTTACATGGGTCAGGGCCTGTTATGTTTGATAAGGAGGATAACCCTTCAGTTTGAATAACCTGAGTATGCATTTGCAAAGATCTGAGTGTGAACAAATGGTTTGTTCAAAATTTTAGCACTTTAGAAATATTTAAGCTTAGACATCTACAGGTGTTATTTTTGGGCAATGGTGTCAGTAATATTATGCATTAATATAATTAAATGGGGTAATATAATATAGTAATATAATCTTGTCAATAAAAGTTTAACATTAAATTAAGTAAATATGCCTAATATTTCTACTAATGAGAGGCAGTATGCTTGATTTTACATTTTGTGACATTTCTTCAAAGTAGTCCCCTTAAATTTGGGCCATGCATTAGTGTAGAAGTTATCTGAAGGCTCTCTTGGTTTAGAAATTGAACTGATAAAGCAGACAGACAGGTAAGATGGTTTCCACTGCAGTGTTTTCTCTATAACTCTTCTTTTTAACATCTCATAAATGGAAAGGACACATTATATGGGGCTGTAATATTGTGTGGAAAACAGCTGTGATACGGGCTATTCCTTTTTGAAAAGTAGCCTAAAGCAGTAACTGCAGGACTCTTCAGTGCAGACACCAGCATGGCTCAGGGACTCAGGTGCAGCAACATTCCTGACATTTTTCCATTGATGGAGAGCATATGACCTGCCAAGACAAACTAAAATTCAGCTCTGACAGCTATCGGTTTGCATATACCAAGAAAACGGCAGTCATAATACAGTGTAAGGCCACTAATACTATCATTCGGAATAAGGATTAGGATCAGAATCAGGATCAGAACCAAAATAAGCATCAGAATTGCAACAGGGATCAGACATATCTTCTGAGAACTTGTGAAATTGGTCAAATAATTGTATAATATTATGGAATGCTTGTCCATGTTGGCCAGTTAGTTGACTTTCCTAAAGCATTTTAATCTGAAATGTTTTCAATTTCCTGAAGTAATTCACTTAAACCTCCTAAAAATGTTTAGAAACAGAGTGCTCTCATATTGCTCTCATAATTTTGCCCCAACAGTGCCCTATTTAGAATGAAATCTGGCCTGAAACTTTATTGTGAAATGGTGGAACTGCAGAGGTGTAAAGAGGCAGGTAGGCGAATATATTTAATATTTTTTTTATGTATATTGGTTTTTATGTGACACAATTTAAAACAGGCTGTTCTTACAAGTGTAAGTGTGTAGAAATGTGATTTTTCATAATAAGGGCATTTAAAGCACCTCTGAATGAATCAGCTGGTTCCCAGTGGTTTAGCATATTGTGTTGAACTGCAGTGAGCTTCAATATTAAACTCCTATTTACTTGCCTACACAAACAAACAGGTGTTTTGATTGAAATGAAATTTTTCTCATAGCTGTTTGCTCATAAAAGCCTCAAATTCTGCAATAATAAAGAGATGCAGCAGAGAGAAAAAAATCAATAGAGCTGTAATAGATGTTCCAACTAAGAGATGCTGTATGGCTTTGCAGCCAATAAGTCTTCATGAAAATAAAAATATCCTTCATACCATAAAACATGTAATTTTATTTGCTCTCTTTTGTAGTTTTGGAAACTTTGCAGGCTGTACACGGTAAACTCACTCAACCACTCACTGTTGTCTCTGGCATTGGCATGGCAACAACCAAAGAGAACATACAGTCCCAACAACCTGAACTTTTTACTCTCTGCTGCGATGCTGGTATCTCCAAAAGCAGCTTAATTTGGCCTCAGGACATCTAAGCAAGGGGTGAAACTACCCTTTCAAAAATAGAAAACATTCTTTTTTCTCCATTGCTTTTCCAAAGTGAAAAGTAACCCAATGGCAATGTTTGCACTTTTTGTGAGGAACAAAGGATTATTTGGTCACCTGAAAACATCATGCCTAATTATTTTTTTTATCAGTTAGATTTGGTGTGCATCAAAATACTTTTGTGAAAATTTAGCCTTATTCTTGTTGGATTTTCAGTGTGAAGGTTTTAAAGGCCTGGGTTCTAAATGGTTATGAAAACACCACTAAGTATAACTTCCAAGGACATTTTAAATGATATCACAGAAAGTCTGCAGTCCACTCCTGGTTATCTCCCATAGCTCCACAGAGAAGAATGGACTTTGGTGTGGTCACTGTCTTTAGCGGCGCTCTGATTATGAGTTTAATTTGACATGCGGAAAGGTCAGGAAGTCCACACAGGAGAAAGTTAATTAAATCTCAGAGATAAACGTATGCTTCAGAAGAATTCTACTTTTAGCTCTTTGGGGCCTAGGAAGAGTCCCAGGATAAAAGCTCTTTAAGCCATAACTCATCCTAGGGGAGGACAAGGGCAGTATATTTAACCAAAGCTGTTATAAAACCACTTTGTATCCTCTAATGATATAGCAGTGGAACAATTCCTAAACTGCTAGATTATTCATTCAGCATGGCAGGGGGTGGGAATAGGACAGTGCATGCATATCTATTATTATTAATAATTTTTGGGTTATCTACCTAGCTACCAAACAGCAAGTCATTTATAGTCAGTCATTTTGTGAACCAACACATCAAAACTCTATTCTAATTTTGATTCCAGTGCACTTGGTAGTGAGTCTTAGTAGTATCTGGCACACGTGAGCTTATACTGAGCTTGTTAATGTTGTGTGTCATATTTCTTTTTTTCTTTTTTTTTTACTTAGTTACTAGTTTTTTACTAGTAATTAGTGTAGGTTTAAACTGCTTTTTACAAACACTGTGAGAATATTGTCTTTACTTAGGCTTTGAAATCATTTCCAATATCATTTGGTATTGAAAACCACACAACCTTGGATGGATGGAAGATGGCTATTTGATTGATGCTTCTTTCTCTATTTTGTTAATGACTGTTTTTATTAGTCATCTTCAATTTGCAAGGTGGAATTCAGGCAGGAGTTAACACAAGTACTGGTAGGGTAAGGAAACCTGGTGGTGGAACCGAGAAGTCCAGGAGTGTATACAAAAGAAGAGGGAGGCAAAGAAGACATGGGGCAGTCAGAGAGATGAAGAAAGTAGACAGGTGTACAAGGAGAGCGAAGGCGAAGAGGGGCGAAGAAAGCTGTGGCGAAGGCCAAAGATAAGGTGTTTGGTGAATTTTATGAGAGGTTGGACAGTAAAGAGGTTAAGAAGTTATGGGAAAGAGTAGTGGAAGCTAAGTTAAGAAAAGAGGTGAGGATTAGTGAACAGCATTTTGGTTTTATGCTGAGAAAGAGCACTACAGATGCAATGTTTGCTTTGAGAGTGTTGATAGAGAAGTACAGAGAAGGTCAGAAGGAGTTGCATTGTGCCTTTGTGGACTTGGAGAAAACATATGACAGGGTACTTGGGATCAACAGTTCAGTGTAATGGCGAGTATGGAAGAGAGGTGAAGAAGAGAGTACAGGCAGGTTAGAATGGGTGGAGAAGAGTGACTGGAGTGATTTGTGACAGACGGGTACCAGCTAGAGTAAAAGGGAAGGTTTGCAGGACAGTAGCAGGACATTAAGAGGAGGTTTCTGGACGTGGTGGGACAGGACATGCAGGTGGTTGGTTTGAGGCAGGAAGATGCAGAGGACCGTAAGAAATGGGGACTGTTGATCCGCTGTGGTGACCCCTAAACAGGAGCAGCCGAAAGAAAAAGATTAGCCATCTTCAATATGAAAGGATGCCTCTAACCTTGATCTTATCAAAGAGTAAACACTACAAAATCACTGATTCAAAGAAGTATTTGTTCAACATCAAATGGAAATGTTTCTATTCTGCAGGAGTCTGCAGGAGTCACTTCCTATGTGGCTTCCACAGCTTCAGTAAGAGCGTGAGCATGGCAGGGTTTTTCTGCCTTGGGCGATTTTCAGGGGAGCTTATTAAAAAGTGGAGGCAGACAAAGTTCAAGCAAAGCCCTGTGTAGTCATAGCCAAAGCTGGAGAATGAGGGGGTCTATTTTAGTTGAAGTTTTATTTTAGATCTGTCGATAGATGCTTTGCGTCCATCCCTTGTTTTACTGTTGCTGTGGAAACCTCTGCTCTGTTTCGTAAGATGCAGTTGTTTGGAGTCATGGAGCGAGCTGAATGCAGAAGCAGAAGCAAAAAAGGATGTGATGATTTATGGTTTAAGATCCATCTCTATTCCTGTAATTTTAAACATTAACTATAATATAACTATTGCACCTGTGTGACTGCAGGCTGTCAAAAGGTTCTTTCTCATGACACATTTTTTTTTTCCCCTGTAATATTAAACAACTTACTGTAAACATTACAGAGCAGGTATTTGGTGGAGAATGATTGTGCTTCATGGAGAAAGTTGTTGTTTGAACACAGTGGTGTAAGGTAGAGAATAATAGTGTGGTGGAAAATGACTATGTTTTTTAAAGAAGGTTGAAGCATGTAATTAAAGAATAATGGTGAATTCATTAATTAGAGAATAGATGGATGCTGGTGAAGAATAATGGGTTTAAATGAGATAGGTGGTGTTTCATTGATATGGATTGTAGGGGCTTTAGAGGAACATGTTGGATGGAGAAAGATGGTGTTTGGAAAAGAAAGATGATGGTTCATTATGAATGTCGGTGTTTGGCAGACAGAATCTGTGCTGAGTGGGGAAATAATGATGTTTAATAGAAAATAATGATGGAGAAGGGTGATGTTTGGTGAGGAATGCTTATATTTGGTGAACGGAGCTGGTGTTTGGTAGAGAATAATTGCAATGCTGGGTAAATGTGTTTGGATGGCTTTGCAGTGTATTTATTCTGTATTTCATACAAGATATTGTCTAACCTAAACACACATTTTGTCTGTTGTCTAACGTAAACTCACAATACAAAGGTATTTGCTTATTTTTCTGGCGTTCACCACTGGATAAATGCAGTGTGTCAGTTGAGGCAAAGAATTAGGTATAATAAAGAGGTGCTGACAGCAGTTTCAGATTTTCTGACAGACTACAGATAATGCTCTACCAACAAGAACAAAGATTTTTTTTTAACTCTTGAGGTTTGAAACAAAAATTCTTGCATATGTGAGCACTTTGGAAATTGCCTTGAGGTGAAGTTGGATTGTCCTTATACTGAGAGAGAAACAGAGAGACACAGATGGAAAAAAAATACACAGAGGAGAAAGTGACTTGGAAAGAAACAAACAGAATAGAGAAATGAGATGGAGTAGACACAAAGTGAAGGACAGACAGAACAGAGAGACAATGAACAGCAGGAATAGACTCACTGAGGGATGGAATGTCACTCATTCACTTGCTTTGTCATTTGTATGTGTATTCAAGCCGATTTTCTCTCGTTGTTTTTCTCAACGGCTAACAGTGAAGTTCCTGATCCACTGTGGCCTCTTACATAAGACGCTGAAGCGGCTCTTTCAGAAGCAGCGATTTATCCATACAAACCCCAACAAACCTCAACAAACTCCAACAAAGTTGAGAATAAAGCATTGCTGAGCCGAGCTCAACTTCTTCCCACAGCCTGACTCGACAATTTACCATGACAACCCTCAACTCCCTCCATCCTATAGTCCTATAATTATGACAAGAGGGATTATGGGAGTTTTTTTGGCAGGACTGAGGTCCCTATTTCCCAAGGCTTTAGACCCTTTCAAACAAGCTCTTTTACCCAACAGACCCTTTACCCGACACAACCCTGACATGCTAACTCTGCACACACTACCATGACTATGGAATAGAAACCATGAAGTCAAAGGTTTAGCCCCATACCAGAACTTAAAGAGAAATAAAGAGAAAATATGCCCTTGTTAACTGAAATAAAAAAAGGCACATTGAAAAAAACATTAATTTAAAAAAATTATTCAAAAACTGCAGGAGATGGAGATGCGATTGCAATGGATTTAGTGATGTTTTATAGTGTTTGACAATGATTTTTGAAATTCAACTGGACCAAGAAATAAATCAGCCCAAAGAGTCCAATTTTAAATCATGAAAATTAATAATTATTATAAAATGCAAACCAGAAACAGAAACTAATTGGGGAAAAAAAATTCAAAAAATAAAAACTAAATTAAAGACAAATGATCTTTTAAAAATTGCTTTTACTCCACTATTAGATTGTGGCCAGTATCACCATTTAGCATTCCCTTCCCTTTTCTTTCAGCTGCTCCGATTAGGAGTCTCCAAAACAGATCAACTGTCTCCATTTCTTCTGCACCTTCTTCCTTCAAACCAACTGCCTGCATTTCCTCCCTTACCACATCCATAAACCTCCTCTTTGGTCTACCTATTCTCCTCTTGCCTGGCTGTTCCATATTCAACATTCGTCTATTTCAAAATGTCCTACCTGAGCTGTCCCTCTAATATAATAGTTTGTAATCCTGTCCATCCTAGTCACACCCAATGAAAATCTCAGCATCTTTAACTGCCGTCTGTCCTTTCGTCAGCATCACCGTCTCCAAGACATTCTCTGTGTAGCCAATTGGTATAGGTCCTTTTAACTCCTTACTGTCCAGCCTTTCATACAATTAACCAAGCTCCTTATTTTTAGCATTCGCCACCATATACCATATATTTAGCCTTAGCCTGCTTCCTTCGCCCTGCACTTCATCTCGGTCTACTTTCTTCATCTCTCTGACTATCCCTCTTGTTTTTTGCTAGCCCCTTCGTCTGTATATACTCTTGAACTTCTGGTTCCACCACCAGGTTTCCTTAACCTCCCTCTTCTTTCCAGATGTCACACCAAGTACCTTTCTAACTATCTCTCTTTTTGCAGTTGTTCCCCAGAAATCTGGTAACTCTTCACTAACACCCCCCCACCCCCCACCCCCCGGCACCAATTCACCTTCACCTTGCAGTCTTCCTTCTTCAGCTTCCACCACTTGATCCTCGACTCTGCCCTCTGCAATTTCCTCCTATGTTTGAACTCCAAGGTCATCCCATTGAACACCATCCTATACTATTTAGCTACACTCTCCTCTGTCACTGCTTTGCTGTCTCCAATCTCCTTCAGTCTGACCCTCCAGCAAAGGATATAATCCACCTGAGTGTATCTTCCTCCACACTTGTATGCCACCCTGTGCTCCACACTATTATTAAAATAAGTATCACCTCTCTTCCCTTCACCAACATGTCCATTAAAGTCAGCACCAATCACAACTCTCTCTCCCGCGGGTACACAATCAGTTCATCTAACTCACTCCAGAATTCTTCTTTCTACTCCATCTGGGTTATTCCCTTCCCCCTAACCTCCACACAAATAATGCCACTAAGCTGGGAAGGTAAAAGTGAAAGTGATGCTTTTTTATTGAATAAACTAAATTTCTAGAATCGAAGCTTTACCGGACATATACAGTACTGCGCAAAAGTTTTAGGCAGGTGTGGAAAGAATGCTTTCAGAAATATAAATTATGATTGTTTATTTTTATCAATTTACAAAATGCAAAGTGAGCGAACAGAAGAAAAATCTAAATCCAATCAATATTTTGTGTCACTACCTTTTGCCTTCAAACCAGCATCAATTCTTATGGCCCCCACAGAGCCCTGATCTCAACATCATCCAGTGTGTCTGGGATTACATGAAGAGACAGAAGGATGTGAGGAAGCTACATCCACAGAAGATCTGTGGTTAGTTCTTCAAGATGTTTGGAACAACCTACCAGCCGAGTTCCTTCAAAAATTGTGTGCAAGCGTACCTAGAAGAATTGATGCTGTTTTGAAGGCAAAGGGTGGTCACACCAAATATTGATTTGATTTAGATTTCTCTTTTGTTCATTCACTGCATTTTGTTGATTGATGAAAATAAACGATGAACACTTCCATTTTTGAAAGCATTCTTTGTTTACAGCATTTTTTCCACATCTGCCTAAAACTTTTGCACAGTACTGTATATAATTAGAATAGAATAAAATAGAATAGATCCTGAAATGGACTGCTAACCTGTCCAGTTTCTCTGCCTTTTGCCCTGCAGGACAAGTGGCTATAAAAATTAAATGAGATAATAGAATAGAAAGATCTAGAACTTTGAAGTAGTGAAAAAAAAGATAAGGAGAAACTTACATAATCCAATCTTAAACTTTCTGTTTAAGGTTCTGTGGAACCTGACTTCAGCTTTGTTCTGTTTTAATAAGCTCAGTCTAGACTGGACTGCTCGATGTGAAATAGCTCTTTAATACCCCGCAATCCATTCTGCTGCAGATCGTGTAATTACAGTATAATCAAACACATATTTCTCTCCACAGTGATCTCTAATTGCACACATATTGCAGTTTGTCTTTCCCCCCATCGTTCAGCGGGTTTCCCGAGGATACTCAGCCATGTTCTTCCAGGAATGGAACAGAGTGAATTTCTTTTTCTCTTTCCCCCTCTTTCCGACGTGTGATAATGATGTCGATTTTCAGAGCTCATTCCAGACATGCACTTTTTTCCCTTAGCAACTGATTTGGAGCACAACTAATTGTAGATTAAACATCAGAAAGTCTCTCTTTTCTGCTTGAGGGAAGGAGAAGTGAGACTAGTAAGAGATACAGATAGGAAGAGAGTCAAAGTTAATTCAGAGAAGTTGCAGATATAGTCAAAAGATATCAAAGGAATATTGTTTGAATTAAATCTCACTCATGGCTCATTGCAACAAGTAGAGGAATTAAAAAAAATACTGAAGATTGTAAACTGTCAGTCCATTCCATATTTGTGTTTGTAAGGAGGAGATGAGATCTTGAAAGTGGAGGAATGAAAGTGAGTAGGTTAAAGACAGAATACATGAGTGTGAATGAAAGGGAGGAAAGTGGAGTGGTTAGGATGGAGGGAGTAAAGGTGACAAAGGTGGAGGAGTATAAATACTTGGGATCAACAGTTCAGAGTACCAGCTGGAGTAAAAGGGAAGGTTTACAGGACAGTAGTGAGACCAGCTCTGTTGTATGTGTTGGAGATGGTGACACTAACGAAAAGACAGGAGGCGGAGCTGGAGGCGTCAGAGTTAAAGATGCTGATTTTCATTGGGTGTGACGAGGATGGACAGTGTTAGAAATGAGTATATTAGAGGGACAGCTCAGGTTAGACGTCTTGGAGACAAAGTTAGAGAAGCAAGGTTGCGTTGGTTTGGACACGTCCAGAGGAGAGACGAGGATTATATTGGGAGGAGGATGTTGAAGATGGAGCAGCCACGAAAGAGGAGAAGAGGAAGACCAAAGAGGAGGTTTATGGACGTGGTGAGAGAGGAGATGCAGGTGGTTGGTTTGAAACAGGAAGATGCAGAGGACCATAAGAAATGGAGACGGTTGATCTGCTGTGGAGACCCCTAAACGGGAGCAGCCGAAACAAAGAGAATAAAAAGAAGTAGGAGATGGGATAATTTATTATAATAATTTATTAATTAGATTAATTAATATTGTGTGTGTGCGTGTGTGCATGTGTATATATGTGTGTATGTGTGTGTGCTCTGTGATGGAGTAGTGAGCTGTCCAGGATGTTTCTATGGCCCTGTTTAGTATATGATATATTTTATGATTGATGGATGGATGGCTTTGGTGGTGATTAAACCAGGGTACCTTTGCAGTTTGGTTTGTTGCCATGGATTTAGCAGGAGAATCACCATGGCAATAATATTCAAATTCACCTTTACTAGGCCTGGCAGATGGCTGCCAACTCCTGAAGGCAACAAAGCCTTCATACTATTACAGCCTGTCGCATACGCTTACACACACACACACACATACACATACACATACACTATTCCCATATTCCAGATCCTGGATAACAAGTGTGTTTGAGAAATGTCATGAATGTCAGGAAAGATGCTGAGGCTGTGCTGGAATGTGTTGCTGATTCATCTTTGCTGTGTTTTCCCACACTCCACCATTTCAGTGACATTTCAGTGTTGTTGTTGTTTTCTGAGAAACTGAGAATGCATCTTTTTAGCAGTGTGTGTATGTGTTTGTTACTTTTGAGAATAAAATCTGCACCTTTTCTGCAAATCTCCAGAAAGTTAGTGTCATCTCTCTTCTGGGAGCCGCAATGTCAGTTTGTTTCGCACGCTTTCTAGCCTATTTCCCCCTGCAGGGTTTTGCAGTATCTCCTGCAGACACAGTGGAAAATGTGATATTATAGTGTATGATTTCTTTAACTGGTAATTCCTCTCATGCTTTTCCCCAAGGTTGTATCTGTGTCCTTCTGCTGCAAATGTCATTAATCTGTAGACGAGGAGTAGAGGCATGGGGTCCACTCTATTACCTGCAGGTGCTGGCCAGGCTGTGCCAGGGCAAAGACGTAGGTTTTCCCGGACTTGTGCCATGGCAGTGTTGCAGGTGCTGCTCCACTGTGCCACTCCAGCTCCTGGGCAACATTTTGGTTCTGCTTCACTGGTTCATCCTAGTTCCAGGGCAATATTTTACACTCTGCTCAAACATGCCAATCTCCTGACAGGGCAATGTTGCTAAGGCAAAGTCAAAAATGCCATTAGGTAAATGGCACACCAGTAACCTAACTGGTATGCCATTGATACTATTAAGTCATGGGTTAGGTAAGAGTGTGAACACATTAATGCGTGTTAACAGTTGCACACAAAGCTACAAATGTTTATTAAAATGCATTAAACTATAACCTTGTTATAGTGGTGCCTTTGTTTGTATCTTTAGTTACGTTCGCTGTGCCTAATAAAGTTGAGAACAAGCATCCCGGCTATGCATTTACGTCCTACTCATACCACCCCAGTGTTATATGGACTCCTGTTTAGATTCCTTTAATGATATTAAGAATTATATTCGGCGGTGGCCTAGTGGTTAGGGAGTTGGCCCCGCATCAGAAGATTGTGGGTTCGATTCCCTCACAAGTAGGTTGCCCTGAGGTACCCCTGAGCAAGGTACCGTCCCCGTCACTGCTCCCCGGGCGCTTTAAATAGCTGCACGGTGTTTGTGTGCATGGGTTAAAAGCAGAGGTCCAATTTCGTTGTGGTTCATGGTATGCAGTGCTGTGACCTCGCAATGACAAGGGTTGTCACTTTCACTTTTTTTCACTTTCATATCTACAACCATGTACAGTGTTTTATGAATGTATTATAAGGTTATAAATACTGTATGTTCAAAGATTCTTAAAATGGTCATTCATAAAATCCTATTGTACTAAAATTATCATAAACACCTATGAGTGCAATATATGACTTTAATGCCGGTTTTACAAAATGTTGGCTCAAGAATAAATATGGCTGCTCACTACTGGACAATGTGTATGGATTAAAAGCAGAGGATGCATTTCATTGTGGTTCACTGTGTGGTGTGCTGCGTTTAGGGCAGTGGTGGCATAGCTGTTCAGGAGTCAGCCCCGGATCGGAAGATTGAGGGTTCGATTCCCTCACCAGTAGGTTGCCCTGAGGTACCCTTGAGCAAGGTACCGTCCCCATCACTGCTCCCTGGGCGCTTTCAATTGCTACACATGTGTGTATGGGTGAAACGCAGAGGTTGAATTTCATGGTGTTGTGCTGTTTCACAATTACACATAGTCACTTTTTCTTGCAATTAAACAAGGTGCATAACACAAGTGTCCCAGCAACACACAGTACCACCTGCTGTGCTTATAACCTTCCATTACTTGTAATCTAGATAAGACTTATAGCTCCAGTCGTTAACTAGAGCAAATGTCAGACACAGACACAAACACGTCTTGCCTGGTTGACTATATTCAGGATAAGAGAAATTATATGGTGTAAATCTGACATTTTGCTGAACTATGACTTTAAACATAATTTAACACCCTTACCTTCATGGAGACGATGCTGAGGGCGTTCAGATTCAGAATTAATTATGAAGTGTTCAGTTTCCTCTCTGATGCTTTGTTACTCAACCAGCGAATGAATTATTCAGTCTTAATTAGGACACAGATGAAAAAGCAAAATGAAACTAATTAGACTAGTTACTTTTTCCCCCCAAAAGACAGATTAGTGCAGTTTAGCGAGCCTCCACTTTTGTGTTCTTCAGTAACGGTTGCAGGTAGGAGTAATCTTTTTTGTAATAAAAATGAGCTGCAAACCGTGAGAAATATGGGCTTCCATATAAAGCATGCTGTGATTTTTAAAGTTTTTGTCTGTTTGGTTTCTTTGCAAACACAAATCAATTGTTTTAATGAAACCAAAGTGAGAAATAGACTCGGATTTCTTACATAACTACATAATCCCATGAAACCATAGTGATAAATTTCGCTTCAGAACATCTGTAGTCTTTCAGGTTTAAGTTCAGCTGTTGCCATAGCAGAACATCAGACTTTAGCCATCTCATTCACATGTACTGTTTTAATGATGCCTTCAGCACCTTAAATCACATCTTCAAATAATACAGTGCAATGCACTTTTTTAAAATATTAGAAAAAACTCTTAAATTCAAGGATTAAAAAAAAATAATTGGATATGTATACTGACTGTATACAACACAACAATGATAGCTCTAAACGTAATAAGGGTTCATGTTTATTTTGAAGGGCACTTCATACAGAGTTCATACAAAGCTTCCTTATAAAAGTGAAAAATTTTTCCATGTGAAAGTGACTTTTCTTGTCATTGCAAGGTCACAGCATAGCACACAGTGAACCACAACGAAATTGGACCTCTGCATTTAACCCATGCACTTAACCCGTGCAGCTATGAAAGCGCCCGGGGAGCAGTGACAGGGACGGTACCTACTGGTGAGGGGTTTGAACCCACAGTCTTCCGATTCTGTGGCAAACAGAACTCCACAGAACTGGTCTCAGTTGTTTTCTTTGTTTCTGAGGTTTTGCTCCATGTTAACTTGTCGAGGGATTTCTTTACAAAAGCACTTATGCCATCTTTTTGATCTCTTTATTCTGAGACTCCTCATTATCTCCCTTGTTCCTGCCATTTCTTCATGGTCTACACTTCAGTTTCCACACAGCACATAATCCACATTCAGTCATAGCAACACATTCTTTCCCAAGGCAACCGCAGCAGCTTCCTGCATTCCACCAGGTTCAGGAGGCTTTTACCAGTGAAAAAACTTCCACAACGTGTGGGACTGGGTGAGTGAGAGAAACCGGAAAAGAGAAAAGAGAGAGAATGAGAAGTGAGGAGGAAAAGAGAGATCAAAGAGAGCCCTTATTGACGTTTTTTCTCATGCTAACAATAACAACAATAATAATGATAACAATAATGATTACATTTAGCAGATGCTCTTATCCAGAGCAACTTACATGTCCTAATTACAGGGACAGTCCCCCTGGAGCAGCTGAGGGTTAAGGGTCTTGCTCAGGGACCCAGTAGTGGTAGTGCCAGAGGTGGGATTCGAACCTGGGACCTCTTAAGCCATAGGTCCATAGGCAAGTATCCTACCACTGGACCACCTCCATCCATAATAACTTAAGTAGCCAATGGAGGCTGTTAATGAACAAACTCTACATTAATGATGCAGATACAGAGAATGTGCATCACAGTTATTAGCGGGAACATTATTTTGTTACTTATTTGTGATTTTGAATTGGATCTGTTTTTTAGTTAACAAGTTTACAGCAACAGTTTACTGACACATTTTTATATGAAACCCAATTATTATTTTTTTTATTTACAGGAAACCAATATTATGCAAATGTGTATTCTAGTGTTAGAGTGAAAGTGACTACTTATATCATTGTGAAGACAGCACATAGTAAACCACTAAAAATGATACACTGCATCACACTTAAGTGGAGCAATAAGCAACCATATCCTACACCCAGCGAGCAGTGATGGGGACAGTGCCTTGCTCAAAGGTACCTCAGATCCATGCCCGATCTAGTCTGGTGTTCTCCTGCATGCTTGTATATTCTTGTCTTGTTTTCTAGGAAATGTAAAAAATCTTGTTTGTGAATTAAATGCTGTGGGAATTTTATTTCTACAGTTCAGCCTGTATTTATTTGCCTGTACAATTTCAAAATACACTGTGAGGCTTAGGCACAAAGCCCTGTTTGAACTCAATTGACTTCTATTAGCATAGAAGTTTCTATTGCGCCCATTATTCTAAAGCAGCTTTGCGGAACTGTGGGTCCGATTGCTTTGTACAGCAAGAAGAATCTCCCCACTTCAGCCATTCTTATTCTGAAGTTGTCCGTCATGGTAAGCAGAGAGTCGTTGGTGTGCACTGAGAGGTTACTCAGTTCATTAACTTCTGTCCAGCCAGTAAACAGAGCATGTTCGAGCATGTCTCCATCGTTAATGTGGAGGAATTGTCTGTGACTCTATTCCATCAACAGATCCTGCACTGCACTGGTTAGAGATTTTTTTGCTCTCTGACACATCTGATAGAGTTTGTTCTTTTGCAGATGAGTGGCAGGTATGGAGTCTGAAGGCTGTGTTGCTGTATTTAGAAGGATCGGGCTTGTATCTGTTAAATGTCAAATCAGCCAGTGGTCTGATCCTGCCTCCTGGTGGGTTTGACCTTTTCATCTAGAAGTTCACAATCTCACTCCAGGGAAGCACGTGCTTTGCAGATTTTTGTGCAAACTCCACACTTAATTCAAAAACAATCAGGTAACTCAGGCAGTTACCAAACCCTCTGTGGTAAAGCAGGAAAACCAATGAGGCATGAGATTGAGAACACTACTTTTCGTGTTTTCATCCAGCTATCCACTACAAATGAAACCCATGTCTTTATTAGAAACTTAATATGTGTGCTATAGAGCAACAGATGGCTTATTCACTTTTTTCCTGCATATTTAGATATCTCTCATCTCATCTTCAACATTATAACAAACAGCGAACATGCAGACTGAAAACCTTTGAATGATTGGAATGAAATCTGTGAGTATGAATGACTCATGAAATGAAATGTAATACTTGTTTCATGTGAATGATATATATATATATATATAGTACTGTGCAAAAGTTTTAGGCAGGTGTGAAAAAATCCTGTAAACAAAGAATGCTTTCAGAAATATAAATAATGATTGTTTATTTTTATCAATTTACAAAATGCAAAGTGAGCGAACAAAAGAAAAATCTAAATCAGATCAATATTTGGTGTTACTACCTTTTGCCTTCAAACCAGCATCAATTCTTCTAGGTACACTTGCACAAGGTCAGGGATTCTGTAGGATTATAGTCGGTGTATGATCAACCAGTTTTACCAAACAGGTCCTGATGATCATCAGTGTCACACGGAGGTTGAAACACAGTCATGTTTGGAACAACCTACCAGCCGAGTTCCTTCAAAAACTGTGTGTAAGTGTACCTAGAAGAATTGATGCTGCCTTGAAGGCAAAGGGTGGTCACACCAAATGTTGATTTGATTTAGATTCTCTTTTGTTCATTCACTGCATTTTGTTGATTGATGAAAATAAATGATTAACACTTCCATTTTTGAAAGCATTCTTTGTTTACAGCATTTTTTCACACCTGCCTAAAACTTTTGCACAGTACTGTATATATATAACCTTTACATATATATATATAAGGTTAAAGACATGACTAGGTGTAATGCACTGAGGACTGAAGAGTGTGTTCTTTATTTTTCTTGTCTTCTAAGCTCATGCTCTGTCATGCTGTTAATGTAAGTGTCAGCATGACCCTCGTGTGAACCTCCCAAAAATCAATACTCATAAATCCAACCATGCCCGTCTTCCTCCAACTTCATTTGCTCCATGTTCCAGTGCATTAATTACACTAGAAATCTTCCACTCTGACATGCCCTCATTTCCTTTTCTCTTTCTTTCTTTTTTAATCTTTTAGCTTTTTTGTGCTCTGTCCCTGCTCGGCAGCCTCCTGCGGACTGAAGGGGTTATTTCGCAAGGGCAGCCGCAGTAGAGGGGGATTTTATGCCAGAGTTTGAGGGAGGTGTTTCTGACAGGCTTTTCTGTACTTCATTAACTCTACTGATTTTATCAAGGCAACATGTTTCTCTGCAAATTCAGCCTGACTCTACGCCTTAATTAGCTTGTCACCTTATAAAGAAAAATCTATAATAAGCATTTGTTGCTCCCAGAGCTAAGGATTACAGAGATATTTATCAGTATGCAGGGTGTCTTGGCAGTTTCTGTGTATCTTTATGCTATTTTAGTGCAGCTACTATTGTACTCTACATATCATACATTACTTTCCATTACAATGCAATACCATACATTTATGTGCTCATGTGATCTAGTGTTTTTGAAAAGTAGTCCACTTACCATAACTTTTAAAATTGTGTACATAGTTTGGAATGCTTCTCAAATGTCTCATTTGTCTCATTTAATAATACCTCACTTTAAATGATGGGGCAGCGGTGGCCTAGTGGTTGGGGAGTTGGGCACAGGTTCGGAAGATTGTGGATTCAAACCCCTTACCAGTAGGTTGCCCTGAGGTACCCTTGAGCAAGGTACCGTCCCTGTCACTGCTCCCCGGGCACTTTCATAGCTGCCCCCTGCTGGACGGTGTTTGAGTGCATGGGTTAAATGCAGAGGTCCAATTTCGTTTTGGATCACTGTGTGCTGTGCTGTGACTTTGCAATGACAAGCATAGTCACTTTCACTTCACTTAAACCTCAAAGGATGTTTACTAACAGGAGGAAGCTGTAGAAGTAGAGCTGCCATATTTCTTGTAATACATTATAGGCACCCCTCCCCTGATCATGGACAGCTGTAGTATTTGAGGGACCATCAGTATACAGTCAAGATTAAGTGTAGAAGGAGGCTGCTGGCCTCAGCGTTAGAAACATAGATGGATAGATGGATAGATGGATGGATAGATAGATAGGTAGGTTTTATTGTTGACAATTATGATTTTGCTTGCAACTTAAATTTTAAATATACAGATGTTTTGAGGTGGAATTCATTTGGTGAAATTTGATTTTGGGATTTTTTTAATACACTGCATAATTAAATGTTACTGAAGCAGTTATTCACACAGTAGTGGAACATATTCAATAAGTATGTATGAGGATTTTCCAAAATCAGGGCAGAACTGTCACCCACAGATGTATTTGAATTCCCTCTCCAGTTCTTTACCTGCTTGTTCTCTGAATAAGACGTCTGTTTAATGGCTCATTGTATTAAAGTCAGAATAAATCCCATAATTCCGTCCTCTGAGACACAGAATCATTTTCCTGGAAGAGTGCAACGCGGTGAATCACGATGAGTAGGCACATGATTTTCTTTCATCTCATTCTTCATTCTTTCTCCCTTTCCCTGTCCCCCCCTCTGTCTGTCTGTCTGTCTGTCTGTCTCTCTCTCTCTCTCTCTCTCTCTCTCTCTCTCTCTCTCTCTTTCTATCTGTAAGTGAGTCAGCAGTGCATTTTGACAGCAGTGTTCAGTCTACACTACAGCAGGTCGCATCAACATTTACTGTACAGAGATTTATTTGGCCAAATTTCTACATTTTCTAACTTTTTTCAATTATACCTTCTCTCGCTCTCTCTCGCTCTCGCTCTCTCCCTCTCTCTCGCTCTCTCTCTCTCTCTCTCTCTCTCGCTCTCTCTCTCTCTCTCTCTCTCTCTCTGTCTCTGTATTTCTGTATCTTTCTATCCCCCATTGTGTGTGTGTGTGTGTGTGTGTGTGTGTGTATGTGTGTGTGTGTGTGTGTGTGTGTGTGTGTGTGTGTGACAGAGAGAGAGACAGAGAGAGAGTGCAGTGCAGTGGAGAATAAGTATGAATGATTCAGTGAATCCTAATTGCTGTTATGCTAATTTCATGTGAATGAAACACACATGCACACAAGCACACAGACGCACATACACGCACACACACGCACACACACACACACACACACACACACACACACACATCATTCAGATGATTAGAACCACTGATTTCAAGACCAGTGTACTGGTTCTAGCCTCTAGCTTTATTCGAGTACTCTCGTGGGTCCACTTCTTTCTACTTGTCCAGTCACAGTTCTCTTTTTCAAGTCCTCTTCTTGCTTCTAGTTCATTTGTTCTTTCCTTTTTTATTACTTTTTTCCTCTTGTTCACTTCCAATGCACTCTTTGCTCCTCTTTTTGCCTGTGGCTTGTCTGCAGTCCTCTCTCAGGTCCTTTTCTTGCTTCTAGCATCTCTGTAATTCTTTTTCAGATCCACTTCTTGCCTGTAGTCAACTTGCAGTGCTCACTTAGGTCCTAATCTTTTCTGCTGTCCACTTGCACTTCTCTTTCAGGTCTCCTTTTGGACACTCTAATCCACTTGGGTTCTCTCTTTCTTCCAGTCCACCTGGAGTACCCTAATAGGCATTTTTCTTGCATTTTTCAGTCTACTTGCTGTTTACTGTCAGGTCCACTCCTTGCCACAAATACACATGCAGTCTCTCAGGTTCTTGTTCTTGTTGTGTGTCCACCTATTGTTCTCGTATGTCTTTCCAGAGTCTGCATTAGTTCTAAATGTTTTCAGTTTGGTCTTGGGGAGCAATAGTAGACTAGTATTGGTGAAACGATCTGCAAGAGTGCAAAAAAGGTTTGGGACAGGAGGAGCTAAATAAAAGTTAAAGCAGGGCAAGGCCATCTAAAACTTTAAACATGCAAATAACACATTTTTATCTTATTCGCTTTGAAGCTTGAGGCCAGTGTAGCTGGGTGTGTGTGATGTGTATGGGAAATTTGTTATGTGTGCATACCCTCAGAGCTGATTTTTTAATGTAGTGTCTTAACAAGAATGCCAGTAAAAAGAGATTTACAGTGATCCGAACATGAGAGATGAAGGCACATATGAGGTTTTCTGTATCCTTCAAACTAAGTAAGGGTTTACATTTGGAAAAATAGCACATTTTTTGTGATTTACTTAATATGTGGTTTTGAGGAGAATATAACCATCGTGAAATAATTTAAATTGATGCTGAAACTGCTAAATCTGTTTTAGCAGTGTCTTATCTACATTTTAACTCATGAGTAGATGCTGTTAATGTGGGAAGGAGAACTGTGATAGATTTGGTACTAAGATAAATCTGAACATCATCTGCATAACAGTGGAAACTGAGAACTGAATGATCTGGTCTCGCCAGATGATAACATGTGCCACTGTTGGGACATGCTTGTATCTACAATTTAATAACACTAATGGAGAATTAAAAAATGAACTTCAAACGGATTTTTATTCATGTGATTTATGCTCTGATTCATTCTTTAGATTACATTTTAAAGTGACCTAAAAGTCAGAAAGGTTTTCCAGCAATAAAAATGTGATGATATTATATATATGATTAAAAAGAGGAGGCTGAGAACTGATCTTTTGGAACATGTTGTCTGAGTTGGGCAGGAGATGATTATGTTTAATGATAATGGTTTCTGTTATTTTATTAAAGATATTTTGTAAGCCAGACATCACGGTGCAGAGGAATACCGGGACGAAAGAATGACAATTAACTTTATGAATTACTAAAAAAAAAAAAAAAGCAGCAGGTAACAAATCCTTTATGAGGATATCTCTTCATGCTCCTGGTTCCACTGCAAATCTCTATTCTCTTATTTTTTATGCAGCTCTCAGTCAGGTCCCCTCTTGCCTCTGGTTTGCCTTTATTCAGATGAGGCTCATGTCAAATTTCTGGGGACCAGTGTGATGGGTGATCCCTGTTGAGGATTTGCTTTGTTTAATACCAGCCAAGTGCACATATTTTACTAATCAATGAGGTTTAATTGTGCACAGAATGAGTTTATGCCTCCGACAGACCTTCGCAGTTATCTCAGAATAGCTGCCGTCTGTCTGCATGATGTAGATCCAACCCATGCCAGTAGGGGGCACTTTTACCACATACATATCTGATTCCTTGCAAAAAATCACAGTGCATTCCCTAACTTCCTTCACCTCCAGGGAATTCAATTATACAATAATGAACTCTTTCAACACAGAGTCTTCTGTACTGTTTTGAAAAGAAGTTGACTTCCATTTCCTCTATTAGCTCTTTTAGTCCTAGTAATCCAGGAGAAAGCAGTAATGCTTCATTAACATTTATAGTTTGTACCTGCCTAAACCAAAATATACCTGAACATTTTTTTGGAGGATGAATTCTGTGAAAAGTGCATATTCTAAACAACCGAATCTTATATTTAATTAGGAGGTGAAGTAATGTGGTATGCGCAGTCTTGGAGGATGAAAAAATGTTTTTTATCATAAATCATTTGGACCTCTTGATTCATATTATAAATTAAATCAAATGTTCTTGTAATATTATATGCATGTGTCAAGCTGTAGTTATTCATTAAGCTGAAAGAGTGTAAAAAAAAAGGGTGAAATAAACCTGAGTGGTGAGAATCAGAGGATAGACCAAGAATCCTCTGCAGGATTCTCACGGTGCCCATTTGGTAATGCAATACTATACTGGCGCCTTAGCTGGAGCTACAGGAGCCAGAGTTTTGGTTGCCAAACCACTGCAGACCTTTACACACCTCTGATCGCAAATAACAACCAAATAGCAGAAAACCCGAGCCAACCTCCTCATGACTTTCTGCCTCTCAAGGCTTTCTGAAGAGCTTTTTTGGGAGAACGATAGGCGTGTTGTGTTTTTATTTTTCTCTCCACTGACACTCATCAGATTACAGTTCCTCCACGGCTCCTCGAACGTCTGCAGTAATTCAGTGCAGCCAAATCATACGGTCCTGGCAGATTAAGTGCAGGATGTCAGTCAGAATGACACAGAGCGAGACCAGAGGAGCAGACAGAAGCGTCAGAATGTGTAAGCGATGTAAGTGCATAAAAGCTTTAAGATGGATCAAATTTGAGGGTGCAAAAAGCGCAGCACAGCCACACATCATTCAAACTGGCGTCTACAAGTTTCTATATGCCATAAATACACTCCACACATGTCACTGATGGGTGTTGATATAGCAGAAGCCACATAAATGTATGCTATCATGAGGGTTTAGCTGATCCACCAGTTTAAACAGTAAAACATACTTTTGTCCATTTTTATATATATGTCATACAGTCTCAGAAACAGTATAAGCAGTTTTTTTCATCTAAGCTACATGAGCAAGTATGTTTAACAAGTCCAAATGGTGAGTGTGTCAAGATATAGGCCTGCAGTTTGTGTCAAGCTTAGAGTTAGATACATAAGCCTTGTAGACGGAGCAAAACCAAAACTCATGATGGCTCAGCTCTTTGTACATCTTTTAGAATATTTATCTATTGTGTGTAACTTTTCTTTGTGATATTTGTTAACTTCATTGCACTTGCCTCATTTCTACAATGATTTATCTGTTTGATCAGCTCCATTTACCATTGAGATGCCCTTTGTAGGTTACAATTACAGAATGTGTTCTGTCATTTATAAGCCTCATTTACCTACTTCATCAATATTCAGGACCCCCACCAAACCACTATTATATGAAAGTGAAGTGAAATTGACTATCCTTGTCATTGTGAAATGACGCACAGCACAACACAACGAAACTCAACCTCTGTGTTTCACCCATAAACACACGTGCAGCAGGGGGCAGCTATAGAAAATGCCCAGGGAGCATTGACGGGTACCTTGAGTACCTTGCTTGAGTAGGGCAACCTACTGGTGATGGAATCAAACCTACAAGATTGATCCAACTCCCAAACCACTAACCTACGACTAACCTCCCGAACCTACATCACTGCCCCGGTGCTTGATAGATTCTCATTTTCTGGGCCACTTGTCCTAATTAGGGTCATGGGGGAGTCCATCCCAGCTCACACAGGGTGAAGGATGGGGACACACCCTGGACAGGGAGGAGCGAGCTGACGGGGATGGCACCTTACTCAAGGGAACCTCAGGGCAACCCACAGGTAAGGGGTTCAAACCCACAATCCTCCGATCCAGGGCCAACATCCTAACCACTACGCCACCGCTGGCCCACCACCAACACTTGTATAAACCAAATATCAGTTTGGCCAATAAAAAAAGAAGGATTTATTTGAGAATAATGTTGGTTAGCCTAGTGGTTAGGGAGTTGGCCCCAGAATCGTAAGCTCATGGGTAGACTGGAAGATTCCCCTGAGGTACCCTTGAGCAAGGTAGTGTCCCCATCAGTGCTCCTCAAGCATTTTCAGTAGCTGCCCCCTGCTGCACATGTGTGTTTGGGTTAAATTCAGAGGCTGCATTTTGTTGTGGTTCACTGTGTGCTGTGCTGTTTTTCGCAATGACAAGTTGTTACTTCACTTTCACTTCACTTTCACTTAGAGGGGTGTAAAGCCCCCCAGCATAGGGCTGTGGAATAAAGGTGCTATGTGATCTAAAGTGATAAAGCACCATCCAGAATCTTTGGGATGAGTTTGAATGGATTATGTGATCCAGGACTTAACATCAGCACCTAATCTCCCTTATGCTCTTTTGATTGAATGCAGTCAAATTCTCACAGCATTATTCTAGGATCTAGTGTAAAGCCTTTCCTGAAAAATAAAGGCTATACATGTATAATTTACTTTTCAGGAAGGATTTCAAGAAAAAGAAAAGATAGAAGAGTTGGCGTCTACACACTATTGGACACACAATGTGTCTATAATTCTCAGAAAGTCTTATGTTAGTGCTTTATCTCCACATCTGTTCTGCATTCCAGTAACCGCTAGATAGGGAAGGTTAATTCCCTAGGTGTTCCTTGAACAGGTGTGTCTTTGTATGACACTTGAAGACAGCAAGAGATTCAGCAGTTCTGACCACAAGAAGAAGTTCATTCCACCAAGGAGGAGCCAAGACTGAGAAGAGTCTTGGTGCATGTCTTCAAGGTTCAAGGCAAGCATTGCTTGTAGTTTTGAGGGGCTGAGAAGAGACTGTCTGATTAGTGTCATCAGATAAGAGGGTGCAGGAACTTGGATCTTGGCCTTGCACCCTATTAACCATATTGTTCCCTTGATACAGCTATGTGTCATGCAGCATGCTTCGGCTGCAACTTCTTCTTCATACAAAACATGTGAAAAAACATCTTTCTCCGGGAGAAAATATTGATCATACTGGACTCATTTGCCACAAACCAGATGCAAAAAGCAGGATAAAAGCCTGATACATCTCTGGTGCATTGTAACTCATGTTTTATTAGGATTTTCTTGTAATTGAAAACACTAAAGGCTGCCTTAGACAGTTACACAATTCTGGGAGATTATTCCTTCTAGTTACATGTTTGAAGAGCCTGAGTAAAACTGTTTTGTTCTCTGACTATCCAACAGTCTTGCACGCATTTTACTGGAAATATTTCTTTCATCGGAATCTGCTTGAAGGTCAGCAGGCTTCTCTTCACGGCCGAGGTATTCCACTTCCGCAAGGATGAAAATGAAAGGGTCCATAACCCACAGCCTCTTGAATAAATGCTCACCAAACGCCAGTGAAACAGGATTTAAATTCCTCATGGAGAAAGGGAAAACTTTTTGGGTATAAACGCACCCACCAGACTGTTTCATCAGCAGAAGGAAACTGTTGTAGCTTGAAGCTGTTCCAGCTCTGTGGTCCGATTTGCACACAAAAGCATGAAGAGTCTTTACATTGCATGAACTTGGATTTAGAACCTTGCAGACACTTTTTCTTTTGTTTCATTGTAGTGACTCAATATTTATACCATTGGTCGGATAGGCTGATAAAACCACTTTCAGCAAAAGAATTTGATTCGCTTTATCTCTGACATCATACTAGTGTTCAAAAATAATGATGGCTGCACCAGAGTCCAACTCCATTATGAAAGAGGTTCAGTCAAATAGGTTGTGAAAGTGTGGTGTACTTCAGATTATCCGAAAATAGGAAGGTAATCTGTACATTGAGAAAAGTTTTAATTTCTAATCACATTAGAAAAGACAAAACCACCGTTTTCGTGATGTCTAGTCATAATTAGGCAATTTAATTTTAAGTGTAAGTGTAATCCTTACATTGCAGTTTGATTTGCTCCATAATGTACAGTCACATACAGTAAATAGATAGATTTGATAGAATTGTCCATGCCCCTAATCTCCAAATAATATCACAAATCCAAAATCTGCAATTGATTATGCTTACAAACGGGATTGTGTTTTTGTAGCTTAACTAGCATGTTTGAAAGAACAGTAAATTAACCACCATGGTAATGTTTAATCACACAGAAATCTATTCTAACCCATCACACATGTATAAAATGGATATTGTGAAATTAATTACATAATATAAACATAAGAATGATCTTTTACAAGCATTCTTTAAAGTGTTTCTCATTTTGCAGCAGACAGAAGGGACAGAAATAACAGAGGCTAAAAAAAATATTAAAAAATGAATATGAAACTGAAAAGTCACATTCCTGCTAACAACTTCTGTATGGAAAGGTGTTGAGATATTACTACAGCTACAAGAACTCCCCCTCTTCTGAATCACCAAAACTCTCAATGATGCTTGTTACAGATTTTAAATCCTTACTCACCCAGTCCCTTTTCCTCCTCCCACATCCTGCAACTCTTACTATTTAAGAGCAGGACATCAACATCCTGTTCAGGAAGTAAAAAAATCTCCACATCCAAATCCAATCTCACCAGCCACCCTAAATCCTGTGATCAGATACCATCCGTTTTCTGAGATATCTTCAATAACTGCTTGACAATGGCTGTGTTCAAGCAGAGTGAGGCTCAGGTATAACATTCTTTGTGCCGAACCCTTGCGAATTCCCTAGATATGGGAAGGCATTATTTCTGGTAGTGTCCTGTTTTTAATTAATTAATTTATGTTTTTGGTAGTAGTGGTGGCCTAGTGCACAGGGACCAGGCAACATGGTGTACACACCGTAAAGCAGTGGGCAGCCATCTCCAGCATCAGGGGAGCAGTGATGGCGACCCAGCCTTGATCAAGGGTACTTCAGGGCAAAATACTGGTCTAGGATTTGAACTTACAGCTTTCCGATCCTGGGGCCTAGTTCCTTAACACTAGCCCTCTGCTGATTGGCCAAAGATGCATATTGCTGAGTGCTGTGCTGGTGCTTACTATGGCAAATAGTCACTTTCTCTTCACTTTCAATGTTATTTGACCTTGTTCTGTTCCTGTATATTCACATGACATTCCTAAGTACACAAGTACAGTCTAGAGTCATGATAGTCTGTGAACACCTAGCCCACTGGAAGGCTATTACAGATCCATTGCTGAATCTCCTATAGTTTGTGTAAAGAACAAACAGCTTTGTCAATGATGTGGACGACTCTGCCCTGCATTTCATTCTACAGGACATTGAGAGTCCATAGATCAATGCTAGACTGTTTGTGGACCTCAGCTAGGCTTTTAGCACCATACTGCCAGAGCACCTAATAGCCAAGCTGTGCCATCTGCCAACAGATAATGGATTTACAGACAAGCAGGAGACAGCAGTACTGGAGTAGCACAAGGTTGTGTCCTTGACTCTTCACTTCAGTCTCTGCACCAATGACTGCAACCAAGGAACTGTCCTTGGAGATCCTGAAGTTTGCAGATCATACCAGATTGGTTGGACATCCCTCAGCATCAGTCCCCTATGGTCTGATGAGTCACTCAAGTTTTGGACAATGTTTGTAGGAAGCTAAAGTAGAATGGCTAGAATGGTCTCCATTGCAAAGAGAGCACAGCAGAATTTTGTGAAGCAGGTTATGAAACTGAACATGCCAAAACACAAAAGGGTTCATTTCTGCACCTGGTTTGTTTATTCTACCTCACGAGTAATTCAAGTGCATAATCAGAAGAGTGCAGAAGATCACTTAATGCAGTCTGTCAGTGCTACAAGGCACAACAGCATAACATAACAGACATAACAGCAGGTCATTAAGTGTGCTGGTAAGAATGTAGGTGACCCATCTTATCCTCAGCATCATCTTTTCCTTTTACAAACTTCATAAGAAATTTCTGGCTGTATGCACACATTCTTTTGTATGGTTGAGGTGGTGTGGATTTCCTCCCTCTCAGTGATGCTCTCAAAAGAAATTAGAATGCTGACAGCTCCTCTTTGTGGAGAATGCCGAACCTGCCTTATAACATGAGGAAACCTTGTTTATCATTTATTATTAAGTAACCACCAAGACAATTCATCAAAATCATACATTTTATTTAGCACTAAATATTAAATCAATTATACAAAAGCAACAATGACAGCCCTAATGTACATATATCCTCATCTGCCACTTTGTTAGATCGCTTGTTAATGCTAATATCAGATCAACCAGTCTCATGATGGCAGCTCAGTGCACAAGATGTTGTTAATGTCACAGGCCAGAGGAGAATGCCCAGACTGGTTTGAGCTGAAAGAAAGGCAACAGTAACTCAAAATAACCCCTCATTACAACTAAGGTATGCAGATGAGCATCTCTGAATGCACACCAAATCAAATCTTGAAGCAGAAGGGCTACAGCAGCAGGAGGCCAAATCAGGTTAGCTAAAAACAGGAAACTGAAACTTTCATTTGGACTGGCTCACAAAAATTGGTCAAAAGAACATTTAGAAAATGTTGTCTGGTTTGATGGGGCTTGACTTCTGCGGCGACATTTGTATTGTAGGCTAAGATCCGGCATCAGCAACATGGAAGCATGTTGTATCAACAGTTCAGGCTGCTGTTGGTGGTGTAATGGTTTGGGGGATATTTTTTGCCACACTTTGGGCCCCTCAGTAACAAATGAACTCAATTTAAATGGAGCCGAATCCCAGATTTTTTGCTGTCCGTACCCAGATGTACCCATCTTCTGATGACTATTTCCAGCAGGATGCCATGTCACAAAGCTCAGATCACTTCAGAATGGTTTCTTGAACATGTCAATGAGTTGCCTTTCCCATAATGGCCTCCACAGTCACCAGATCTGAACCCAATGAAGAGCATTTGGGATGTGGTGAAACAGAGGATTTGCATCATGGATCTGCAGCAACTATTGGATGCTGTCATGTCGATATGGACCAATCCCAGAGGAATGTTTCCAGCACCTTATTGAATCTATACCACAAAGGACTATGGCAGTTTGAAGGGAAAAAGGGGGTCCAACCCAGTACTAGCATGGCTAACTTAATAAAGTGGCCAGTGAATGTGTTTTTACAGACTCTTTCAGTTCCAACTACACTGACTGTTTTTAATCTACATTTTTATTCTTTTTTCTGTTCATTCTTTTTCGCTTGTCATATTTTCTGGAATGTTATAGAGTGCACATGTCTGATCTGTTTAATAGCATATTCCATGTAAATGTAACCTTTATAATATAATGGTTCTGATTCTAATCAAGTAGTAGCTGTGAGAGAATATATATTTATGGGCAAAGCCTGGATAGGAAAGTTGAGTTAAGTGTGTCTGGAGCAGGCATTAAAGTTCTGTTCAAGGGAAACTCTGATCTACAGCTTTTGATTTGGCTTCTGTTTTACTCTAAAATGATGACTCTTTGCTTGGAAAAGAGAATGCTGCAGTGGTTATGGTCCTGGCGGTGTTTTTTGGGATGTGTAAGGGTCGGCTGTAGTCCTGCTGAAGCCGTACTCTTCTCCAGCTGTAGGTTGGGTCCCACTGGGCTGAGTCAGAGCGTGGAGAATAGTTTCTAAAGGCTTCCAAAAAACTACTGAAGATTAGAGCAGAGTCCCAGAGGAAATAACACTGACAGAAACATCACATAGTCACTCTGAGCAGTGTGGAGAACAAACCTGCTTCATATTAGCTTCTTATCTCCTGCATCCTAATTCATTCAGCCCACGTTCGAGGGAGAATGGAGTCCATTCACAGAGTTTATGGTTATATTTCTAGGAAGAATGGGTTGTTTCTCACAGAGTTTATGGCTGCTTTAAGCTAAACTATATGATCAGGGGGTTTAACACCTTAGGCCTGGTTTCTTGGGCATAAATGAATCCTATTCTTACAGTATTTCAGTGTTTAAAATCTCATTTTACATCTTGTTAGTTATCCATTTCCTTTTTTTTTTTTTTAAACTGGTCTTTCAAAGTATAAAATATCTACATTATCCAATCTGTATATTCCTAGAAAAGTGATGCTGAATGTCTAGATACATTGCTGAAAAGTAACAACACAAATTCAATTTGTTTGGCTTCATTATTTAGGGCAGTTGAATGTGTAATGTTTTAGCCAAGCAGTTCACAACATACTAACTGTTAGAACGTAAGATTCCATAATTTATTCATTCCATTTGCCTTTTAGCTCTGTTGCCAAACTAAAGACACAAACTTCAGACACCAAACATGTCTTGGCTTTTCAGCTACAGTTGGCGTGAGGGTAGGTGTATAAATTCGATGTTTGGCTGAACTATCTAAAGGAACACAATGTAATCTGGCTCAGCATTGTCAGTACTGATCAATCACTTGTTTTTTTTTGTCAAGTAGTTATGAACCAATGCACATGCAGCCATTTCCCCTTTTGTGCTCATTAATTGATGGTAAGAATACATAACCGCTATTGAATGGAGAATGGTCTACCTTCCGTTTTGTAGCTGTCTTCATCCCTCCATCATTTATGACCTCACCGCCTGTGGGAAAGAGAAAGAGCGGCTGCCACTGCATGAATGAAGCGCTTTGTTTCTGATGTGTAAAGGCACTGTGAGCTAACATTCCTTCACACACACATACTTGCACACACACTCTTTTTATGAGTGATGGCAGTTCACCTCACAAATCTTCCCCTCCGTTTTTGGCCCCGAAATGATCCCAGGTTCAGCAGCCTCCAGTTCGACCTTTCTCTGGTGGTCAAAGGAAGCGTCTCCCTCCAAGACCATCAATTATGCTCTGTAAATCTGAGCAGTTTGTGTTTGGAGCTCAGGGCTGCTATCAGTCATCCACCGCAGCATGGACAGGGTTAATTATTGGCCTTCAGAAATGGAGAGGTTTTGGTTTCAGAAGGGAAAGGGCATCCCAACATACTTATAAAAAGACCTGAAAGCTATTTAGTGAATTTGTACTTTCAAGGGCAAAGCCTTGAATGTAATACACTGGTATGAAACTCATGATAATATTTTGTAATGTAAGCTAATGTCAGCAATCCAACTGTTTTTGTCAGGCAGTTCATATGGTATGGGGAAATTTTAAACACACGTTAATTTACTTAAATTTAGTTCATGTAAATATCCCGCGTGTAGAACAATATTTTTCTCAATAAGCTCTCATGGATGGCACCATCAAGCATTTGAATGGAAGAATAGCCAAATATCTTAAGTATCCCTGTCAGTTAAATTAGAAAGAATTTACCGTCATGTCTAAACCACTAGTAAAACCAATAAACAAAACTAACCATATTACTTCTCTTCAGTCTCCGTACACTTATCACTGCATGTCTGGCGTCAGACATTGGTGTGCTCCAGTAGCCGCCCGTTGACTCAGATGTAAAAGAAGTTCAGTCCAATCAAGACCTTAGGCTGCTGCAGTGTGGTTATACTTCAGATTATCAGGAGAAAGAAAGTTTCAATTGCAGGCCTCAGCAGCACAAGCAGTGCTTCAGTCAAAACCTTTGGCATCTCCTGTGTAAGAAATAACAAAACTTGCCATTTAAAAACAATGTCTGGTCATTTGAGAGTATCAGTATCAGAAGATCTCCCTGCTCACTTTACTTGAATAATAAGCACTAAAATGTCTAGTTTCGATCAGTGACTCAAATGAAAGACACTCAGAAGAACCACAGAATGACACCCTCACCAATCTGTCACCATCACTGTAAACACACACTGTAGACTTACATTATGGCCAGTCTTCCTGGCTTTTTTAGCGGTAAACAGATTTATAGGCCTGAGAGCAGGTGAGTAATGAGAGAGAGACTGGAGTAGTCCATGATGGGAGATTTTCAGTTTCAGTGAGTCATAGCATAACAATCTGAACACAAATGCCACAACATGCTCACCCTCAGGCTATGTATGTGCATGGATGCATGCATGTGTGTGTGTGTGTGTGTGTGTGTGTATAAAGGTGAGAGAGAGTGTGTTGCTGTGCATTGATGTTTCTCAGCTTTACTCCAAAGCTAATCTAATCTGATGAGATAACACAAGTGTCAATAAAAAAGTGGGAAATGGATCGCCATGGAAACAGTGATCAGGGTGACATCAGTGCTTCTTTGTAAATTGAATTAGCTGCTTGTTCAGCTGGTGACAGAGTTAATTGGATATTAATTAATTGAGGGGGGATTGTATGAAATGAGATGAAAGCTACAGGATTAAAGAAATCCAGGAGAGAGTGAGGATTACTAAATTTGATTATTGCATAATGAAATACATTTGTATTCAATAAATATTTGGTATAATGTGTATGAATTTGGTATTTTGTTTGTTTTTTCTGCTATTTGTTCTATTAAATGAGAGCCAAAGTGGGCAACGGTGGCCTAGTGTTTAGGGACGAGTCCCCAGGATCAGAAGGTCTTCTGATTCGAATGCCAAATCAATAGGTCCAAATACCAAATCAATACCCTTGAACAAGGTATCGTCCCCATCACTGATCCCCAGGTGCTGGATATGGCTGCACAGTGTGTGGGTAAAAGACAGATGCATTTTGTTGTGGTTCACGGTGTGCTGTTCTGTGTTTCACAATGGCAAATAGTCATTTTCACTTTCATTTCTATGAAAAGTGTGAACTATGTGGACAATCAAGAGAGCCCTGAGGAACAGTCAGAGAACTCTGATTATTCTTACACATCAAGTTTACAAAAACAGTTTCTCTAAGAGGCATCAGTTGAAAGCTTCACATAAAGAACCATTATTTTAAGCACTGTATATAGGTCTTTTTTGCTCTAGTGTGGAGTAGCCACTAGAGGGTGCTATTTTCAACACACACCTACACACACACACACACACACACACACACACACACCATCCTTCCTTAAAAAGGACACTACAAAATACATTTCTTCTATAACTTGGACATCTGGAAAAATGGAAATCTGACTGTCATTATCAAATATACATGTAATTAATTTGATTCCTTGAATTAAATACGTAAATAAACTTATACATTTGGGATACTATAGCCAAACTTCTCCTTATTTAAAATTAAATATAATGTGACAAAGTAGCTCAAAATACAATAGCATCTTGATAAATCACAAAACCCCAGAATCATAGGAACTTATTTTGGTTTATACAAAAACAAATGTCTTGTGCCTGCATTTTGGTTGCAAACAGCGTATGAAAAGCTAAGTCAGGGTATGACAATTTAAATTAAAAATTAAGTCAAATTCTGACATTTTCTTCAATATAAAAAAATATATCTAATGACATACAGTACTGTGCAAAAGTTTTAGGCAGGTGTGAAAAAATGCTGTAAACAAAGAATGCTTTCAAAAATGGAAGTGTTAATCATTTATTCTCATCAATCAACAAAATGCAGTGAATGAACAAAAGAGAATCTAAATCAAATCAATATTTGGTGTGACCACCCTTTGCCTTCAAAACAGCATCAATTCTTCTAGGTACACCTGCACACAGTTTTTGAAGGAACTCGGCTGGTAGGTTGTTCCAAACATGACTGTGTTTCTCCTCCGTGTGACATTGATGATCATCAGTACCTGTTTGGTAAAACTGGTTGATCATACACCGACTATAATCCTACAAAAGCCCTGACTTTGTGCAAGTGTACCTAGAAGAATTGATACTGGTTTGAAGGCAAAAGGTAGTAACACCAAATATTGATTTGATTGAGATTTTTCTTTTGTTCGCTCACTTTGCATTTTGTAAATTGATAAAAATAAACAATCATTATTTATATTTCTGAAAGCATTCTTTGTTTACAGCATTTTTCCACACCTGCCTAAAACCTTTGCACAGTATTGTATATTCTAGAATTAAAGATGATTGTTTATAGTATATTATCTGTGATGGGCTGACACCTTGTCTTATGTGCACTCGGACAGGCTAACAGGACCACCTGTGATATCCACCTGGGATAATCATTTGAGATTAAAAACAAAATGGTACAGTATATTATTTTGGTGTAAAAAATAGTGACATATATTGAACATCATCAGTTTTCAAATAAATGATATGAATGAAATCATGAGTGCATTATATTGACTCAGATATGTTTAAACTGAAGGCTGGCTCTTGGAAGCCATGAGGCAGATGATGCAGTGAGATGTCAAGATTGCTAGTGACTATTAAACAAGCCCTTATACCATTAATACATCCTGGTTTTAGTCATTTTGTTATTCTATCATTAAGAGATTGTGAATTTGAATCACTTTTCAAAGCAATTGTGTATGCATAATTGGATAATCAGAAAGGCCCTCCCTCTTCCCCATTACTCAGTGCAATGCTACTCAACACGAGTGGCTGTTGGTGTTCTCCTCCAAACGTATGAAGCTGTTCAATGAGATGGTGTTAACAGGACTCTAAAAAGTGAGTAAGATTGATGAAGCTTGCTTACTTTTACCCTCCCAGCTCTGGTGGTGTCCTATGATGGTAACTATTAACTAGATAGAATTGGAGAGAAATCTGGTAAATCTAAAAATAAAAGTACATTAAACTCAATATTCTTTATTACAGGTTTTATATATAAATAAGATTCATCATTAATAGTCATGAATCCATTCAGAACACAAGTCCCACACGGTGACCAAAAGTGTGTGTGTCTGTGTGTGTTTTGACATGTTATTTGAGCAGCAGGGAAGCGAATGTGTGAGGAGCGTACCCTCAGGACAGTTCTCTGATCACTTGGCCCAGAGGAAATGAGATAGAAGACAGTAATTTAGCTGTCTGAGACAGACTGAAGATGACTGTATTGTCTAACTGCAGTGAGGAAGAAGAAATTGGTCTCACAGAAGGAATCTTGATCTAAGGCTTAATTCACGCAAGTTTTAACTGAAGTAAAGTCTTAAATGTTACCTGCTTTTCTTTGTGCTATAGCATGAATTTTCCTATAGATTTTACATTTCAAGCAGTATTTTTTTCCAAATGTCTCTTCAAAAACATCTTTCGTACATGTATTACCATGAGTTATGGCAGACTGACAACAGCAAACTGAATGTTCCACTGTTTTTAATGAAGCAGAGTTGGAAAATTTTGCCAACACCAGTGACAACGCAATTTATGCGATTATCACTGTGGTCAGTGGAACGTTCCATCAAGTGTTTTTTTCCCAAAATGCTGCCATTGGCTGCACCAGCTGCTGAATGTCTGAAGTGGAATGAGTTTAGGCAGAATCATCCGTGCACAAACCATGCTTAATGAAAATTTTGCATGCACTCTCTTTTTATATAAAATAAGCCATCACCTGTACACTGTGAGTGAAGCTAAAGCCATCACCTGTACACTATGAGTGAAGCTATCACTATTGCAGTGTTTTTGGATGAGTAAAGTCAGCAGTGCTGCTTTGATGTGCAGACACATCAGAGTCATGTCAGTTTTATTTATATAGGGCTTTTTACAACCGTTGTTGTCACAAAGCAGCTTTACAGAATCCAGCATCCAGAGGTCAAAGTTGAAACTTTTTGTTTCTGTAAATAAAATAAATAAATAAATGATAGCTGTAAATGTAAATGATAGTAGGAGTGACATAATGGTGGTTAGGGCTGTCACCTCACAACCAAATCCAATCCAGGCAGGGTGGTCTGGGATATGCCTGCCCAGCAAAGGAATGGCAACCTGTCCTGCTGTCCAGGATGTTTACTCACCTTTCATCCTATGAGAACTGGGATAGGACCCAGTAACCCTCTGCTTAGAGCAAGATGGATGCATGGTTGGATGGATGGATGAATGGATGGATGGATGGATGGATGACTATAAACAATATAATGCTTTAAAATATGCCTTCATGACAGTGTGTCATAGGGTCATAAAGTAAGCTGAAAGTGACCGTCAGTGTAAATACACAGCACAGTACAGCAAAATGCTTCCTCAACTGAACCACTGACTGAGCCATTGCTATAAGATTTTTTTTCTTTTTTTTTTTTTTTGTGAATCCAGTGACTTTGGTCCAATGACTGACTCTCTTCTTCTTCCCCCGTGGACTGCAATTAGGCTGGTTTGGAGACCAACAGCCCTTTGTGGTGTGTGTTTTCTTGGCCTGCTTTGGGCTGTGTGATTGCTGAGTTGGTTTTGGCAGCCGAATGGACATCTTCATTTCAGCCAAAGTGCTTCAGGAGGACAGTCTTTGTCAGCGAAAGAGGAAGATGATACACAACTGTGCTAATTTTATGATGACATGTTTATAGAAGAAAAAAAACTCATGCAAACAAGCACATTCTAGTTACATTCTAGGAACTGTTACAGAACACTGACATAAACGTGCTGCAAACACGCCACAGCAGAAATCATGTGCTGTCATAATTCACCATGACAGAGCATGTATATTAAGATAACAGTGTTAAGTCACTACTGAAAGTGTTTGTCTTGAAAGATACTGTAATGCTTTATGACCCTACAGTGTGTCAGACAGGCTAGGAGTTAAAGTGCATTGTCTGTGAACAGTCTTCCATGATGTGCATGCTAGCTTTACATTCATTTACATTTATTTTTAAATGTTTTCTAGAGGGGCAGTGGTGGCCTAGTGGTTAGGGCATTGGCCTCGTGAGCGGAGAATTGGGGTTTGAACCCCTTCCCAATGTGTTGCCCTGAGGTACCCTTGAGCAAGGTGCCGTCCCCGTCCCGCTCCTCCCTGCGATGGGCTGGCGACCTGTCCAGGCTGCGTCCCCCGTCCTCGCCCTGTGTGCGCTAGGTTGGACACCAGCACCCCCCCGCGACCCCGTTTGGGACAAGCGGCAGAAAATGGATGCATGGATGTTTTCTGCCATTGAAAATAATCTGTTAAATGGTTGCTTTTTTGTACTTTTCATCTGAAAATGAGGACTTTTTTTTCCCTGGAAATAATTAGTAAGGTAATCCTACAACAAAAAAAATAATGGGAACTTGTATAGGAACTGCTCTTAGACTGAGGATAGAAAAATTTAACTTCATTTAAGTGCATGAAAAACTTTCAATCTGCACATAATTCACATCAACTAACAGTTATAAATGATGTGATTTTCATAAAGTGCGCACAGTTTCTACTTTTCACCACTAGCTTCCAGTGAGTTCAACAGTGGTGGTGGGTTCCACCCAGTATGTGTGTATCATATGTACAGTCACTGGTTCCAAGTCCTCTGTGATTTTAGCCTCTCAGTCTGGTTTTTGTTTGTATTACTTATAGATTCTTGTTCCAGTGAAGGGTATTTTCCACTTTGCTATTGCTTTTTGTGCATGTGATGCTGCCATTTGTCCAGACATATGTTAAAAGCATCGTACTGGACAGTCTGCATCACTTCAGAGCCATTTAAAAGCTGTTTGTGACTAGTAAAATGCTTTAAAAACCTATTTTTTTTAAACCTCAAAGTAACACATTTGTTTCCTTTCAGCTCATTAGCTGTAGTTAGTACTGCAGGTCTAACAACAAATGAAGCAGAAGATATCTGTCATATTAAGGTTTTATCTTTTTTCCAGTTTTATTTGAGTACTTCTATCAGTTTTGTATAAAAATGTATAAAGACGAAACTTAATTATAAACCTAGTCACCAAGTTTTAAAAAATGAAAAACTGACATTAATAAAACATAAGGCTTTGGGGAAAAGCACTACAGAGTCAGGTTCAAAGTCAGGACATGTGGCCATATCGGCTTATAGCATCCGTACTCTGTTTAATCTCTGTTTAATATCCTGTACTGATTTGTGCAGGTAATCAGTGTCAACTCTGTTCAATTTCCCTGAGTAAATGACCAGGGAACATTGACACCGGGATGTTGCATAACCTGTTGATTGAGATGTGTAAGGGCGATTGCCCAAGGCATGTTCTGTACTATCTGCGTTCATGTGTGTGTGTGTGTGTGTGTGTGTGTGTGTGTGTGTGTGTGTGAAAGAAGTCATTTGTGGAGGCCTGAAGTGATGTTGAATGGTTCTAGAGATTTTTCCCTGCTTAGCTTTTTTAGATTTTTTTTTAAATTTCTTGCTAATTCTGCTGACACAAAGCTCAAGCTGCAGTTTTGACATGATTACTTTTGCTCTCATATGATGCACTCAAAGCTTCATTTTATCTCAGCTGGGTTCTAGATTAAACCAGTCATTTTTAATTTGAACCAATATTCAGGGGGAATCAGTAGCATCTTGCAAGTTATATCTGACTGAGGAGCTTTTATTTATTATTTTAAAAGTTAGCATATCATACACAGTATTCCTTAAAAGCAACATCAGTTCTTCTCGTTTAGTTTTAGGGATAAAAATCAGAATTATTTTTGTTGACTAAAATCCTTTGAACAAACAGGCATGAGTAAATGCTAATCAGTGTGTTTCCTGAGCCACAGTGTTTGATTATCACTAATGAAGATGGTATAAAGAGTGAGAATTATCAAGTGTTATCTGATCCAGAACTCCTTTCCATTCAGAATAAATCATTATGTAACCTCCTTTTGCTCTTTGCTTCCAGGAAGGAAAATGATTACATGAGTACATCCTCTAAATCTGTGGTTTACACTAAAAAGATTAGTCTGCAGGCTTTTGCTTGACCACACACTTTCCAACAAAGATGAACTCATACTCAAAGCCCACTTTTTTCTCAATTATATTCTGCTTTCAAAATCCAAAATTACTGGTTGAGTAAAAACCTCTTTTCACAAATAATCACTTATCAGTCCAAATCCAATTATTCCTCATTGGTAAAATATACAAACATAATGAGTTAATGTTCGCTAGTACACCAACTCAACATTCTTCACCAAACACCATCAATCTCCACCAAACACCATCATTCTTCAAAAAACACCATAATTCTCTAAAAAACATAATTCTCCAACAAACACCATAATTTTCCAAAAAAACACTCATTCTCCAATAAATACCATCATTCTCCATGAAACACCATCATTCTCCAATAAATACCATCATTCTCTATGAAACACAATCATTCTCCAATAAATACCATCATTCTCCATGAAACACAAGCATTCTCCAATAAATACCATCATTCTCCATGAAACACAAGCATTCTCCAATAAATACCATCAGTTTTCACCAAATGCCATTATTCTCCACCAAACATTATCATTCTCCAATAATTACCATCATTCTCCACCAAACACCATAATTCTCCAATAAATACCATCTGCCTTTAGCAAGCATCATCATTCCCCAACAAGTAGCATCATTCTCCTACAAATATCACCAGTCTACACCAAACACCATCATTCTCCATCAAGCCCAATCATTATCGAACAAATACCACAATTCTCTAACAAATACCATCATTCTCCAACAAATACCATAAGTTTTCACCAAGCTCCAACATTCACCATCAAACATCATCGTTCTCCAAAAAATACCACCTTTTTTCACCAAGCTCCAACATTCACCATCAAACATCATCATTCTCCAACAAACAGAGTATTCTACAACAACCAGCATCCTTCTCCACCAATCATAACCTTTCTCTACCAGGCATCATAATTCTATAACAAATACCATTATTTTCCATCAGACTCTAATGTACTCCACCAAACACATTCTTCCACACTGTTATTCTTCACCAAACACCATCTTTCTTCTACACTACAGCATTCTCCAACAAACATCATAATTCTGCAAGAAAACACTCCACTAAACTTCATCCTGGTATTACAAATGATGTAGTTTTTAACCAAATGTCAAAATTCTTTAGCATTTATTTCAACACTATCATTTATGTTTGCTGCTGAGTACATGAGCCCTGATTATTACTATGGTATATTCTTCAGAATTTGTAAGCTTTCATTCCAGCAAATCTAGTGTGGAAAAGAGCACTGGTGAGAAACAAGTTTTTTTTTTAAACAGTTGCAGCATTTGAGTTGTTTTCTTTCCTAATCCCCAAATCTCAGCCTTCTGGTACTGTTCTAAAAAGGCTGTAACGTCTTAAATATACCACAGAGGAAGTGTGTGAGTGCCAGAGGGGCTAACTACTCAGTGTAATGAGATGGTAGGCTGGGACATACAGGCTGTTTGTGCAGCCGCACAATCACTGAAATGACCCTGAGGAGTCAGCGTTGTGTAAGTGGGCCAAGCCGGACATCTCTGTTCTGGAAATGAAAACATGCAGGGCTTATGCTTTCTAAACACCACAAGAGCAGGAAAACACACGAAAACAAACTTAAAAAAAAAAAAAAGCTTCTTTTAAAATTTTAAAATATACTCCACCCAAGGTCTTGGAGAAACCTATTTTTACAGATATTATTACAAGTGATCTTTTTTGTTCATGTTTTAATAACTAAAAATTTTCCATAGGAAACAAAGTTCTTACTGTTTTTGATGGTTCTGAAGGAACCACCTGCTTAAAGCCATACCTTGGGAATAAATTCAAAAGCAACAACATTAAAACATTAAAAGCCACAGCATTAAAATCACTGACAGCTAAAGTGAATAAAAATAATTTGTGTGTGATTATTTGTGTTATTATTGAGAATATTTCACACAGTGGGTGAACAGTTCTTTGTTTCGGAAGCAGGAAAAATGAGCATGTGTAAAGGTCTGGGTGACTTTGATAAGTTTTGAATTGTGAGGACTGGACCACCGCAGGGTGGGGGTGTCCAGTGGTAGAGTATTTGCCTATGGACCAATGGCTCAAGAGGTCCCAGGTTCAAATCCCACCTCTTGCACTACCATCACTGGGTCCCTGAGCAAGACCCTGAGTTGCTCTAGGGGGAATGTCCCTATAATTAGGACATGGAAGCTGCTCTGGATAAGAGCATCTGCTAAATGCCGTAAATGTAAATGTGAAGGCTTCCCGACATCATCAAAACAGCAGGTGATCAGTGGCTAGTCTTTTTAAAACAGGTCAGCCAGTGAGTTTGTAGCAGGGTGAGTGAAGGCATGTGATCTGATCCCACAAAAGGGGTAACGTCCCTTAAATAAAAATGATGAATATGTTACTGTGTTTTAGAACATTGGGCAGTGTAGTACTAACCTATACTAACCCTGCTTGATTGCTGAAAGTGCCTCCAAGGGCCATGATAGGATCGGAGTTGAATTGATGGAAGAAGGTTTCTTTGTCCAATCATTCACATTTTCTTTTACATCATATGGAAGCAAGAGATGGCACCAGGATGTGCTAGGTGAAGTTAGTCAGAAGAGGCAGTATGACAGTTTTGCTGGCAAACCTTGAGTCCAGGTATTTTTGTGGATGTTACTTTGATATTTTCCATGTAAGTAATGGTTTGAGGAACATTATTGTGGTTCTGCGCTCAACAGAATATCTTCTTGAGGTGTTTAAACCCATTTATTGGCCAAAAAAGTTTCATATTCTGCTTAAAACAGTTTGAAAAAGAGTTTGAAAAACTTGATGCAAAAGGTTCTTATGGAATACACTGATCACCATAAAACTATTTTAGCTAAATGTTCTCAGAGGGGCAGCGGTGGCCAAGTGGTTAGGGCGTTGGCCGGAGGATCGGGGGTTCAAACCCCTTCCCAATAGGTTGCCCTGAGGTACCCTTGAGCAAGGTGCCGTCCCCGTCCCGCTCCTCCCTGCGATGGGCTGGCGACCTGTCCAGGGTGCGTCCCCCGTCCTCGCCCTGTGTGCGCTGGCTTGGACACCAGCACTCCCCGCGACCCCGTTTGGGACAAGCGGCAGATAATGGATGGATGGATGGTTCTCAGAGCAGTTTACAGCTACCTGTATGCTCTTTCAACTCTTAACTGAAAATGAACAGTGAGGAAATCTGAATTTCAAAAAAGGCAAAGTGCCCAAAGTTTTGGCAGGTAGACAAAATGCTATGAAACCACTTGTGCGGTGCCTCCTCCTGTCTTGTTTTTGAAATCCCAACATGTTCATTAGGGCTTCCTGTGACAAACGCCTGTTTACAGCTGTGTGTTTAAAGTACAAAACTCCCTTCACATGCTAAACAACAAAAACAGCCCCATAAGCACGCAGCCTCATGGCCCTAGGCCTCACTGGCTGAGGAGGAGGTTGGATCTGGGTTAGATAAATTACCCAGAAGGCCACTTTTCCACTGTTGGGTCGCTGCCTGTTGCTCCAGGTGTACGTACATAGACACAAGCTACAAAACTGAGACCTTTGCAATTGAAAACTTCCTCAGTGTAGTGAGTTTATGTAATATTTCCCATTATAAGATTGCTGTCAGAGCATCATTAGATTATTCAGCTTGAGTACTTAAGTAATATTATCAAGTGAATTTGATTCATTTATTAAATTCACCTTCTCTTTTTTTCTTTCTTTCTTTCTTTATTAATTAATTTATTTATTTCTGGTGTCAACCACCGGAGGATGGGTTCCCTTTATGAGTCTTGATTCCTCCCAAGGTTTCTTCCTCCTGTTTTAGGGAGTTTCTTCTCTGTCGCCCTCAGCTTACTCACTTGTGGCTTGGACCCGGAAGCTGCTTTGTGACGGTTGTAAAAAGCACTATAGAAATATAACTGACTTGACATGATTTTTCTGATTATGACTTTATATGATCGCAATTTATTTAAAAAAAAAGGTCTAGAAAAAACTCAAACTCACACTTCTGGTTCTGAGGGTAAAATAGAAGTCTTGTTTTAAAGATGTTTTTAGAAGTACCGCCTGCACTGTAGTGCTACTGCCACCCATTAGCTTTAAACAGAACAGTAAAAACACAGCTGCAGCACAGGTTTACTCACATTGAGCCTGACAATAGAGAGAGACTCACATTCAGCCTGACAACAGAGAGAGAGAGAGAGAGAGAGAGAGAGAGAGAGAGAGAGAGAGAGAGAGAGAGAAAGAGAGAGAGAGAGGGAGAGGGGAGACAGAGAGTGGGGCAAGAAACAAGATAAAAAAAGAAAGAGAAAGCAAAGAGAGAGGGAAAGGGGCAGGAGAGATAAATATTGAGAAAAATGATAGAGATAGGAAGAGTAGGTATAAAGTGAAGAAGGAGGAGGGAAAGAGAGAGAAGAAAGAGAACGATAAAGAGAAACCTGCTGTCTCTGGTGCACAAGTGCTGGGCATTCTTGCGGTCGGGGAGAGGAAATGTCACCCACATTGGACCAATCTGGTGGTCCAGACCATTAAAACACACACATACGCTCGCGCAGGAGGTGCTCTCTTTTCAGTATAGGTGGTCTGTTAATAATTGATTGGGGATTTGTACTGACGTACTGCTGCTTCCTTTCCAATGGCCACTCACTAGCACTAACATTTACTCAGTGCCTTGCTTGCTGAATTATTCATAGTAGATTGTTCCTCAGCCACGGGTTGCTATTTGTTCCTCTCTTTGGGATTTGCACTAAATCAGAGCATATGTTTCTCATTTGACGTTAGACATACTGAGCACGCTGCCCAACTTTCTTCATCAAACACCAACAGACCCAAATGTAGGGCTTTTGTTTTGTACCAGTGGTGAAAGTCTTTAGAATGTTTGTCCCCATTCGTAAGGGTTCATTTGGCTTGTTAGATTTCCTGCAGCACATTACAAATGAAATGGGAATTTCTGAAGGTTAGTGTTTGGTGGAGAATGTTGGTATCTGTTGGAGAATCTTGGTATTGATTTGAAAATATTGTTGTTCGATGGTGAATGAAGATTTATTTTTTTTTGGCACATGTTGTTGCTTGGTGTAGAGTGCAAATGTTTGGTGAGGAACTGTTGTGTTTGTTTGAGAATTGTGGGGCTGGATAGAGAATGATGTTTGGTGCAGAATGATTGTCTTTGTTGGAGAATGTTTTGGCTGGATAGAGAATGATAATGTTTGATGCAGAATGATGGTCTTTGTTGGAGAATGCTGGTGCCTGATGGAGGATGAAGACCTGTGGTAAAGACTTTTGGTGTTTGTTGGAGAACAATTAAATTTGTTGGAGAATACCTTACTTGCTGGAGAATAATTGTGTCTTTAAGAGTAAGACTGTTTGAAAAAGTTAGTGTTTGATGGAGTATAATGCTGTTTGTTATAGTAAGTAATATGTGTTTAGTAAGGAAAGTTTGATTTTAATGGTTATGGGGTTTGATGAATGTTGGCGTTCAAAGTGAAAGTGACTATTTGTCCTTATGAGCACACAGCACAGCCCACAGTGAACCACAACATACAAACACTGTGCAGCACAGGGCAGCTATATCCAACACCTGAGGAGGAGTGATGAGGATGGTACCTTGCTCCAGGGTATCGCAGGGTAACCTAATGTTCCGCCATTCAAACTCACATCCTTCTGTCCGATCCCCGATCCTTAAGCACTAGACTGCCCTGTTTGATGCAGAATGACAGAGACGATCGAGAAGTTTGTTTGACTGTCTTTCTCCTTTTTCTCTAAGGTTTTTTCTTCTCTCAATCAGACCTGAATGCTTCCTTTTGAGTGTAAATGAGGCCACTACAGCTTCATCCACATCAAATAATCTCAGAACAAAACTTTACCCACATCATATCACCCCAGTGCAAAACACACCCACATCAAAGCACCCCGATATAACCCTCTTCCCCATTGAATCAGCTCAATTCAAAACTGTGAATAAAACTCTACTAACATGGCTGAGCTGCTTATTTTGGCTGAGGGAAGTCTTACAGCAGTGTGAGCATCAGCTCAATGTTATCCCCTTACAGCAGAACAGAGAGAGAGAGGGAGAGAGAGAGAGAGATGATGAATGTGTTGGGAGTAGTATGTGTGATGGATTTAGTGAAACATTCCCTCTGGAGTACAACAGCTGAAAGTGTGCAACACAGGCAGTAAGTGGGCAGCTGTGGTCATTAATAATAGATCTTGCCGCGTGATGATGCTGGATGCTGTAATTGACAGCATTAGCCATTAGCCGGAGTGACCCCAGGGTCAAAGTGAGCAGAGCCGAGAGTTGTCAGCGGATCTGAATGAATCACAACATGTGAATCACTGAACGAATCACTGCATATGAATCACAAAAGACAGACTACAGTCGTGTTCAGAAGCTGAGTCATCTCCATCTGCTGGAGGAAATCTTCCCTACCATAGGTCAGGCCCACTCCCAAGGGTCCTTGGAGGAAGGTGTTTTTGGTCCTTTGTCCACGTGGTGGATATCTTGGACACATCGTAGTCAGTTATAGCCATGCAGACCAGATGAAACTTGCATAAAACATAGCTAATGCTTTAAATGCTTTAAATGCATTTAACGCTGTAAAATCTATTTGACATCATTGGTCAAATCTGAAAATAAGATTAATAACTTTGGCAAGGCAAATGACGTCAAAAACTGTTTTAGCTGTTTTAGCCTTTACAACACTTGGGCATTTCTTTCAGCTTTTGAGATTTTTGCAAGAAGGCTTTGTCGGGTAGGGGTTCCCAATAAAACAAATGTCTCCTTTCCCTTTGCTACTTAAAACAGGAGTTTTTAATAGGGTTTTTGCTATGCTAGTTATACATGATTATGCAGGTGTCACAGGTGAGGTGTGTTTTGGGCACGATAGAGGGCGCTCTGTTCTGACTGAGCACACCTGAGCTCATGAAGGCACAGGTGTGCCTCATTGGGGCTGACTATTTAAGCCCCGATGAGTCAGAACAGAGCGTGGCTCATTAGTTAGGCTCAGCCTACGCACTCTGTGGTGGTTTTGGTATTTGGTAACTTGGTATCTTGGTATCTTGGTTTAGGCTGCAGTTCCTTGATTTTAGTTAGAACTGCAGTCCTTGGTTTTGTTTTGTATTTGTTTTGTTAATATAGTTAATAAAACTATGATCCGAACTCCTGGCTCAGCATTGGCGTCCTCCCTGCACCCCGCCACCGTTACAGCAGGTATGCAAATATGAGAAAAAATACAGTTGATCTTTATTCTGGGCATTAATATTTTTCTGGTTCTTGAACATTTTAGCTATAAAACTACACATTCAGACTTCAGTATGGCTGCTGCTTTCATTACTTGTAAGTTAAATTAGCCTTGTAGCTAAAATGTTCAGAAGCCATGGCATTTTTTGCAAAACTATAAATCTTTTTTATAAGTCTCTGAATCTGGGCCCTGTCCTAATAACAGGATTGATTTTTCTCTGCTGGAGTCACAGCATCAGTTGCACACGACAGTTTTCATGCACTCCAAATGTGCTGAGCCAGCACTCTGTTTTCTTTCATATTTCACGATTTTCTTTTTTTTTTCTCTCCCTCTTATTTTCTCCAGCTCAGAGTGGGGTTCTTTTAATATGGTTTCTATAAAGGCTGGGAGTTTGCTTTGAGATTGGCTCGGATGTTCTTGCCAAAGCCACAGCAGATGCAGAACATGGAACGCTTTTGTAGCCTATTAGAGACGGCAGCTGACCATTGGCCAGGAACATACAACGTTAACACTAGTATCTGTAGCTTCTTTATCTGATGAATCCTGCTGGAAGAAAGTCATTCACAAGGGTGTTGCTTTCATGGGGCAAAGACACAAAAAATAAATTCTTAGTTTTTTTTTTTGTTCAAATGCATTTGTTTCTTCTTTTCAGGTCAGTCATATAATTGGATAAAAAACCTAATTTAACCAGTGCTCCACCTGTTATTCTAAATGTAGTCAATCAGCCTAGATATGCACCATGTTTGAATTTGCACCCCACTCACCTACTTAATTACTTAATGTTCTAGTTGTGGTGCCAGCCACTGTGAAGTGTTCTCAGGGGGACAATCCACATTCCCTAGTGTTAACATCTCAGTGCACTGTAAATGTAGTGAACACCCTGTGTAGACTACTTACAAGCAATGACCCACAGCGTGTTTCCTTCTGAAGGTTAGTGAAGGAAAGAAAAACACTAACATTCTAGTAAATGAGTGAGATCAGGAGAATAATTGTCACAGTATGTTCATGTAATATGAGCTTGAATAAAAACCTTGTATGCTTCAGAAAATAGACTGTATTATGGCATTTTTTTTCTTTTATGGATAACTTTAAGGAGACTTTATCGCCTCACAGTGAGAAGGTCCTGGGTACTCCTAGACGGGACGGTCCAGGTCTGTGTGGCATGGCTATGTTCACCTAGTTTCCTCTGGGAGTTCACCATCCAAAGACATACAACACAGATGGATTGGAGCTACAAAGCTGCACCCTAGGTGTGTGTGTGTGTGTGTGTGTGTGTTTCTGTGTGTCTGCCCTGTGATGGACTGGTGACCTGTACAGGGCGTTTCCCTGCCTTTCACCCTTTGAGAGGTGGGACAGACTCCAGCACCCCTGTGACCCTAATTAGGACAAGCGACCACAAAAATGAGTGAGTGAGTGACTGAGTGACTGAGTTTGGAAAATGAGTGAGTGATAACACTGAAACA